>CM060306.1:49424707-49427207 GCA_030674185.1 Monoplex corrugatus | reverse complement strand
TTATCATCCCATCGTCATCGTCACCGTCATCGTCATCGTCATCGTCATCGTCATCGTCATCGTAGCACTGTGAAAAATTGTGTAAGATTCTGTGGATACTAATATTGTTTAGGAAATGGGAGAGAAAACAAAACACACACACAAACACACACACCACCACTCGCACGCACTACGCGCGATCGCACCACACACCGCAGCACACACCACACAACAAGACACAACACACACACAACGCACACACACACACACGCACACAACACACACACAACACACAACACACACACACACACACACACAACACACACACACACACACACACACACACACACACACACACACACACACACACACACACACACACACACAACACACACACACACACACACACACACACACACAACACACACACACACACACACACACACCACACACACACATCAGAGAGTGAGAGAAGAGAGAGAGAGAGAGAGAGAGAGAGAGAGAGAGAGAGAGAGAGAGAGAAACAGAGACAGAGACAAAGAGACAGACACACCACACACACACACACACACACGTGCACACACACACACACACACACACACACACACACACACACACACACACACACACACACAACACACACACACACGCACACACAACACTCACTCACTGACACACGAAACAAACAGTGGGGTAAAAAAGGGATTTTCTGCCGTTTATAATCAAATCTTCACGTGTCTTAGCACGCGGAACATGACAAAAGAGAATTTGCTACACGTGTCTGAAGGAGTATGGCCCACATTTTGAATTATGATCCTCCAACAATTGAAAAGTTTTTGGGGACTGCATAGCTGCATCTATTTATTGGGCTGATTACACTATTTCTTTCTTTTTTTTGTTTAGTCATGTTGTGCTCAATATATATGTTGAGTTGTGTGTGTGTGTGGTGTGTGTGTGTGTGTGTGTGTGTGTGTGTGTGTGTGTGTGTGTGTGTGTGTGTGTGTGTGTGTGTGTGTGTGTGTGTGTGTGTGTTCGTGTGTGTATAATATTATATATGTGTGTGTGTATTATTTTTTAAAAAATATTTTTGCCTTGCTATGCCAGTTGTTTTCTCTTTAAATCCATCAAATAACTCAATGTGGTTTATTTTTCTTATACTTTTTTTTTTTATCAGATAAGGAGTATCGGCAGTATGGCTTAACTATCTTATTGTCTGGTGCCAGGTTGTGACAGTGTGAGTGTGATTTATGACTCTAGAATCTCTGAAGGAACGGCTTCTCCAAATCTGTCAGTCTCTATAAAATTATCTGCAAGTCTGCAGGGCTGGCCCGATTCCCCATTGCAGCTACAGAGCATGACACCTACAACATTCATCGCTTCTCTTGTGTTCCCACGCCTTGATTGTCACAACCTATCGCACACTGTGCTGCTGAATTGTGGGGTCTGGATTATGAAGCCATGTGTATTGAAAAGGTTCATTTACATGGCCTCAAAAAAAAAAAAAAGAAAAAAAAAAAAAGAAAAAATTGGGGTGTGCACATTTAACCACTAAATGATCTAAAAAAAGAACCAGAAAAAAACGCGAAAATAGAATCAGAACGGTTATTTGATATAACTAAACTGTCTTGTCTGGTTGTATTAAATACGCGTTCTGACTCTGTTTTTGTGTTCTTTTCTGGTTCCTGTTTGCTTGGACACGAGCGGTCGCACTTGTGTTGGATTTCTTACTAAACAATCTAGTTTATGGGGAGAAAGGAGATATCCATTTATG
Organism: Monoplex corrugatus; assembly: GCA_030674185.1. NCBI lineage: Eukaryota > Metazoa > Mollusca > Gastropoda > Littorinimorpha > Ranellidae > Monoplex > Monoplex corrugatus. The sequence continues at coordinate 49,425,457 of CM060306.1, read as the reverse complement.
TAAATTCAATATCAATGTTATGCTCCTTAGAATGTTTTATTTTGTAATATATATATATATAATATATATATAGATAGATATATATATATATACATATATATATATATATATATATATATATATATTTACATACACATATATTCAGTGTTGCATCATGTCCACCTTCAGAAAGGGGTTTAGGCCAAATCTGCATAAATTCCATTTCCGCTTCCCTGTCACGCCTTGATTACTGCAGGGCCTTGCTGTCTGGGATTTGTGATAATCTGGTAGACAAACTTCAAACAGTTGAGAACTCTGCAGCAGCCAGCCAGGCTGATATTTAAGGTATCACATCTAACCCATACCGCTCCTTTCCTGGTCAAAGTCCACTGGTTCCGGTTTTTTTTTTTGTTGGTTGTTGTTGTTGTTTTTGTTTTTCTTTTTATCCAGAGAATGCAGTTTCGTTGTATGTCAGTCACTCTGAATCTAAGTTTTCCTACTGCGAAGTACAAAACAAGCAATGAGGGAGAGTGAGTCAGTCAAGTGATTTTTTTTATATCGTATGCCAACATATGAGAAATGTATTATGAAGAATAACAAAGTTGTCAAGTGATGTGTAAATTCAAGATCAATATCATGAAGTAGCAATGTCTCTAAATTTGAAAGTCGTAGCCTACACAAGAAGAAAAAAATTACGCACAACTTCAGGGTTTGTTGTTGACATTAGTAAACTTGAGTTTCAACAGGTAAGGTTGTCTATCACACTAACAT
>CM060306.1:49407207-49412207 GCA_030674185.1 Monoplex corrugatus | reverse complement strand
TGTCTACTAAGCCCCCTAGTAAAAGCAACAACAACCGCTCTCACGCAGAGCCAGACTTAGTGAAGAACCCAGTGAGAGGACCACCAGCACGGCCCTCCAGCTACAGGCCACATGAACCATTGCCCCCCATCTACAACCCCCCAAAAAACAAAACAAAACAAAACAAAAAACAAACTTGAATTCACCTCAGAAATGGAAGCAGAAGATTAATTTAACCCTTTGACTCCTGCACCCTGTCTGTCAGCATCCGTGCAGGGTGCATAACGTGTTAGTATCTTCTCCAGGTACTGTAACATGCTAGTATTTTCCCAGGTACCATAACATGCTAGAATCCTCCCCAGGTACCATAACGTGTTAGTATCTTCCCCAGGTACCATAACGTATCAGTATCTTCCCCAGGTACCTTAACATGTTAGTATCTTCCCCAGGTACCATAACATGTTAGTATCTTCCCCAGGTACCATAAGATGCTAGTATCTTTCCAGGTACCATAAGATGCTAGTATCTTTCCAGGTACCATAACATGTTAGTATCTTCCCCAGGTACCTTAACATGTTAGTATCTTCCCCAGGTACCATAACATGTTAGTATCTTCCCCAGGTACCATAAGATGCTAGTATCTTCCCCAGGTACCATAACATGTTAGTATCTTTCCAGGTACCATAACGTGTTAGTATCTTCTCCAGGTACCAGAACGTGTTAGTATCTTCCCCAGGTACCATAACATGTTAGTATCTTCCCCAGGTACCATAACGTATCAGTATCTTCCCCAGGCACCATAACATGTTAGTATCTTCCCAGGTACCATAACGTTCAGTATCTTCCCCAGGCACCATAACATATTAGTATCTTCCCCAGGTACCATAACATGCTAGTATCTTCCCCAGGTACCATAACATGTTAGTATCTTCCCAGGTACCATAACGTATCAGTATCTTCGCCAGGCACATAACGTGTTAATATCTTCCCCAGGTACCATAACGTGTTAGTATCTTCCCAGGTACCATAACGTGTTAGTATCTTCCCAGGTACCATAACATGCTAGTGTCTTCCCCAGGCACCATAACGTGTTAGTATCTTCCCCAGGTACCATAACGTGTTAGTATCTTCCCAGGTACCATAACATGCTAGTGTCTTCCCAGTCACCATAACGTGTTAGTATCTTCCCCAGGTACCATAACGTGTTAGTATCTTCCCAGGTACCATAACATGCTAGTATCTTCCCCAGGTACTGTAACATACTAGTATCTTCTCCAGGTACCATAAAATATTAGTATCTTCCCCGGGTCCCATAACATGCTAGTATCTTCCCAGATACCATAACATGCTAGTATCTTCCCCATGTACCATAACGTGTTAGTATCTTCCTCATATACCATAACGTGTTAATATCTTCTCCAGGTACCATAGCGTGTTAGTATCTTCCCCAGGTACCATAACATGTTAATATCTTCTCCAGGTACCATAACGTGTTAGTATCTTCCCAGGTACCATAACGTGTTAGAATCTTCCCAGGTACCATAACATACAGTATCTTCCCAGGTACCATAACGTATCAGTATCTTCCCAGGTACCATAAAGTATCAGTATCTTCCCAGGTACCATAACGTGTTAGAATCTTCCCAGGTACCATAACGTATCAGTATCTTCCCAGGTACCATAACGTGTTAGAATCTTCCCAGGTACCATAGCGTATCAGTATCTTCCCAGGTACCATAACGTATCAGTATCTTCCCAGGTACCATAACGTATCAGTATCTTCCCAGGTACCATAACGTATCAGTATCTTCCCAGGTACCATAACGTATTAGTATCTTCCCCAGGCACCATAACATGTTAGTATCTTCCTCAGGTACCATAACGTGTTAGTATCTTCCCCAGGTACCATACCGTGTTAGTATCTTCCCAGGTACCATAACATGCTAGTATCTTCCCCAGGTGCCGTAACATACTAGTATCTTCTCCAGGTACTATAACATGTTAGTATCTTCCAGGTACCATAACATGCTAGTATCTTCCCCAGATACCATAACATGTTAGTATCTTCCCAGGTACCATAACGTGTTGGTATCTTCCCCAGGTATCATAACATGTTAGTATCTTCCCCAGGTACCATAACATAATAGTGTTCTCCAGGTACCATAACGTGTTAGTATCTTCTCCAGGTACCATAACATGTTAGTATCTTCTCCAGGTACCATAACATGCTAGTATCTTCCCCCGGTACCATAACATGTTAGTATCTTCCCCAGGTACCATAACATGTTAGTATCTTCCCCAGGTACCATAACATGTTAGTATCTTCCCCAGGTACCATAACATGTTAATATCTTCCCCAGGTACCATAAGATGCTAGTATCTTCCCAGGTACCATAACGTGTTAGTATCTTCTCCAGGTGCCATAACATGTTAGTATTTTCCCCAGGTACCATAAGATGCTAGAATCTTCTCCAGGTACCATAACATAATAGTATCTTCCCCAGGTACCATAACGTGTTAGTATCTTTCCCAGGTACCAGATCGTGTTAGTATTTTCCCCAGTGCCACAGCGTGTTATTATCTTCCCAGGTACCATAACGTGTTAATATCTTTCCCAGGTACCAGAGCGTGTTAATATCTTTCCCAGGTACCATAACGTATTAGTATCTTTCCCAGGTGCCACAGCATGCTAGTATTTTCCGCAGTACCATAACGCGTTAGTGTATTCCCCACTATCCATAACATGTTAAATATCTTCCCCAGGTACCATAATGTGTTAGTATCTTCCCCAGGTACCATAACGTGTTAGTATCTTTCCTAGGTACCACAGCATGCTAGTATTTTCCCCAGTACCATAATGTGTTAATGTCTTCCCCAATACCATACTGTGTTAGTATCTTCCCCATACCATAACATGCCAGCAAGTTTCCTAGCTCCATAACTTACTAGTACCTTACCCAATACTGTAGTTTAGTTGTATCTTTCTCAGTGCCATAACTTGTCAGTAGCTTTCTTAATATCATAACTTGTTAACTTCTCCCCAGTATCATATCTTGCTAGTACTTTCCAAGTACCATACCTTGCTACTACAAATCCCAGCGCCATAGCTTGTTACGAGTAGTGTCTTCCACAGTACCGTATCCAAAACAAGTGCCACTGCCCGCGTTCAAGCAAACAGGAACCGCTGGTTCACAGTACCGTAGCTTGTCAGTATCTTCCCCAGAACCATAACTTGCTCGTATTTTTTCCGGTACCCAGTACCATTGCGTGTTAGTGTCTTCCCCAGTACCACAACTTAGCTTGTAATTTCCTTGGTACCCAAGCGTATTATTACCTTCCCAGTGTCATAGAGTATTAGTGTCTCCCCCAGTACTTTAGTTTGCAAGTATCTTTCCGAGTATCATACCTTGTTAGTATCTTCCTTAGTATCATACTTTGCTCGTACCTTTCCTGGTATCATAGCTTGTTAGTTTCTTCCCCTGCACCATAGTTTGCTAGTACCTACCCCAGTATCATAGCTCATTAGTATCTTCCCCTGCACCATAGTTTGCTAGTACCTACCCCAGTATCATAGCTCATTAGTATCTTCCCCTGCACCATAGTTTGCTAGTACCTACCCCAGTATCATAGCTCATTAGTATCTTCCCCTGCACCATAGTTTGCTAGTACCTACCCCAGTATCATAGCTCATTAGTATCTTCCCCTGCACCATAGTTTGCTAGTACCTACCCCAGTATCATAGCTCATTAGTATCTTCCCCTGCACCATAGTTTACTAGTACCTACCCCAGTATCATAGCTCATTAGTATCTTCCCCTGCACCATAGTTTGCTAGTACCTACCCCAGTATCATAGCTCATTAGTATCTTCCCCTGCACCATAGTTTGCTAGTATCTGCCCCAGTATCATAGCTCATTAGTATCTTCCCCTGCACCATAGTTTGCTAGTACCTACCCCAGTATCATAGCTCATTAGTATCTTCCCCTGCACCATAGTTTGCTAGTATCTGCCCCAGTATCATAGCTCGTTAGTATCTCCCCCAGTACCATAGTTTGCAAATACCTCTACCAGTATAATACCTTGTTAGTATCTTCCCCACTACCATAGTTTGCTAGTACCTTCCCCGGAATCACAGCTCGATAATATCTTCCCGATTAACATAGTTTGATAGTACCTTCCCTAGTACTATAACTTGTTAGTCTCTTCGCCAGTATCACAGCTCGTTAGCATCTTCCCTCGTACCATACCTTGCTAGTACTTTCCCCATACCATAATTTGCTCGAAATTTGCCCAACATCACAACTCGTCGGTATCTTCCCCCGGACCATAGTTTGCTCATTTTTCTCAGTTGTATGACCGATTGACATATGGAAGTGGACTATTTTTTAAAAATTATTATTATCCGTTTTAATTGTGTCTATAACATTTAATTTTCATAGTTTATCTGTTTCCATCAGAGCGGTAGGGGCTGACATATATTGCTTTACGTCTGTCTGTGTTTATGTTTAATGCTTCTGTGAAGAGCTTAGGCTTTTGGGAGATGAGGCGCTGTATAAGTTGTCTTCATCATAATTGCTCAGCAACTTTCATGTGACATGGTGTCAAAGGCTTTCTTAACTCTTTGAGTCCCGTACCCTAAGCACCAACTGCAAAAACTTAACCCTTTGACTCCCTCACCCTATACGCCAGATTCCTGCAGGAAACTGGTGGAAAGGGTGAGGGAATCAAAGGGTTAAGTTTTTGTTTTGCTAGCATTGTTGGCAATGCAGGATAGTGGTGGACAGGGTGCGGGAGTCGAACGGTTAAAGTTCAGGTAAATCAAGTTCAACCTGTGGGGTGTCCGTTGTTAGTTAATCGTGTGAAGATGTTTATGGTCCTGAAAGTTTTGTCTCACATGATGTTTTACATCTGAAACCATGTTGGCAGGAACACACACACACACACACACACACACACACACACACACACACACACACACAACACACACACACACACACACACACACACACACACACACACACA
>CM060306.1:49397207-49402207 GCA_030674185.1 Monoplex corrugatus | reverse complement strand
AGACAAGAAGGCCAAATTCGGCCACTGGCCTTGTCAAGCGTAATTCATCAATAAACAAACACCAAATATGAAAATTAGGAGACAAAGACTGAAACTTCCTTGCTGCTCTGTCCAGTGTGAGGAAAGGAATGAAAAATGAGAAAAGGATCATTCCAACAAACAGTATGCAGTTCATACTGAACTTTGTCCCCCTTTCGAGCGAACTGAACTCAAACACAGAGCAGTGCAGTGGTAGGCGTTACGAGACCGTCTTAAGGGGAGAGAAATATGGATGAAGTTGTCTCCCCTGCTGTGTGTTTGGCCTGACCCTTTGTCTCTCTGCCCCTGCCAGGGCCCGGTGTCTAGACTGATTATCACTGTCTGTAAAGATTACCACCACTTCGTGTTCGACTTTTCCGTCTTATTTGAACTGTGGAATTGTTGAGAACGAAGGCCTATGACAAGTGCAGTTCATGTGTGCTGGATGACTGGCTGAAGTGATTTACTTCTGGATTCCTGACATGATATATGGAGTTTAACCTTTTGATTCCCGCACCCTATTCACCAACTGCAAAAACTTAACCCTTTCATTCCTTCACCCTATCCACCAACTTCCTGCAGGAAGCTGGTGGATTGGGCGAGGGATTCAAAGGATTAAGTGTTTGCTTTGCTATCACGGTTGATAATGGAGGATGCTGATGGACAGGGTGCAGGAGTCAAAGGGTTAATATCCCCTGTCCGAGGCAGCAAGAGCTTGACAACCTATCTGCACCCAGAGCAACGCCTCAAAAACTACCAGCTGTCTTAGTGCCCGATCCTTAGTATTTTCTGGAAGGGCCATGCGTCAAAAAAGGACATTCTGGACTAGGCCTGCTTGCAAAGCATTTATTAACGCTTCACACAACGAGGATTATGCTGGCTTGGTCGTGTCTACCCCATGCAGGATGTCCACATCCCGATAGATAGCCTGTAAGATTGGCTCGCCTTGCCGATCCCGGCACACAGGGCGCCCACTGCTGCAGTATAGGGACTTTTGCACAGTGACCTGAAGAGGAAGCAAACCTGACGTGAAGAAGAGACAGGTACACATTATCGTGTCTGGCGACAGGCTGTACGTGCAAGAAAACGCCACTGCACAGGAGAATGAAACTCGATTATAGACGGACAGAAGACTGACAAGGAAGCTGAGGCAGCGACCACACGGCCACAGCCCTCAGCCTTCGTCTGTGTCGGCTGTGCAAAGGTCTGCTACTCAAGAATCGGCTAGTTCGACCACAGCTATTCACCCTTTCCATTTCAAGACCTCGCCAGTGCATAGGGTTTCCGCAGGCTCAAGGCGTGTGCTAGATAGCTGCTGACAGTTGAATGTGAAATTTATGTGTCCTCAACTGAGCGCATCATGAGACAGATGGAGCCATCATCATCAATCTCAGTTTGCAACATAAAGAAACTGATTTGTTCGTTGCCTATCTTAATTGGCCATTCATCAGTTGGTATCACTTTAGTGTTTGATCTGACATATATATGTATCATCCCCCCTTTCCATTTCAAGACCTTGCCAGCGTGTGGAGTTTTTCGCAGACTCAAGCGTGTGCCAGATAACTGCTGGCAGAACTGAACAGAGTGAATTCGGAACTGTCTGAAAGTCGATGAATCTGTCTTCAACAAATTCCAGTTCCATTCGTTTTTTTTTTTTTTTTTATCTTTTTCTAAAAGTTCAGTTCCAGTTCCACCAAAATGTGCCAGATATATTCTGACAAACATTTCACGACTGCAAAAAGGACTATACATTCGTAGGGTGTTAAATGGAACGAGGGTGGATCTCGTTTTTTGCTCTGATAGCAAGATGCGATACATTAGCACTACTGGAATTGACGTGAGCAGAGAGTGAACAAATTCTTATACTGCAGATGAAATTGATGACCAGAATCTCAGATTTTGAACCTATGGCATTAAGCCTTGAGCTGGGACTAACCTGCTTTAGACATGTTTTGTTTTAATCTATTTCAAGCGTTCTAGTTTTTCTCGATGGCGTGAATACATGTTGTTTTGTCCATATTTTCCAGTTGATATTTTGCAGCAGAGTCTGCATACTCCATCTACGGTGGGAGTGCTCGCTGGGTGCTTTTTCATGTTTCCGTAAACCACCAAATACTGATGTGACTGACTGGATCTTTAAATCCATAGTTGATGTTTTGCATGCGCATACAAGAAGCATTCAAGAAGATGAAAAGCATTCTTACAAACAATGCCTATTAATTAATATCAGGAAGAGAGTTCTTGAATGTTATGTAGAACTGATCATGTTATACGGTTGTGAGGCGTTGACAGTCAACAAGCAAAGCCAGAACAAGATTGAGGCAGCTGAGATGTGGTTTCTAAGAAGAATGTTGAGAGTTCCATGGACAGCAAAGGAAACAAACGAGACAGTCTTGATGAAGGCAGACACAAGAAGATCACTTATAAGGAAGATTAGGAAAAGACAGGCAACATTTATAGGCCATTTTATGAGGAAAGGGGAATTGGAGCACCCGGTCACAACGGAAAGCTGGAGGGAAAGAGAGCTCCAGGTAGACCCAGAGAGAAGATATTGGACGGACTTGCAGAGTGGCTGAAGACAAAGACGGTGGAAGAGGTGCTTGAGGCGACAAGGGATAGAAACAGATGGAAGGCTATGATCGCCAACGGCATGTGGCAAGGCACTTGATGATGATGATGATGATGATGATACACACGAAAGAGGTTTAGGCGCGAACAGATCTGCTCACATGCGGACCTTAGAGATCGGAAAAAATCTCCACCCTTTATCCATCAGGCAGGAGGTACCCGGGTAGGATCGAACCCCAAACCTTCCGGTTGAAAGTCTGACATCTTACCGAGCTACGAAGCGCGCCTGTCGGAAAAATGTTTCGAGTGGATAAATAATGCCAGTCTTACTTTGAGTATAATGGTATCCTTTATGACCATCGGCTTTCGTTCCATTTATGTTCGCTACCATATTTTGATTGGCAAACAGTTCTTTTACGCTATGTGCTTGGTCTTTTATTGTCATTACCTCTCATTCTCTCAACATTGTAACATCTGTGCGTGCATGCGTTTAATGTGTATGGGTAGTTTTTGTAGACGGTAATCCTTAAACAGACGACAGTCTAAAAAGCTAGACGTCGGCGGGTGATGCAGTAAAAGAAATGACGTCAGAATGATAACATGACGTCTCTTCTATCGCCACTTGCTAATGACGCCACAGGGGACAGATAACTCTTGCTCCCGAGAGAAGATTATCACACCTGCCTTCCGGATGTTTTAGCTTGAATTTTGTCCTGATACCTTATCGTGGTGTGATAACTGAGGCTCCCAGTTATCAGAGTGCATGCTAGGTAAATTGTCGCTAGATCTTTTATGGCCAACCACAAGAATTTCTTCCAGGCAAATTCGTTCGGAGGGTCTCTCTCTCTCTCTCTCTCTCTCTCTCTCTCTCTCTCTCTCTCTCTCTCTCTTCCTCTCTCTCACGGTGTGTGTGTGTGTGTGTGTGTGTGTGTGTGTGTGTGTGTGTGTGTGTGTATGTGAAGCAGTGTGTGTGTGTGTGTGTGTGTGAAGCAGTGTGTGTGTGTGTGTGTGTGTGTGTGTGTGTGTGTGTGTGTGAAGCAGTGTGTGTGTGTGTGTGTGTGTATGTGTGTGTGTGTGTGTTCGTTCGTTCGTTGCTTGATTTAACGTCTTTTCACTATAAGTGATATTAGACGGGGAAAAATGGCATGGAGGATGAAATAAGGGGGGGGGGGGGGTGGAGGGGAGAGGGGAACAGAGTAAGGGACGTAAAAAAAATTAAAAGGAAGCGGCAAGGTCTTAAGAAAAAGGATATGGATGAACAGAGAAATGAAACTAGAACAACGCTAACATCAATAATGTAAAAGAAAAATCGTCATAAAAACAAAACAAAACAAAACAAAAATAATCATAATTATAATAATAATCTTAAAGTAACGCATTAACAGGACTGTGAACCAATGATTCTGAAATTTTAACTAACAAAACTTGATCCGATACAACTTCTTTAAAATGCGTTTCAAGATAGTTTCCTTGTGTAAACGTCTTTGGTAAAAAGGAACGAAGCTTTCTGCAGTAAAACAAACAGTGATACAATGTGAATTGTTCGCCACAAATACATAAAACGTTGTTACAATATTTTGTTTTCAAAGCGTTCAGTTGAATGCGAAAATATGTCATAACAATTAATCTCAAATGATATAACGAGGAATACTGCAAATTTTTACAGATATTTTGAACTGAAAGTTTGATTCTTTTTTGAGACACAAATTTTTCATTTAAATGTTCATGAAATCGAATCCATGATGCTAATTCTAGCGAGTTGTAAGCTTCTTTTACCGAGGTGTTAACATGTAATTCTATGGAATTTTCAGAATGGAGGGCACCGGATTTAGCTGCTCTGTCAACTACGTTGTTGCCATGAAGACCAACATGAGAAGGCACCCAGCATAAATTGATTTCCGAACCATTTATCTTTAAACAATGTATTAGATGATTTGCCTCAATAATTAAGTCAGGTCTTGTGTCTGTATCAAAAGACTGTAAGGCATATAATACAGATTTTGAATCAACAAAGAGAACTACTTTGAATGACACAGGCCGAAGGCTTATTAAATAATGCAACGCTTGAACAACAGCGACCAATTCTGCTGTATATATAGATACATTTGCCCCAATGAAAAAAGACAATATCGGGCAATATGTTCAATTACATTAAATCTTTTTTAGCTAATAGAACAATTCAGGCAAGAGTGGGAGCTAGTTATTCTTCTTCACGATGCCTCGACATGGGGATTCCACAAGGTTCAGTGATAGCACCTATTTTATTTAATATCCTTATACAGGATCTTCCTAAAGCTCTTTCAAATCGTGTTGTTTTAGTACAGTACGCTGATGATATATGCACTTGGATGAATATCACTTTAAAAAAGACAACTCCACAGAGAACGCGAAATTACATCAGGAAGTTGTATCAA
>CM060306.1:49382207-49394707 GCA_030674185.1 Monoplex corrugatus | reverse complement strand
GTGTGTGTGTGTGTGTGTGTGTGTGTGTGTGTTGTGTGTGTGTGTGTGTGTTCATGTTCGTCATAATGTGCATGCACATTGTATCTGCTCTGCGCTTGTGTGCGTGAGTGCGTGTGTGTATGTGTGTGAGTGTGTGTGTGTGCGTGTGAGTGTATGAGTATGTGTGTGAGTGTGTGTGAGTGTGCCTGCGTGTGTGTATGTGTGTGTGCGTGTGTGTGTGTCTGCGTGTGTGTGTCTGTGTCTGTGAGTGTGTGTGTTGTCATTCTGTGAATACATCGTCTGTGTATGTGTATGTATGTATGTGTGTGTGTGTGTTTGTGTTCATGTGTGTGTGTGCGCGCGTGTATACGTGTGTGGATATATTTGTGTGTTTGTGCCTATATATGTACATGTGTGTATATGGTATGTGTTCACATGTTTAGTTGCTTGAGTTTTACATGTTTTGTTCTTTACAACATAGTTAAAGACGAAATGCAGGGACACAGATTTTAAAATTATCAGTTTTTAAATGCACTTGGTCCTCAAGGACGTACAAAGCAAAAAAATGGGTTTCTCATCTTATTCTGGTTCATCTTATTTCATTTTAGTTCGTTTCATCATGGTTATTTTTTTTTTTATTATTATCTATTTTTAATTTTTTTAATTTTGTTTAGTTCAATTCATTTTCTGTAGTTTACTTTACTTCATTTTATTATTTTATTTATATTTTGTATTCTATTTTGTTTTGTTTTACTTTATTTTGGTTCAGTTCATTTTATTTCATTTTATTCTATCTTGCTTTATTTTATTTTATTCTGTTTTATTCTATCTTATTTTGTTCCGTTTTAAATTGTTCTGTGATACTTTATTTCATTTTATTTCTTCTTTTTTTTTATCTTGCATCATTTCAACGTGTATTTCTCGTTTGTTGGAATGCGGAATGCGTTTTTTTTTCTTTTCTTTGTGGTTTTTAATAGATTTTGCCATTTGTTTTCTTTTAACTTGTGAATTTAGTTAACTTCGTTCTGTCTTCTTTTATTTTGGCTAGAACATTGCGCGGACAGGTGAAAGGAAAGACGTCAAAACTGCACTCATCTCCCACATCCTCTGCTGACGACAGATTGGGTATGATGGCTTGAAAATAAGGTTATGAGGAATAAGCCAAACACTGGAAAACTGGCGGAATCAGGGTTAACAGTGCAAATCAAAGAACCGCAGATAATGACCGACGCGCAGGCCCACGCTCGCTCGCTCGCACTCACGTACACATATGCAAACACGCACACGAGCGCGTGTGCGCACACACAACACATGCACGCGCGCGCGCACAACACACACACACAGCACACAATACACACACACACTCTGTGAAAGACGAGAGAGAGAGAGAGAGACAGACAGACAGACAGAGAGAAAAGAGAGAGAGAGGGGGGAAAGAGAGTGAGAGAAGACGACAGACAACAAACAGACAGACAGACAGAGAGAGAGACAGACAGAGAGACAAGAGAGAGAGAGACAGAGAGAGAAAGAGCAGAGAGAGAGGAGAGAGACAGACAGACAGAGACAGAGAGCGAGAGAGACAGAGGATGAGAGAGAGAGAGAAGAGAGAGAGAGAGAGAGAGAGAGAGAGAGAGAGAGAGAGAGAGAGAGAGTAAGACCAAGTCTATTGTGTGTACTGCTGTGTATGTATGAGTGTGTCTGTCTCCAAGCTGTCTGGCTTTTTCTCTGTTGCGTGCGTGTCTGAATGTGTGTGTGTCCAAGTTTGCTTTCTTTTTTTACCTTGTTTAGAGGTGGTGTGTGTGCACGTGTGTGTATGTTTGTGCGTGTATTTATGTGCATGTGATTTCTTAAAATATCTATTTATTTATCGTTTGTTTTCACATACGTAGATTAGCAACAGCAGCTATGTAAGTTGGTTCTGTTACCAGTATCTATACCACTGGATTAGAAATAAAGATTGATTTGTTTTTTATTTTATGCCATTCTTTTCTTCTTCTCTTCTCTTTCTTCTCTTCTCTCTTCTTCTCTCTCTCTCTCTTCTCCTTCTTCTCTCTTCTCTCTTCTCTCTCTCTCTCTCTCTCTCTCCTTTTCTCTATCTCCGAGTCTCTGTCTGCCTCTGTCTCTGCCTGCCTGTTTTGTCTCATTCTCTGTCTCTGTCTCTTCTCTCTCTCTCTCTCTCTCTCGCTACCTGTCTCTCTCTCTCTCTCTTCTCTCTCTGTGTTTCTGTCTGTGTCTGTCTGTCTGTTGTTTATCTGTTTCTCTCACTCTCTGTCTGTCTCTCTGTCTGTCTGTCTGTCTGTCTGTCTCTCTCTCTCTCACTCACTTTCTCTGTCTGTCTCTCTGTCTCTGTCTGTGTCTGTCTGTCTTCTCTCTTTTTCTTCTTTTTTTTTCTTCTCGTCTGGCCACATTCATTTAGGCGTGGGAAAATTGTGCTTCATTGAAATACGTACATACCAATGACACAACAATTATTTAATCAACCCGGGTTGACCGGGTATCAAATACCATTGGCGGATAATAGTTAAAGCCCATACAGTCTAATGACTGATATTATACACACAGCTTATGTTTTGTGGCTGGAATGTACGAATCGCAGATTATGATTAGTCCATAATGATTGGATTTACACAAATAGCTCCGAGCGTCATTGAAAATCAATGGCAAATCCTAATCGTGTTACTTGTGGGGAGTTCTCATGACCTTTGCTTGCACCTTTTTAGAGGAACTGCTGACAGGGAATATTTTCTTGAGTCGTTATACCCTTTCGGGATTTTTTTTTCTACCAGCATCAGTTTTTCTTCTAGTATTTTTTTCCCGTCTTTGAAATGGTTTTTGCTCAGTTTCTTTCTTTCTTTCTTTTTATCTTTCTTTCTTTCTTTCTTTTTTTTTCTTTCTCTTTCTATCTTTCTATCTATCTATCTTTCTTTCTTTTGTCTGTTTTCTGTTTTCTTTCTTCTGTTTCGCTCCCTCCTTTTGCCTTGTTTTCATTTGTTGTTATTGTCGTTCCCGTCACGTTCCGACATCCCTCCCCACTTTTTAAAACTCTTTTTGTGTGTGTGTGTGTGTTAGTTTACTCTTTTATTTTGTAACTCTCTCTCTCTGTCTCTGTCTCTCTGTCTCTCTGTCTCTCTGTATCTTTCTCTGTCTGTCTGTCCGTGTATCTGTATCTGTTCTCTCTGTGTTCTCTCTCTTTCTGTCTGCCTGTTTGTCTGTCTGTCTGTCTGTTTTGTCGTCTGTCTCTCTGTGTGTATCTTTCTCTGTCTGTCTGTCTGTCTGCCCGTCTGCCTACCTGTCCGTCTGTCTGTCTGTCTGTCTCTCTCTCTCCTCACTCCTCTCTTTTGAACCTTCCACTTTTTCTTCTTTCTCCGTTCTTTTCTTTTCTTTCTTTCTTTTTTTTTTTTTTTGTCTTAATTTATCTGCTTTGTTTTCTTTCTTTTGTTCTGCTTGGTTTAGCCTTTTGTCTGCTTCAAACACAAACTCCAGGCGATTTCCTTCGATCTTTATTGGATCAAAACGGAACATACACATTTAAGTAATGCGAGTTATTGACATCCGCGTTTCATGTTTCTTCTTGTTCTTTTTGTTCGTCGTCTTCTTGTTCTTCTTGTCCTTGTTCTTGTTTCTCTTGCTCTTGTTCTTTTTCTTCATTTTTACTGTCTGTCTACATGTACTGCTTCTTGGTTTTCTTGTTCCTCCCCTTCTTGTTGTTCTTACATATAACACAAACATTCAAATATAAACAGGCAGATCACACAGAAATCATGCATACATCTCGTAAAGAAGCCAGATGTCACATCAAACTTCATCTGAAACAGGGACAGATATGGCAAACCATTTTTCTCCAAAAACGTGTGAATTCCAGCTCAGTTTTGCATTATATTCTTCTATTTGATATTTTTTGGTAAGATATCTGGTAAATGAGATGGTGTTTGGTAGATTTTTTTTCGAGTTTACTTTTGTAAAAATACATTTTCCATAAGATGATTATCAAGTCAAATATTAGATCTCTGTGCGCATGTTTTCGTCAGCATCAAACAAAATTAAGTTTTCAGTTAATCTTATGTTTGCACAAGTCGCGCAACTTGACCTCAACGCTTCTCCTATCCTTTCCCAGAATCTGTTGACATATGAACACTTTCAAAGTACGTGATCAATGTTGTCTTTCGCTTCAGGCAAAAGTCGCAGCGAAAGCTATCTACAAATCCCAATTCTCTTAAAATGATGGTGATGGCAGCCCGAATTTTACATGAGAAATCCATTGAGAGAGAGAGAGAGAGAGAGAGAGAGAGAGAGGAGAGAGAGAGAGAGAGAGAGAGAAGAGAGTCATAAGAGTTATTGGAGATCTTTCAAAATGGATTCACCACGCTCCGACAACTCCATATACGATCCACCCAAATCTGCCAGCAATTATCTGACAGATTTCCTGAGCCTGCACACCGTCCTATGTGCTGGGCTGGCGAGATGTTGAAACGTGGAAAGGGGAGAAGGGACCTATTAAACATTAGGCTGACACCACCAGAATCATTGAATGATATGAACATTTAACATTAGCAGCGAACAGGCCAGATTTTATTGTTGCGGGCTGGGATTGAACACACGATATCAGATTTTGAGTCCATGGCTTTACCAACTAGCCCGCGAGAGAGAGAGAGAGAGAGAGAGAGAGAGAGAGAGGAGAGAGAGAGAGAGAGAGAGAGAGAGAGAGAGAGAGAGAGGAGATGAGAAACTGAAACTGAAACTGAAACTGAAACTGAAACTGAAAATGGTTTATTACCATTGACATTTTTGTCCTTGTGGCAAGGAGCATAAAACAAAGTCATTAAATTTTTCGGCGACGTTTTCTCGAAACAAAGATTTATAAATATAGTCATGGCTGACAATACATCCATTTGAATTTTTTCCCTAAAGATGAAGAAAAAATTGAACGGAAAAGGTTGAACAAAATGTTGAACAAAAAGTTGAAGAAACAGTTGACCACCCAACGTAATTAGTCATATAAGTAAGAGGAAGACCCAAATCCGCCAAATAAACACAAGAACAGTATAAAGTGATATCTTCACTGAAGATAAACTTACATTATTTAAAAAGTTGAACAAAAAGTTAAAGAAACAGTTAACCACCCGACATAATTAGTCATATAAGTAAGAGGAAGACCCAAATCCAGAAAAAAAACAAAAAAAACAATATAAAGTAACATCTTCACTGGAGATAAACGTACCACAGCAGAAAGTGCACGTCATGACCACAACGCCTCCTGGTGCAGACTATCATCTCCTGAGATGTAAAGAGCCGACGACGAATTTAAAAAGTTGAACAAAAAGTTGAAGAAACAGTTAACCACCCGATGTAATTAGTCTTATAAGTAAGAGGAAGACCTAATTCCGGCAAATAAACATAAGAACAGTATAAAGTGATATCTTCACTGGAGATAAACTTACATTAATTTATTACTGTGTTGTTTTCTTTCTCCGACTTTCCCAAGCAAGGGCGATAAATTTCGCGAGGGAATTTTTGATAGTTTTCATCTTCAGTCATGAGTATTCTGGTAATGACCCTTTGACTCGAAATGTCCTCATCAAAGATTATGCATTTTTGTCGTATACTTTCATACGACTTGCAAACAAACAAAAAATGCATTTCATCTTCTGTCTCTCTACATTACACATGGGACAAATAGAGTGTGCCGATGAATTTGAGTAAACCATATTGTTGTTGCATTTATCCCTAGGGCTCTTAGTCTAAAACGAGCAAGATTGCTTCTGTGCCATTTATTTGTTACGGCCTTTATATATTTTTCGGTTTGAAATATACTTTTAAAGGAAAGGAACCAATCATATTTCTCAGATTCTTCCATTTGAGCGTGCCAGTTTTGTTTGTGCGAATCAACTAGTCTATCCCTAAATTCTGAAATAAATCCTTGTTCATAACCAACTCCCTGGCACACCCACACAATACCAAATCCATGTGTGGTTAACATTTTCTTAACGAAATATGCCCAGTTTTGTTTACCTGAGTCTAATTGATTCAGTAACATCTCATATGCCTGCTTGCACAATCTTGACATTGGGAGCTGGGTTAATTTCAACCAGTATTCAGAAACAAAGGATAACGGCCAGTTTCTCCATATAACATTTTATTAGATGAATGCAATGATACCGAAAGGAAGCGTTTGATGGCAAATGTATGTACCTTTTCCATTTTATGATTGCTCGAAAAATCCCATATTTCTGAGCCATACGTTAAGATTGGTTCAATTTGTGAGTCGAAAAGTTTCCAAAAATTCGAGAAGTCAGTGCAGTTCAATTTTCTTAAAGATCTTAAAATTTCCATCGTTCCTCTTTTCCCTTTTTTGCTGCTTTCAACCCATGCGCTTTGGAGAATCAGTTTTGTTGTAAAAATAATACCTAGATATTTATATGAGTTTGTTACTTTAACTTCAGACTCACCATAAACCCATTTTTCTCGAGCCGAAAGATGTCCTCCCTTACGGAAAATCATCACATTCGTCTTTTCTAGGTTCACAGACAGTAATAACCTATCAGATTCATGTTTTAAAGCATTTATTTGATTTTGTAACCCTATGACAGTGTCTGACAAAAGCACCACATCATCAGCAAATAGCAGTAAAAAATCTTCAATAGCACCAGGCAATAACTGTACACCATGTCTCCCTTTTTGGCTATTTCTAACGCTAACTCATTAATAAAAAATGAAAAAAGTAAGGGGCTGAGGAGACATCCTTGTTTCAATCCTCGTGGACATTCGAAAAAGTTGGAGTACATATCTTTGTCACGAACACATGCTAAAACAGAATTATATATACTTTTAAGAGACATATATAATTTACCATTTACTCCATTCTTTCGCAGAATACCCCAAAGTATATTTCTATTAACTGAGTCAAATGCTTTGCGAAAATCTACAAATGCTACGTATAGTTTAGTGTGATTAAGAAGGTATTTTTGGACTAAAGCGTACAGTGTGAAAATGTGATCTATTGTACTGTGTCCAGATCGAAATCCTGCTTGTTCTTCTATTATTTTTTCTTCCCTCTCTGCCCATTTTGTAAGTCGTTTATTTAATATATTTGTATAAACTTTGCCTAAAACACTTGTGAGTGCAACCCCTCGGTAGTTGTCTGGGTTGTTTACATCTCCTTTCTTATGTATGGGGACAATAATAGATTTGGCCCATTCTGTGGGGAAAATACCATTTTCAAATAACCGATTAAATAGAATGACTATAAAGTTTAACACTGAACCGCTGGAATGCTTTAACATTTCTCCCAGAATTTTGTCTGGTCCAGCACTTTTACCGTTTTTCAATTTTTTAATACTGTCAATTATCTCCCTTCTTGATATTGCATCATTAAATAATGGTTCTTCGCATTCATTTGTATCCAAATTGCCATCATCTTCAATTTCTGCCCCGGATCCAGAACCTTGAAATATTGTGTGGAAGTGTTCATGCCACTGATTAAGACTTATTTCGTTATAGATTATGGCTTTTCTATTAAGTGTTCTGATTGCCAACCAGAATAATTTTGAGTCTTTGAGTTTATTTATTTTTGCTTCTTCAAATTCACGTTTCTTTTGTCGTTTCAATTTTATGTATTTAGATCGCTCTTTCACATAAACATCTTTCAGTTCTTTTTTTTTTACTTCCTAATCTGTTCCTTTGAAAGCTTTTAAGAAGCCTCTTTACGTGTTTCTTTTTATGCTCACATTCATCGTCAAACCAGTCATCTACACATTTCTTTCTTTTATCCACCTTTCTGACCATACATGCGGCTGCACTATGCATTGCTTGAGCAAAAATATCTACACAGCTATTTACATCAACATTCATTAACTGATAAGCCTCATGAAGGCGATCGTTAAAATCATCTGAATTTTGTTCAACCTCAAAAATATATGCGTTTTCTTCCGACCAAATGATTTTCTCCTGCATGCATGATTCCTGAGTTTCTGGACATTTTTGCATTCCATTTTTCCATGTCATTTCTATAGGCAAATGCCAAGAATCAAGACAATCACTTACAATCATGTTACAGTTATGTGAAAATTTATCAGGGACAAGAAAATAGTCAATAACACTGCATCCATTCGGTGATACAAAAGTGTATTCTCCCTCCCTGAGGCCATCACAAAACCCATTCATAATGTCAAGATCAAACATAAAGCACAAGTCTAACAAGGAATTTCCAAAGTTATTTTCAGTTTCATCTTTAGAATGCCTGGAAAAATTTTCATCAGGATCATCACAATATAGAGTAAAATTTGACTCAAAGTTTGTCATTTCTTCGTCTTTTGATTGACACAATCCTGTTCTTGCATTTAAATCGCCACAAATCATCAGATACACATCATCCTGTCGTACAGCATACAATACACTTTCTTCCAGCATCACTACTCCGTCTTTCAGTTCTGTGTTATTATACAGAGGACTACCTTCAGGTGCAACATAACAACCAATTAAAACAACATCTTTGTCAGTACTAAGAACATTCTTATTTAGCTTTACTGCCACAGCATTATAACATTCTAATTTAATTTCTTCTACAAATTGTTGTAAACATTTTTTTATGAGTAGCACAACACCTCCCGAGTTCCTTCCGAAGTATGATAGTTTCTTGGCTGGAGCAGTGAATTTTATAAACTGTGTAAATATCCAGAGAGAGACAGAGACAGAGACAGAGACACAGAGAGAGACAGACAGACAGGCAGACAGAGAGAGAGAGAGAGAGAGAGAGAGAAGAGAGAGACAGAGAGAGACAGAGAGGAGAGAGAGCGAGAGAGGACAGACAGAGAGAGAGGAGAGAGAGAGAGAGAGAGAGAGAGAGAGAGAGAGAGAGAGAGAGAGAGTGCAATAAAATAAATACAAAAGAGATGTTTAAGTAATGTTTAAGTAAAGATTTAGCACCTGTTTACGCGAGTAGATAGGTGTATTCGGTATCTTTGCACCACTGCAGGAAGTCGTGAATGCGTTCTTCAGATCTGGTGTGGGTGGCACTTCACTATATTTTGGTCACATCGACCCGAAGATGTTTCTGTAACGTGTGTGTGTGTGTGTGTGTGTGTGTGTGTGTGTGTGTGTGTGTGTGTGTGTGTGTGTGTGTGTGTGTGTGTGTGTATGTGTTGTGTGTGTATGTGTGTATGTGTGTGTGTGCGTGCGTGCGTGCGTGTGTGTGTGTGTGTCTGTGTGTGTGTGTTGTGTGTGTGTGTGTGTTGTTGGTGTGTGTGTGTGTGTGTTAAGTGAGCGCGCGTGTGTGTTAGTGTGTGTGTGTGTGTGTGTGTGTGTGTGTGTGTGTGTGTGTGTGAGAAAGAGAGAGAGAGAGAGGGAGGACAGACAGACAGACAGACAGACAGACAGACAGAGGCAGAGAACGTGAATGTTTGTGGGAATCTCAATGTGTGTGCGTACGTATCTATCAAGGTATGTATTAATCTCTGTCTCTGTCTCTGTCTGTCTGTCTCTGTGTCTATCTACCTGTCTGTCTGTCTGTCTGTCTCTCGCTCTCTCTGTGTCCCCGAGATTTTTCTCTCCCACCCCCATCCCCCAACCCCCTATCTGTGCACAACGTAACTTTTTACTTCAAACCATATTTATCCCACACACAGGTGGCGGATTTATTTTCCTTTTGCCACTGACGATTGCAGAATTTTGAAGCGGCGCCAGACTTGTGTACCGCTGCTAGCATCATTCTGTGTTTAGACAAGACTGACGCAGTGGGGTTTCCCCAGACCATTGGCCACGCATCCCACAGACAGCGCATGGAGCCAAGAACACGCGCTTCCTACCTACTCCTCTGCTATTCCACTTCCACTCTCCACCCTGTCTGTCCTGATTCTGAGTTGGACACTTTCATGCCAGACAATTGCGTATGTGTAAATTGTTCCAAGGATTTATCGATTGATTGATTGATTGATATGGCCGTGTGGCCGATGGGGAAGAAAACCACCCCAGGGTAGTGGCGGGGGTGGGGGGTGGGAGGGGGTGGCGGGGAAGGGGGGATATATCTAATCTTATCATAAAATGACACCACCAGAAAAACGATTATGTTTACATGGGCAGTAAGATGGCCAGTTTTAATGTAGAGCGCTTCCCAAATTCAATTGTTATTGCGAAAGAGGGGTAAAGTGGAGGATTTATGTGTGTGTATACATATATATATATATATATATATATATATATATATATATGCGTGTGTGTGTGTATATATATAGTTGGATAAATAGATAGATGGATAGATAAATAGATAGATAGACAGATAGACAGACAGACAGATAGATAGATAGATAGAAAGATAGATAGATAGATAGATAGATAGACAGATAGCTAGATAGATAGATAGATAGATAGATAGATAGATAAGCATGGAACAGTTTTATAACAATTGTTTATAATAAGGGATGCATATTTCATTGAATTTCTATTAATTTTTTTTTCATTTATTTGTTTATTCATCTATTTATTTATATCATGGTCACAATGGATATATCTCGTGAATTTCGAATTGCCCTCCCTGAGAACAACGGGTCACCGAAGTCAAGCGCCACCTCTTTTTTTTTTCTATATGCATGCATTTCTGTTTACCTAGAAAAGTGGATTTTGCTACAGAATTTTACCGAGGAAATTTCCTTTGTCGCCATGGGATCTTTAACGTACGCTGAGAGCGTGTTGCACACACAACCTCCATATATCGTCTTATCCGAAATACTAGCACCAAGACAACCATTTAAGATCCGGTGGATGGGGAGGTGAGGTGGGGGGTGGGTAGAAAAATTTCTGTGCGATCCGTGATTGGAATCTTGATTCCTCATGTCTTAGGCAGCTGCTTTAACCACTGAGCCACACACACTTCACTGAACGATCTTGATGTTCGGGTTACATCATCATCATCAAGTGCCCTGCCACATGGCGTTGGCGATCATGGCCTTCCATCTGTTTCTATCCCTTGTTGCCGCAAGCACCTCTCCCGCCCTCTCTGCTTCAGCCACTCTGCAAGTCCGTCCAATATGTTCTCCCTGGGTCTACCCGGTGCACTCTTTTCCTCCAGCTTTCCTGTTGTGACCAGGTGCTCCAATTCCCCTTTCCTCATAATATGGCCTTTAAATGTTGCCTGTCTTTTCCTAATCTTCCTTATGAATGATCTTCTTGTGTCTGCCTCCATCAAGACTGTCTCGTTTGTTTTCTTTGCTGTCCATGGAACTCTCAACATTCTTCTTAGAAACCACATCTCGGCTGCCTCAATCTTGTTCTGGCTTTGTTTGTTAACTGCCCACGCCCCACAACCGTATAACATTATCGGTTCTATATAACATTCAAGAACTCTCTTCCTGATATCAATTAATAGGCATTTGTTGGTAAGAATGCTTTTCATCTTCTTGAATGCTGTTTTGGCTCGGCCGATTCTGCTGGCTATTTGTGATGTGTATCTGCAGTCCTCCTAAATGAAATTTACGACACTGGAAAAATTCCCAAAGATATGTCAAAATCAATTTTCATTGCACTTCCAAAGAAGACAGGGGCTATAGAATGCGAACTACATCGCACAATCAGTTTGATGAGCCATGTAACAAAAATCATGTTAAGAATAATCATGATGAGGACAAGGAATAGAATCAAAAGAGAAATAGCAGAAGAACAGTGTGGATTTGTGGAAGGGAAAGGAACTATTAATGCCATATACATCCTAAGAACTATCATAGAGAGGTCAAATGAGATGAATAAGGATTTGTATTTATGCTTTGTTGACTACACCAAGGCTTCGATCGGTAAGACATGATGAATTGATCAACCAACTGGAGAGACTCAATGTTGATGGAAAAGATCTACGAATAATCAGAAATATGTACTGGGAACAAACAGCTGCAATGAGAATAGAAAACAATAAGCTCTTTCCAAAATATCAAAAGAGGAGTCAGACAGGGTTGTGTTTTGTCACCAGATCTGTTTTCACTTTACAGCGAAAACATCATGAGAAACCTTGAAGAAGACCCTGGATTAAAGGTTGGAGGAAAAATGATAAACAACATTCGATACGCAGATGACACCGTGCTAATTGCAGAAAGTGAAAGATACCTACAAAATCTTGTGAATATACTAGAAATAGAAAGCAAAGGTAAGGGGCTGGAGCTAAACAGAAGGAAGACTGAAGTCATGGTGATCAGTAAAAAACATGAAATCCCCTCATACAAAATAACAGCAAATGGCACAACCTTGACACAGGTTGATAAATTCAAATACCTGGGAACGATCATTTCATCAGACGGCAGATGCACATCAGAAATAGCCGGCAGAATCGGCCAAGCCAAAACAGCGTTCAAGAAGATGACAAGCATTCTTACCAACAAATGCCTGTCAATTAACATCAGGAAGAGAGTTCTTGAATGTTATATAGAACCAATACTGTTGTGCGGATGCGAGGCGTGGACAGTCAACAAACAAAGCCAGAACAAGATGGAGGCAGCCGAGATGTGGTTTCTAAGAAGAATGTAGAGAGTTCCATGGACAGCAAA
>CM060306.1:49374707-49377207 GCA_030674185.1 Monoplex corrugatus | reverse complement strand
TGATGATAATAATAATAATAATAACAACAACGATGAATGATGACGATGATGATGATGATGATGATTACGACGACGACGACGACAACAACGTGATGATGATGATGATGATAATATATAATAATAATAATAATAATAATAATAATAATAATAATAATAATAGACAATAACATAATAAATAATAATAATAACAATAATAGTAAATAATAATGATGATGATAATGATGGTGGTGGCTGCTGTGGTGTGGTGGTGGTAGTGGTGGGTGGTGGTGTCTGTGGTGGTGATGGTGGCGATGATGATGATGATGACGACGACGACGATGATGATGATGATAATGTGATGATGATGATGATGATGACGACGACGACGACGATGATGATGATGATGCTCGTTGCACTTCACATGCTAATGATGCAGTGGCCGTGGATTCGACCCACTGGCTCGTCACAGGTTTTTCGTGCAGACTAACTCTTTTGACACAACTGTTGGGACTCAGGATCTGCTGTTTCGAGTTCAATTCCAACCTGCAATATACAACAACAAAAAAAAAAAAAAAAAAGGCCTGTTCCATGCCCGTCTTAATGCCTCCGTCATTCTGATGGTTCCAGCCTTTTGTTTCATAGATTCCCCCTTCTTTTTCAGTTCCAAGACCTTGCCAGCGCATAAGGTTTTGCGCAGACTCGAGGAGTGTGCAAGATAGCCGCTGGCAGCTGTGGGTGGATCTCATATGGAATTGTCCGAATGCGATGAATCATCTTGAACGAACTCTGAACTCCTAACTCTTCTTCATATTTCAGAAAGTGAGAATGGATGAGGTTAGTGTGAACCAGATACAAGCTTCACAAGGAACAAAAAAAAAAAAAAAAAAAAGAATAGAAAAGAAAACGAGTGTCAGGGATTGATTCGGCAAGTAGAGTAAAAGCTGTACGTTTTTACAGCCCCGAGAGATGGAGATGACAAGCAGGGTTGTTTCCCTTAGAACGATAAGAACAAACAGAACGATTAATTAAAAACAAACAAACAGAATGCTCCTTCCTACACGACTGAACAAACTGTCTGGCCTGAAACACGAGGTAAAGCACCTGTCTTATTAGCTTTGTTTTTGACTTTATGTTTGTTTTTTAAGATGCAAAAGGGAACAGTCATACTTTCCCTGTATTGAGGCTGCGACAACCAACCTGGATTTACTCTACAAACACACCATGTTTAAGTACAGCTTTCTCCTTTCTGTCTGCAAAGGCTGCTGGAAGAAGAATCTTTTTTTTGCCAGGAAGGATTTGGAAAAAAGCGTCGTTGTTCCAATTTCATGCCAGACATTTTTTACGTAAGTCTGCAGCTGGGAGATACAGTGTGTAAGAAATTTTTTTTTAAAAAACGTGGTTTCTCTCTGTCTCTCTCTGTCTCACTCTGTCTCTCTGTCTGTCTGTCTGTCTTCTTCTCTCTCTCTCTGACCTCTGTCTCTCTCTGTCTCTGTCTGTCTGTCTGTCTGTCTATCTCTCTCTCTCTCTCAACCTCTCTCTTCCTTTCATATGAGTTTTGTTTTTTGGCCAGCCGGTCAGCAACCACTTTGCAAAGATTATCAGTAAGGTCCAAACCAAGGTACATGCCAGAACTATGTTGTAACCATCCTTTCATGTTGCAGAGTGGTATACAGGCTATGGAAATCAAGCAGCACTAAGAGATTTATAGTCTGGGTAGTGATGATCTGAAGAGGTTGAGAGAGTTAATAAAAAGTTTTTGTACTCAGACTATTAAGCAACTTTGTCAGCCAGAAGCAGAGGTCGTACATAAGAGCGGTTCCTTAGACAACAGAGACGGTGCACAAATAAAATATCCTGAAGTAGATCAGGAGTAGGGATGTAACTGATCGCTACACCTGTACCACATTAGTCAGTGGTAAAGGGGAAAGTTCCGGAACCGTTCCTGACAACATCTGTACCTGATCTAACGACCACAGACTTTGTAGAACTAATTATCTGCCCTTAGTGACGTCTTCCGTGATGTCACTGACCACATCCACTCTACGGCCCGCTACCAGCTCCTGGAGAGAGAAAAATGTAATGTTCAAACTGAGAAAATGACTATACAGTAGCATGGATTTACTATCATCTCTGTACGAGCACACCACCGTTGGCTTACTCTTCTTCAAAGGGCAGAACGGCACTGTCTAGGTCTAATTCAATTCATCGCTAACTCTGATTCAAACGATTCTCAGTTCTAGTCATTTGTAGCTGAGCCGACCACAGAGAACATCTCAGAGCTGGTCTCATTAACTGAATGATCCAAGGATTGATGTTATTTCAGCTAGGTAGTATTCACGGTTTCGGTATAAGTAAACCATAACTGTCAACACAAAATTAATGTACCATCGCTTCCTACGTTGCACGCATAAAAATCAAACGCTCAGGACCTAAGACTGTTATCTACAGTTTTCTTCACTTTTCCTTGTAGGAGGCCTTAGGGTAGATGTCCAGGAAAGAAATACTGAAGCATATAGCATAT
>CM060306.1:49362207-49364707 GCA_030674185.1 Monoplex corrugatus | reverse complement strand
GAACATCAAAGGATAGACGATCCTGATCATCATGTGCACTGCTGCATGGCGTTCGCGATTATGGCCCTCCTTACGAATCTATCCCCTGTCTCTGCAAGTACGTCTCCCACCCACTCTGTCTTCAGCCACCCTGCAAGTCCGTCCAATATTTTCTCCCTGGGTCCACCTGGTGTTCTCTTTCCCTCCAGCTTTCCTGCTGTGACCAGGTGTTCTGATTCCCCTTTCCTCATAAAATGCCCTAAACATATTGCCTGTCATTTCCTAATCTATTAATGATCTTCTTGTGTCTGCCTCCATCAATATTGTCTCGTTTGTTTTCTTTGCTATCCGTGGAACTCTCAACATTCTTCTTAGAAACCACATTTCAGTTGTCTCAATTTTTTTCTGACTTTGCGTGTTGGGATAGACGATAGTTTGATAGAACATCAAAAGATAGACGAAAGTATGGTAATAGAACATCAACGGATACACGATACTATGGTAGAACATCAAGGTCTATCCAGCACGTACAAATTGTGCGCATAGGCCATAGTTATGTCAGATTTCATTTTCCATCACTTTGCATCTTCAGTGTTTATGCACTGTAGAAATATTCTGAGCGCAGTGACACTGTCTTGAGAAATCGGAAACTGCCGATAAAAACATTTGAAGTCTGATGCAGCTGCCAGCAATAAAGATGAGTGGTTTTAAAGTCAGCACCTTTCAATCTCTTCCCTCTACTTGGTATATGGCTGGAGAATAATGATGAAAGAAAAAGGTTCAACTGGTGGGCTCTGTCATAATACGAATCATTGTCATCATCATCATCATCATCATCATCATCATCTATCATCATCATCATCATCATCATCATCATCATCATCATCATCATCATCATCATCATCATCATCTCGTCGTCGTCGTCATCATCGTCATCATCGCCGTCGTCGTCGTCGTCGCCTTCGTCGCCATACCCATCACCTCTGTCTGTCTATCTCTCTGTCTGTGTCTCTCTCGATCTCTCTGTTCTCTCTCTCTCTCTCTCTCTCTCTCTCTATCTCTCTCAATCTCTGTATTCTCTCTCTCTGTTTTCTCTCTGTGTGTCTCTCATTCTCTCCTCTCTCTCTCTCTCTTTCTCTCTCTCTCTGTCTTTCTTTCTCTCTCTTTTCCTCTCTTTCTCTATGTGTATCTGTCTCTGTCTGTCTGTTTGTGTCTCTCTGTCTGTCTCTCTTTCTCTCTCTTTCTCTCTCTCTCTCTCTCTCTCTCTCTCTCTCTCTCTCTCTCTCTCTCTGCCAAATCCTAAATTGCACGTGATGGCTGTTGATCAGCTTAATGGAAGTAGGTCAGTTCATCATCTCGTCGTCGTCGTCGTCATCATCGTCATCATCGTCGTCGTCGTCGTCTTCGTTGCCATCCCAATCACCTCTGCCTGTCTGTCTGTCTGTCTCTCTGTCTGTCTCTCTCTCTCTCTCTCTTTTCTCTCTCTCTCTCTCTTGTCTCTCTCCACCTCTGTATTCTCTCTCTCTCTCTGTTTTCTCTCTGTGTGTATCTCATTCTCTCTCTCTCTCTCTCTGTCTTTCTGTCTGTCTCTGTGTCTCTATACGTCTGTCTGTCTGTCTCTGTCTCTGTCTCTTTCTCTCTCTTTCTCTATGTGTCTCTGTCTCTGTCTCTGTCTCTCTGTCTATGTCTGTCTGTCTCTTTTTCTCTCTGTCTTTATCTCTTTCTCCCCCCCCCCCTCTCTCTCTCACTCTCTCTGCCAAATCTCACATTGCACGTGATGGCTGTTGATCAGCTTAATGGAAGTAGGTCAGTTCAGCTTTGCCTGTGCAGCTCTGTGCCCATCTGTCTGTGTGCCCATGTGTGTGTTGAGTGTGTGCCACGTGCCCTGTCTGTGGGTGTTGAGTGTGTGCCACGTGCCCTGTGTGTGGGTGTTGTGTGTGCCCTGTTAGCAGCTGGCAGTCTGGCTGATGACGTGGGTGGGCGTTTTCGACGCCGTTGTGTCTGACCTGTCTTTCTTCCTGACCTTGTACTTAGTGGTGGTGATGAGGCTGTGTATGTGTGAGGCTGTTGTGTGTGGTGTGTGTGTGTGTGTGTGTGTGTGTGTGTGTGTGTGTGTGTGTGTGTGTGTGTGTGTGTAGTGTGTGTGTGTGTGTGTGTGTATATGTGTGTATTGTGTTGTGTGTGTGTGTGTGTGTTGTGTGTGTATATGTGTGTACGTGTGTGTGTGTATGTGTGTGTGTGTGCGTATGTGTGTGTGTGAGTGCGCGTGTGTGTGTATGTGTGTGTGTGTGTTTGTGTGTGTATGTGTGTGTATGTGTGTGTCTGAGTGTGTGTGTGTTTGTGTGTGTATGTGTGTGTGTGTGTGAGAGAGTGTGTGTGTGTGTGTGTTTGTTTGTGTCTATGTGTGTGTGTTTACATGAATATGTGTCCCTTTTTCTCTTTGTCTGTCTGTCTGTCATTCTATCTGAATAAAAGGTGGGGGGAGGGGAACAAAATAGTAAGAAAAAACCCATATGATTAA
>CM060306.1:49334707-49354707 GCA_030674185.1 Monoplex corrugatus | reverse complement strand
GAGAGACAACCACAGAGAGAGAAAGAGAGATAGAGAGAGAGAGAGATAAGAGAGAGAGAGAGGCAGAGACAGAGACAGAGACAGAGACAGAGAGAGGTTGCGAAGGTACACTTGTATGTATGTGTGTGGGCGTAAGTGTGTCTTGTGGGGGGAAAGGGTGTGTGCATATGAGTGTGCGGTGTGTGGGAGGGGAGGGGGAGATTGCATGCGAGTGAGTATGTATAAGTATATGTGTGTGTTTTGTGTATATATATACACACACACGCACACACACACACACACACACACACACATATATATATATGTATACACATATATATATCTGTGTATGTGTGTGTGTGTGTGTGTGTGTGTGTGTGTGTGTGTGTGTGTGTGTGTGTGTGTGTGTGTGAATGTATCTTAATTATGATCAGTACATCAGCACAGCTTTCATGTTAATTTGACAAGTTATGGTTTCTGATTATGACGGTGTATTTTGTATGTATGTGTGAGTATGTGTCTGTGTGTGTGTACGTAAGTGTGTGCGAGTGTGCATGTGTGTGTGTGTCTGTGGGTGTGTGGGTGTGTGTGTACGTGTATGTGAGTGTGTGTGATAGATAGATAGATATATAAACAGACAGACAGACAGATAGATATAGATAGATAGATAGATAGATAATTATAGATAGATAGATAGATATAGATAGATAGGTAGATAGATAGATATATAGAAAGACAGATAAATAGATAGATAGAAAGGAAAAGATAGATGGATAGATAGATACATAGATAGATGGATAGATAGATAGATAGACAGACAGACAGACAGATAGATAGATAGATAGATAGATAGATAGATAGATAGATAGATAGATAGATGGATAGATAGATGGATAGATGTAGAGAGAAATGGAAAGAAAGAAAGACAGACAGACAGACAGACGGACAGACAGACAAACAGAGACAGAGAGAGACAGAGAGAATGACAAACAGACAGACAGACAGACAGAGAAAAACACAGGCAGACAGACACAGAATATGATTTTCGTGTACTTAGAAAACTTGCGTGTGCTGTTATTCTTAGTACGATAAAGATGAGATGAAGTACACCCCCAGGTTGGCAGAAAGCCTCTCAATCCAGCCTCAATCCAGACTGGAACTTCAAAGCATTCTGCTTTTTATCCCCCCCAGTCGTCATAATCATCATAGCATTGTGTTAAAAAAAAAACACACCAAAAAACAACCAAACAAACAAAAACCACATTGTCCCAGTTCCTGTGGCCAATGCTCTGATGTAGGTGATGGGACAGAAATAAAAAAGTTCCACGTTGGTAAATGGTGTTCGTCGGTTAGGTCTGTTACCGTCTTCACTGTGTGCTGATAAAAAGTTTAGTTGAAGCAGACAGCTTCCTTCCTCCATTTAACACTTGGTTTCAGAAGATGATTCTGATTATTAGCAAAACAGAACACTTTGAACATTGAGGCCATTCTGCCTTCCCTTCGCCTCTCTGTCTATCTCTGTCTGTCTGTCTGTCTCTCTGTCTGTCTGTCTGTCTGTCTGCTCTCTCTGTGTCTCTCTCTCTGTCTCTCTGTGTGTCTGTCTGTCTGTCTGTCTGCCTGTCTCTCTCTCTGTCTCTGTCTCTCTGTGTGTCTGTGTGTCTGCCTGTCTCTCTGTCTCTGTCTCTGTGTGTCTGTCTGTCTGCCTGTCTCTCTCTCTCTCTCTCTTTCTCTATCTCTCTCTGTGTCTCTGTCTGTCTCTCTATCTGTGTCTCAGTCTCTATCTGATTCTTCTCTCTCTCTCTATTTCTCTCTCCCCCTCCCCCCTCTCTTTCCCTCCCTCACCCTCAACCATATTTACTTTTAACACAACAATTCTGTTCAACCGTAGATTGTATATATACATGTAAAGCCCTCAACATATTGCACACTGTTACGACATAACCTTTATGCTTAAATGATTTGTAATGCTATTATTTAGTAGATATCAAGTATAGCATAAAACACATTTCGCAACCATAAAGGCAAAAAAAGAAAAAGAAAGTTCGAGGAAAAAATGTGTTTTATGTCTGTCTACATGGCCGTTCTTCGTTCAGTATGGGGCTGGCTCTCTCTCTCTCTCTCTCTCTCTCTCTCTGAGAGAGAGAGAGGCAGACAGACAGACAGACATTGAGAGAGAGAGAGAGAGACAGACAGACAGAGAGAGAGAGACAGAGACATAGACAGATAACAGGGACTAGTTCAGACAAGTGCACAGTCAAAACAACAGATTACAAAATGAAAGAAAAAGGTAAAGCTACTTTACTCTCTGATGCGTGTTTCCTGATCCCTAAAATATATTGCTATGTATACGCGTTGAGGCTACAGTCACTGAGAATGATAGTTCTATGCTGATGTACGGGCGGAACTAAGACAGAGACACCCATGAAGCATATCGCAGCAAGTCACAAAAGGTAAATGAAGCGAGGAGGAATGGCTT
This sequence comes from Monoplex corrugatus, assembly GCA_030674185.1. Classification (NCBI taxonomy): domain Eukaryota; kingdom Metazoa; phylum Mollusca; class Gastropoda; order Littorinimorpha; family Ranellidae; genus Monoplex; species Monoplex corrugatus. The sequence goes on along the minus strand of CM060306.1, from coordinate 49,352,252 downwards.
GTGCTTACTGCTAATTAACCGACCGTGACCGCGACACGTGCTGCGCGTTAATTAACCCTTTCGCTTCGTCACTCTGACCTCAGCTTCGGTTTCTCCCCCTCATCCTATCATTACCACCGCTGTGCAGCCTGTGGCCACTGCTACGGTCCACGGTCAGTACCTGGTTATTATGATGATGATTATGATGATTGTCATTGTCATTATTAACATTGTGACTATGACTATGACCATGATCACGACTATGATGATGATGACGATGACGACGACGACGACGATGATGATGATGATGATGACGGTGATGATGATGATGATTGTGATGATGATTAATCATTCTTGTATCGCGCTATTCTCCAAACTCAGTTGAACTCGCAACACATCACTCCTAATCAGACTTTTTGTGGAGCACAGAGAACCCAAGCCGTGAGGCGAGCTGAGCACATTCCACCATACTGTTGCGCAGTCTGCATCTTTGGTGGGGCCGAAGGCTGAAAGCGTTTGAGAGAATGTTAACCCTTTCACTCCTTCACACTATGTTAAGGGAAGGAAAAGGTTAATTTAATGTCTATTTGAAGTAGGCAGGAGCTACAGCCAGTGAGGTGTTATAAATCTGTCAACTTATAGTAGAAAATTAATATGTCCATATAGTACTTTCAACTGGCTGGAGGGAGAGAGGTGAAGAGAGAGAGAGAGACAGAGAGACAGAGAGGCAGAGAGCACAAAAAATAAGTCACACAGACAGAGGCATAGAGAGAGAGAGAAGGAGAGAGAGAGAGAGAGAGAGAGAGCGAGGGATAGAGAGAGAGTTAGAGAGAGAAGAGGGGAGAGAGAGAGAGAGAGAGAGAGAGAGAGAGAGAGAGAGAGAGAGAGAGAGAGAGAGAGAGAGAGAGATGGTGTAGGAGGGGGTTGAAACCTTCGAAACTTGTTAAGCACTGTACGGATCGTTGTTTAACCCATTGTCTCCCTCAGCCTGTTCCACCAGATTCTTGCATGCTTCTTCTACCAGATTCTTGCATGCTTCTTCCACCACATTCCTGCATGCTTCTTCCACCAGATTCTTGCATGCTTCTTCCACCACATTCCTGCATGCTTCTTCCACCAGATTCTTGCATGCTTCTTCCACCAGATTCTTGCATGCTTCTTCCACCAATTCTTGCATGCTTCTTCCACCACATTCCTGCATGCTTCTTCCACCAGATTCTTGCATGCTTCTTCCACCACATTCCTGCATGCTTCTTCCACCAGATTCTTGCATGCTTCTTCCACCACATTCCTGCATGCTTCTTCCACCAGATTCTTGCATGCTTCTTCAACCAGATTCCTGCATGCTTCTTCAACCACATTCCTGCATGCTTCTTCACCACATTCCTGCATGCTTCTTCAACCACATTCCTGCATGCTTCTTCCACCAAATTCTTGCATGCTTCTTCCACCAATTCTTGCATGCTTCTTCCACCAGATTCTTGCATGCTTCTTCCACCAGATTCTTGCATGCTTCTTCCACCACATTCCTGCATGCTTCTTCCACCACATTCCTGCATGCTTCTTCCACCAGATTCCTGCATGCTTCTTCCACCACATTCCTGCATGCTTCTTCCACCACATTTCTGCATGCTTCTTCCACCAGATTCCTGCATGCTTCTTCCACCACATTTCTGCATGCTTCTTCCACCACATTCCTGCATGCTTCTTCCACCACATTTCTGCATGCTTCTTCCACCAGATTCCTGCATGCTTCTTCCACCACATTCCTGCATGCTTCTTCCACCAGATTCCTGCATGCTTCTTCCACCAGTTTCCTGCATGCTTCTTCCACCAGATTCCCGCATGCTTCTTCCACCCATCAGTTTCCTGCATGAGTCTTCCGCCAGTTTCTGCATGAATCTTCCACCCACCAGTTTCCTGTATGCCTCTTCCACCAGTTTCCGCGTGAGTCTTCCACCAGTTTCTGCATGGATATTCCACCCACCAGTTTTCTGTATGCCTCTTCCACCAGTTTCCTGCATGCATTTTCGACCAGTTTCCTGCATGTCCATCCACCAGTTATCTGCATGTCCATCCACCTGTTTTCTGCATGCTTTTTCGACCAGTTTCCTGCATGCCCATCCACCAGTTTCCTGCATGTCCATCCACCAGTTTCCTGTATGCATATCCACCAGTTTCCTGTATGCCCATCCACCAGTTTCCTGCATGTCCATCCACCAGTTTCCTGCATGTCCATCAACCAGTTTCCTGTATGCATATCCACCAGTTTCCTGTATGCTCATCCACCAGTTTCCTGCATGTCCATCCACCAGTTTCCTGTATGCATATCCACCAGTTTCCTGTATGCCTATCCACCAGTTTCCTGTATGCCCATCCACCAGTTTCCTGCAAGCCCATCCACCTGTTTCCTGCATGCCTATCCATCAGTTTCCTGTATGCCTATCCACCAGTTTCCTGCATGCCCATCCACCAGTTTCCTGCATGCCTATCCACCTGTTTCCTGCATGCCTCGTCCATCAGTTTCCTGTATGCCTATCCACCAGTTTCCTGTATGCCTATCCACCTGTTTCCTGCATGCCTCGTCCACCAGTTTCCTGCAAGCCCATCCGTTAGTTGCCTGCAAGTCTATCTAGCAGCCTTGTCGAACAACAGACCTTAGGAAAAACAACCGGGCTGGCTTTAAACCTAGTAGAGCAAAGTTGAGAGCAGTTTTCAAATGTCGTGTGCTGACAGAAAAGCTTTTACATTATCATAGCTACCCCTCCCACAACTTTACCGATTTCAAAAAATATATTAGACAAGTACTGGCATGAAGGCATGTGGCAATTCATGAAAGGTTTCAACACATACTCGTAGAAGTTCCTTCTGAGAGTCCTGGAAGGAGACCGTTGCTGAGATCGGCAGAGGAAGCGTTTAATGGTGAATATCGAAGACTGGATCTACCTCAGTATGTGTACACTGTTTGCTGCTGCTGGATCCCAGTAACAAAGACGGAGTGTCGTATCTGCTGCTGCGTCTCATTGGTTCCTCCGGTAACTACACTGGTTACTAGATTAGAAGATCGTGAAACATTACGTGCTTTTTTCACCCCTTTATTCTGTCTGTCTGTCTGTCTGTCTGTCTGTCTCTCTCTCTCTCCGTTCCAAGTCAATCCTCAACCCCAAGATGTGCTGACAGTGTGAACCATTGCAGTCGACACAAGGGTTGTAGCCAGCAAGAGCTGACGAAATGTTGGGGAAAATACAGGGAGAAAAATACAACACTGGACAACTAATACAACATCATTCTGATCTGTGGTGTGAAATGAGGTCCCCGAAGCCAACTACCAACCAACCAACCAACCAACCAACCAACCAACCAACCAACCAACCAACCAACCAACCAACCAACCAACCAGCTAACCAGCTAACCAACCAACCAACCAACCAACCAACTAACCAACTAACCAACTAACCAACCAACCAACCAACCAACCAACCAACCACGCCGACCAACCGACCAACCGACCAACCACCCACCCAACCACCCACCCAACCAACCAACCAAACAACCAACCAACCAACCAACCAACCAACCAACCAACCAACCAACCAGCCGACCAGCCGACCAACCGACCAACCGACCAACCACCCAACCAACCAACCAAACCAAAACTAAAACCAAGCCAAAACAAGGAAACTAAAAAAAAAAAAAAGAAAACAAAAACAAGCAAGCAAAGAAAATCCCCCAGCAAATGTAAAGTAGCATAAAAACAAAAAACAAACAAACAAGCAAACAAAAAGAAAAAAAGAAAAAAAAAAGGATGGAAAGCAAAATGAGGACGTGGCTGAATGAGAGGAGAGTTCAGCGAACCGTAAGCACCATGGTCACTATCCGTTGACACTAAGTACTCGCTTCACTATGTTTTGTGACTTGTTCCGTTATGCTACTTCCGTCTTGTTTTATCCTTCTCTCTCTCTTCCTGTCAGCCTCGTTTTTCTTTTTTCCAACCCCCATCAGCCTCTGTGACCCCACTATGTACACATCATAACCTACTTTGAAGACCGGAACGCAGATTGTGTGTGTGGTTTTCTTTCTTTCTTTCTTTTTTTTTCTTTCTTTCTTTCTATCTTTCTTTCTTTTTTTCTTTCTTTCTTTCTTTCTTTCTTTCTTTCTTTCTATCTTCTTTTCATTTCTTTCTTTCTTTTTTATGTCCCATCTTCTGCGCCACCTCAGTGGCATCGAATCTACGCCGCCATTCCGCCTGTACAAGACACCACCAAACCCAAGTTCATTCAGTCAAACTCCCAGTGCCAGGAAGCCCACGGAAGTCAGATATGTCAAACTGCCGTGAGGCTACCCAGTGGAGGAGAACATGTAATCTGGATCACTTCGGCAGAGTTCAATAACGCCTGAGTGAGACCTCCATAGTCTAGGTAGGGCCTCAGGACCTGGCCAGTTCACGGGTTTATGTGCAGGCTTAAGGCTTGTGCCATGATCACCATACACATGGCACCTGTGACGTTAGTGCATAGGAATTCGTTCCGTCATCTTCAGAAACTGAAAGTCAGTAACGCCTGTTCTGATTCAACTTGCTAAGGACACTGGCCACGAAGCTACTTACTAACGACAGTTTCAGTTCTGTTTCACTTCTCAAGATGACGTCTCCGCGCTCGGAACGAAATCCATATGCATTAATGTCACAGGTGCCGTGTGTATGGTGATCATGGCACTAGCCTTAAGCCTGCACATAAATCCATGAACTGGCCAGGTCCTGACGACAGTAATCATTCAGTTGCAGAGCCAGACTAAGTGAGAGACCCCTGGGTAAGGATATCACCAACACAGACCTCCATCATCAGACCCATGAACCAGCAACACCAAATACCAAACCTGAGATCAGCTCAGACAAGAAGAGGCAGAGGAAATAGAAACTGAGGTTGCCACGATATATTGACATGACCGGGTTCAGAATGTGGGACACGATGCTCTGGTGACTGATGATTTCATGAAAATGGGGATGATGCTCATGATGCTATGGAATTCCGTCTAGGATTGAGACTGTGTGACAGGGCTGATGCTCATGATACTATGGAGTTCCGTCTAGGATTGAGACTGTGTGACAGGGCTGATGCTCATGATGCTATGGAGTTCCGTCTAGGATTGAGACTGCATGACAGGGCTGATGCTCATGATGCTATGGAGTTCCGTCTAGGATTGAGACTGTAGGACAGAGCTGATGCTCATGATGCTATGGAGTTCCATCTAGGATTGAGACTGTGTGACAGGGCTGATGCTCATGATGCTATGGAGTTCCGTCTAGGATTGAGACTGTAGGACAGAGCTGATGCTCATGATGCTATGGAGTTCCGTCTAGGATTGAGACTGTGTGACAGGGCTGATGCTCATGATGCTATGGAGTTCCGTCTAGGATTGAGACTGTGTGACAGGGCTGATGCTCATGATGCTATGGAGTTCCGTCTAGGATTGAGACTGTGTGACAGAGCTGATGCTCATGATGCTATGGAGTTCCGTCTAGGATTGAGACTGTGTGACAGAGCTGATGCTCATGATGCTATGGAGTTCCGTCTAGGATTGAGACTGTGTGACAGGGCTGATGCTCATGATGCTATGGAGTTCCGTCTAGGATTGAGACTGTGTGACAGGGCTGATGCTCATGATGCTATGGAGTTCCGTCTAGGATTGAGACTGTAGGACAGAGCTGATGCTCATGATGCTATGGAGTTCCGTCTAGGATTGAGACTGTAGGACAGAGCTGATGCTCATGATGCTATGGAGTTCCGTCTAGGATTGAGACTGTAGGACAGAGCTGATGCTCATGATGCTATGGAGTTCCGTCTAGGATTGAGACTGTGTGACAGGGCTGACGCTCATGACGCTGTGGAATTCCATCTAGGATTGAGACTGTGTAACAGGGCTGATGCTCATCATCATCATCATCTTCAGGTGCCCTGCCGCATGGCGTTGGCGATCATGGACTTTCATCTGCCTCTATCTATCGTTGCCCCTAGCATCTCCCCCACCCTCCTCGTCCCCAGCCACTCTGCAAGTCCGTCCAGCATTTTCTGTCTGGGTCTACCCGGTGCCCTCTTTCCTCCAGCTTTCCCGTTGTGACCAGGTGCTCCAAATCCCCCTTCCTCATAAAATGGCCCATAAATGTTGCTTGCCTTTTCCTAATCTTCCTTATGAGTGATCTACGTGTGTCTACCTCCATCAAGACTGTCTCGTTTGTTTTCTTTGCTGTCCATGGAACCCTCAACATTCTTCTTAGAAACCACATCTCAGCTGCCTCAATCTTGTTCTGGCTTTGTTTGTTGACTGTCCACGCCTCGCATCCGTACAACAGTATTGGTTCTATATAACATTCAAGAACTCTCTTTCTGATGTTAATTGATAGGCATTTGTTGGTAAGAATGCTTGTGATCTTCTTGAATGCTGTTTTGGCTTGGCTGATTCTGCCGGCTATTTCTGATGTGCATCTGCAGTCTGATGAAATGATCGTTCCCAGGTATTTGAATTTATCAACCTGATGCTCATGATGCTATGGAATTCCATGTAGAATTGAAACTGCATGACAGGGCTGATGCTTATGATGATATAGAGTTCCATCTAGGATTGAGACTGCATGACAGGGCTGATGCTTATGACGATACAGAGTTCCATCTAGGATTGAGACTGCATGACAGGGCTGATGCTCATGATGCTATGGAATTCCATCTAAGATTGAGACTGTGTGACAGGGCTGACGCTCATGATGCTATGGAGTTCCATCTAGGATTGAGACTGCATGACAGGGCTGACGATCGTTACAAATCATGGCGTCAACGGGGTCCAAGAGATACAGACGCCTGCAGTGTTGATCAGAGACTTCGATCAACAGTGTCAATGAAACATTCGCGAAACGAATGAGCCTCGACTGTGGGTTGTAGTCTTTCTTGTGAGCCCACAGCACTTCACGCAAGTAGGTGCCGTTCAGGGCCGATAAATCACACGATACTTTTTTTTCCATTTTTCTATCTATCTATCTATCTATCTATCTATCTATCTATCTATCTATCTATCTATCTATCTATCTATCTATTATCTATCTATCTATCTATCTATCTGTCTGTCTGTGTATGTAGTATGTATGTATGTATCTGTCTGTCTGTCTGTCTGTACATATAACCCTTCTACTTCTTTCCCTGGAGGGTGTTTCAATGGATACAGTCTGATCATCGACAAGCATTCATCAATAACAGGCGATCCATATTGTGCATAGGACTTACTGAACAATCGTGAGGGGCGAGGTGGAGGTGGAAGTGGGGTCTGCATACCCGCCTTTGACCATATCAAAAAAAGGAAATGGGAAATGGAACTGGTTAAGCCACACTCTGCAAAAGTCTTCCTCAAACATCACGCGACAGGCCCTTAACCGGAACTTACATCATCATCATCATCATCATCATCATCATCATCATCATCATCATCATCATCATCATGTGCCCTGCCGCATGGCGTTGGCGACCATGGCCCTCCATATACATCTATCCCTCGTCACCGCAAGCACATCTTCCACCCTCTATGTCCTCAGACATCCTGCAAGTCCAATATTTTATCCCTGATGTTCTCTTTCCTTCCAACTTTCCTGTAGTGACCAGGTGCTCTAATTCCCCTTTCTTCGTAAAATGGCCTATAAATGTTATTTGTATTTTCCTAATCTTCCTTATGAATGATCTTCTTGTGTCTGCCTCCATCAAGACCGTCTCGTTTGTTTTCTTTGCTGTCCATGGAACTCTCAACATTCTTCTTAGAAACCAAATTTCGACTGCCTCAATTTTGTTGTGGCTATGCGTGTTGGCTGTTCACACCTCACAACCGTATAACATTATCGGTTCTATATAACATTCAAGACCTCTCTTCCTGATGTTAATTGATAGGCATTTATTGGTGAGAATGCTTTTCATCTGCTTGAATGCTGTTTTGGCTTGGCCGATTCTACTGGCTATTTCTGATGTGCAGGGAAAAAGAAAAGCAGGAAAACCGAGACAGACATGGCGCCGAAATACTGACACAGAGGTGAAAGTAGCCAGAATGACATAGGCACAGCTGAAGAAGATCTCCCAAAGCTGGAGTGAATTGGAGAAATTCTGAGGCGGCCCTACGTTCCCCCTAGGAATTCCATGGCTTAACCCTTTGACTCTTGCACCCTATCCACCGACTGGAGTTAATGGAGTTATTTCAAGAGGGATTCATTGCACTCGGATAGCTCTATATCAGCTCCACCCAAGTCCGCCAGCAATTATCTGACGGATTTCCTTAGCCTGCACAAAACCCTATGCGTTGGCAAGTTCTTGAATTAAAAAGAAAAACTTTAAAAAACTGAACCGTTTGATTCCCTCATCCTATCAACCAGCTTTTTGAAGGAAATGATGGATAGGGTGAGGGAGTCCAAGCATTAAGCTTTTGCTTTTCTAAGATGGTTGACAATGCAGGAAGCTGGTGGACAGGATGCGGGAGTCAAAGGGTTAAAAAGTCAAGGAAGTCAGTCCTCCCTCCCCGCTGCCGAACAAGAGGTAGTAGGCAGGGTTGTGGGTAGCTGGGAGGTCCATCCATCACACACCAAGGTGGGAGCCGCTGACAGCAGGAACACCGAGCATGCCAAAGATCTATGAACTTCTCTCGCACATCAAACGCAGCTCCACCACCACCCCACCACCCCACCACCACCCCCACCCCACCCCACCCATGCCGTGTCAAAATGAAGTCCGCTGATGACTCTTAAATATTCCTCACCTCTCCCACACCGGCCTCTCCCTTCAGCTCCCGCTATGCTCTCTCATTCATTTCGATCCCGTCACTGACTCTCGCCGCTGTACCCACTTTATCACTTTTTCACCTGCCGCCTGCTGTCTGGTCCAGGGTCCCTGCCGGCGCGTGTTGCCTGCTCTCTGTGATTTACTCCTGGGGATTGTTTTGACCTTTTGCCTGCATTTTGTTGTGTCTAGTAGTGTTTGAGGGCCAAGGAACTAACAGTACAGACTATGACTTCCAGCGACTTGAAGAACCTATTCTCTTATTATATCTAACGTTTTCACGTTCGAGACATGTCCACTTCTTTCATCAGCAGTGAGGCATACATAGAATGCTCATTTTGAGTGGAGGAAATGTCCATTTTCAATCGAGGAAATGTCCTTTTTCAATGGAGGAAATGTTCATTTTTCAATAGAGGAAATGTTCATTTTCAGTGAAAAAAATGTCCTTTTTCGGCGGGGGTAAATGTCCACTTTCAGCAGAGGAAATGTCCTTTTCAAGAAATGTTCGTTTTCAGTGAAGCAAATGTCCACTTTCATTAAAAGAAATGTCCATTTTCAGTGGAAGAACTGTCCATTATCAGTCGAGGAAATGTCCATTTTCAATGGAAGAAATGTCCTTTACCAGTGGGAGAAATGTCCACTTTCAGTGGAGAAAACGTCCATTTTCAGTGGGAGAAATGTCCACTTTCAGTGGGAAAAATGTCCATTTTCAGTGGGGGAAATGTCAATTATCAATGGAAGAAATGTCCATTAACAGTGGGAGAAATGTCCACTTTCAGTAGTCGAAATGTCCATTTTCAGTAGGAGAAATATCCATTTTCAGTGGGAGAAATGTCCACTTTCAGTGGGAGAAATGTTCACTTTCAGTGGGAGAAATGTCCGCTCTCAGTAGGAGAAACGTCCACTTTCAGTGGGAGAAATGTCCTAAATGTCCACTTTCAGTAGGAGAAATGTCCATTTTCAGTAGGAGAAATGTCACTTTCTGTGAGAGAAATGTCCATTTTTAGTAGGAGAAATGTCCATTTTTAGTAGGAGAAATGTCCACTTTTCAGTGGGAGAAATGTCCACTTTTCAGTGGGAGAAATGTCCACTTTCAGTGGGAGAAATGTCCACTTTCAGTAGGAAAAATGTCCATTTTCAGTGGGAGAAATGTCCACTTTCAGTGGGAGAAATGTACATTTTCAATAGGAAAAATTCCATTTTCAGTGGGAGAAATGTCCATTTTCAGTAAGAGAAATGTCCACTTTCAGTGTGAGAAATGTTCACTTTCAGTAGGAGAAATATCCACTTTCAGTAGGAAAAATGTCCATTTTCAGTGGGAGAAATGTCCACTTTCAGTGGGAGAAATGTACATTTTCAATAGGAAAAATTCCATTTTCAGTGGGAGAAATGTCCATTTTCAGTAAGAGAAATGTCCACTTTCAGTGGGAAAAATGTCCACTTTCAGTAGGAGAAATGTCCATTTTAAGTGGGAGAAATGTCCATTTTCAGTTGGAGAAATGTCCATTTTAAGTGGGAGAAATGTCCATTTTAAGTGGGAGAAATGTCCATTTTCAGTAGGAGAAATGTCCATTTTAAGTGGGAGAAATGTCCATTTTAAGTGGGAGAAATGTCCATTTTCAGTTGGAGAAATGTCCATTATCAGTAGGAGAAATGTCCATTATCAGTAGGAGAAATGTCCACTTTCAGTAGGAGAAATGTCCATTATCAGTAGGAGAAATGTCCACTTTCAGTAGGAGAAATGTCCATTATCAGTAGGAGAAATGTCCACTTTCAGTAGGAGAAATATCCACTTTCAGTAGGTAAAATGTCCATTTTCAGTTGGAGAAATGTCCATTATCAGTAGGAGAAATGTCCACTTTCAGTAGTAAAATGTCCATTTTCAGTGGAGGAATGTCCACTTTCAGTAGGAGAAATGTCCACTTTCAGTAGGAGAAATGTCCACTTTCAGTAGGAGAAATATCCACTTTCAGTAGGTAAAATGTCCATTTTCAGTGGGAGAAATGTCCACTTTCAGTGGGAGAAATGTACATTTTCAATAGGAAAAATTCCATTTTCAGTGGGAGTAATTCCATTTTCAGTAAGAGAAATGTCCACTTTCAGTGGGAAAAATGTCCACTTTCAGTAGGAGAAATGTCCATTTTAAGTGGAAGAAATGTCCATTTTCAGTTGGAGAAATGTCCATTTTAAGTGGGAGAAATGTCCATTTTAAGTGGGAGAAATGTCCATTTTCAGTAGGAGAAATGTCCATTTTAAGTGGGAGAAATGTCCATTTTAAGTGGGAGAAATGTCCATTTAAGTGGGAGAAATGTCCATTTTCAGTTGGAGAAATGTCCATTATCAGTAGGAGAAATGTCCACTTTCAGTAGGAGAAATGTCCATTATCAGTAGGAGGAATGTCCACTTTCAGTAGGAGAAATGTCCACTTTCAGTAGGAGAAATGTCCACTTTCAGTAGGAGAAATATCCACTTTCAGTAGGTAAAATGTTTATTTTCAGTGGGAGAAATGTCCATTTTCAGTGAAGGTAATGTTCATTTACAACGGAGGATGTCCATTTCAGGAGAATAAACGTCCATTTGCAGCGGAAGAAATGTCTCACCTCTGGCTCCAAGTGCCATACCCCGATACTCGCCCACCCACTCCGCCTCAGCAGGCGAATTAAACGACGTGAGGAGGGTGATGTTAACATGGGCGGACAAATTTCCTCAAAGAAGTCAACGATCAGGGGGAGGGTCTCCCAGTAGTTTCTTAGTGTGTTCATGACCAGGACAAGCCACCTGGAGGCAGAGAGGATGAGAACTTGGATCAAGGATCACAGACCTTACAGGCTGATTGTACCCTAGCTCAACATCCAGTGTGTGTGTGTGTGTGTGTGTGTGTGTGTGTGTGTGTGTGTGTGTGTGTGTGTGTGTGTTGTGTGTGTTTGTGGGGTTATGTGTGTCTGTGTGTCTGTGTGTATGTGTCTGTGTGTGTGTTTTTGTGTCTGTGTATGTATGTGTGTGTGTATGTGTGTGCGTGAGTATGTGTGTGTGTGCGTGTGAGAGAGAGAGAGTGTGTGTGTGTGAGAGTGTGTGTGTGTGTATGCGTGTGTGTGTGTGTGTATGTGTGTGTGTGTGTGTGTGTGTGTGTATGTGTGTGTGTGTGTGTGTTGAGAGAGAGAGAGAGAGAGAGAGAGAGAGAAACAGACAGACAAACAGGCAAACAGACAGACAGGTTATATACACATTTTCACATACATCACAAGCAGGACCCAAATAATCATTCTCCGCCTGCTCTTTTCCTTACGGTACTGCTCTTCTTGTTGAATGAAATAATACAGGTACGTTTTCAGAAGCAGAAGAGACAGAGAAAGTAGGGTCATCTCAAACAAGCAGAAAGACAAAAACCAGCAATCAAAGCAGATTTTCGAAATGTCTGCTCTGAAACAAGACAAATGAAACAGAAATCTTTGACGAAAACAATGCTCTGAAAAAAAAAGAAAGAAAGAAAGAGAGAACAAAAAATACTATGAGTTTGGGGACCAAGCCTGGGTGATCTTCACAGAGTTTGGGGTTTGGACTGTGTTCGACAAAGATTAATTGCACTCCTGCAATTCCATATGCGCTCTTCCTAAATCTGCCTTCAATTATCCATGAAAGTGATCTGCCAATATGTCATCATCATCATCATCAGGTGCCTTGCCGCATGGCGTTGGCGATCATGGACTTCCATCTGTCTCTATCTCTTGTTGCCTCAAGCATCTCTTCCACCCTCTTTGTCCTCAGCCACTCTGCAAGTCCGTCTAGTATCTTCTCCCTGGGTCTGCCTGGTGCTCTCTTCCCATCCAGCTTTCCCGTTGTGACCAGGTGCTCCAATCCCCCCCCCCCTCCTCCTCATAAAATGGCCTACAAATGTTGCCAGTCTTTTCCTAATCTTCCTTTTGAATGATCTTCTTGTGTCTGCCTCCATCAAGACTGTCTCATTTGTTCTGCCTGCTATCCTTGGAACTCTCAACACTCTTCTTAGAAACCACATCTCGGCTGCCTCAATCTTGTTCTGGCTTTGCTTGTTGACTGTCCACGCCTCACAACCGCACAACAGCATCGGCTCTACATAACACTCAAGAACTCTCTTCCTGATGTCAACTGATAGGCACTTGTCGGCAAGAACGCCCCTCATCCTCTCGAATGCTGCCTTGGTGTGGCCGACCCCGCCGGCCATTTCCGACATGCACCTGCCGTCTGGTGAAACGATCGCTCCCAGGCACCCAAACCTATCAACCTGTCCCAAGGCTGCGCCGCCCGCTGCCACTCCGCATGAGGGGACCTCATGCCTTTCACTGATCACCATGACTTCAATATTCCTGCCGTTTAGCTCCAACCCTTTACTTTTGCTTTCTATCTCCAGTATACTCACAAGGTTTTATAGGTCCCTCTCATTTTCCGCAGCCAGCACGGTGCCATCTGCGTATCGAATGTTGTTTATAATTTTTCCTCCAACCCGCAGCCAGCACGGTGCCATCTGCGTATCGAATGTTGTTTATCATTTTTCCTCCAACCCCTAATCCAGGGCCTTCCTCTAGGTCTCCCATGATGTTTTCGCTGCAATGTGAAAACAGATCTGGTGACAGAACACAACCCTGTCGGACTCCTCCCCTGATGTTTTGGAAAGAGCTTACATCGCCCTCTATTCCCATTGCAGCTGCCTGTTCCCAATACATATTTCTGACCATTCGTAGACCTTTTCATCAATACTGAGCCCCTCCAGCTGGTTGATAACTCTTCATGTCCCACCCGATCGAAAGCCCCGGCATAATCAACAAAGCATAAATAAAAATCCCTATTCATCCCGACTGACTTCTCATGATAGCTTTTAGGATGCATTTGGCATCAACAGTTCCTTTTCCTTCTACAAATCCACACTGTTCATCTGCTATTTCTCTTTTGATTCCATTCCTTGTCCTCATCATAATTATTCCCAATAGGATTTTTGTTACATGGCTCATCAAACTGATTGTGCGATGGAATTCACATTCCATAGCCCCTGTCCTCCCTGGAAGAGCAATGAAAACTGATTTTGACATATCTTTGGGGATTTTTCCAGTGTCGTAAATTTCATCCTGGAGGATTGCTATTTTTTTCATACCAAATTCCTCCAGGGCTTCAATCATCTCTGTAGTAATGTTGTCTGGTCCTGGGGCTTTTCCTGGTTTCATCTTTTTCAATGCTTCTCTATCTTCATCTTTCATTATGGGTGGTCCTTCAAAGTTCTTTCTTATAATGTGTTCTTCGTTTCTGTCATCTTCAAAAAGGTCTTTAATGTACTCTCCCCATCTTTCTAATGTTTTGTCTTTTTCCATGATAAGCGTACCATCTTTTGATTTTAAGCAACCAGTTGATGTGCATGTATTTTTCCTGTGGACAGTTTCTTCAATTCATCTGTACATACCCTGAGGATCCGTTTTGTGTCGATCTTCTATTTTTTTTTGCATTTTGTTTTCAGCCAAGCTTCCTTAGCTTCATTGCACCTATTCCTGATTTCTTTGTTTATCTTCTTGTATATCTCCTCGTTTCTCTTTGCCTTCCTCCGTTCCTCCATCAAAGCCTAAAATTTCTTTTGTCATCCAGTTCTTTTTTGCTTTTCTATCTACTACAGGGATTTCTTCACAAGCTTCATTTATCGAATTTCTCAACCTTGTCCATTGTTTCTCACTGTCACCAACGTCTTCCAGAGCACTGAATTTGTTTTGAACATGTACGTTCAATTTTTTACGTATCACTTCATCTGTCTTCAAGAGTCCAAGATTAAGTTTGATGTTGCTTTTGCCAATATGTAGGTCCTTCAAATGGAAGGTCAGATGACAATCGTTTTGCTCTGTGTAGAACTCGCCGGACCTGTTGGCTGGGATAGCAAGAGAAATATGAATATAATGTCGTTCCTGTAGTTGTTACTGCTACTGCTGTTGTTGATGTCTTGCTGTTGCTGTTTTTGATGTCTTGCTGTTGCTGTTTCTGATGTCTTCCTGTTGCTGTTTTGTTACTGATTTTTTGTTTTGTGTTCTGTCATGTTATCGTGGTTGTTCTAATTAAGGAAAACTGAAGTGTTTTTAACGAAAATGCGGTAACAGTGTACGCAAACAAATACATTTAAAGATAATTAACGAGAAGCGTACATAACTCGAAAAAATGAATCATAAACACAAAAGGTCAATGATCAGACAGCTGAGGGACAGTAAACAAGGACACGTCAGTTATGATAGGTGTGCAGAAAAGATCAAAAACAACATTCCGACATATCGGCTTTGACACATGAACCCATGAAAGAATTTCTTTACGAAACACAAACAATACAAAACAAAACAAAAAACTTTCCATAAAGATTCCATCAAGTCAGATGCACACAGCTCACTTTTGTTACAGAATTATATTGCTCGTTTCTTTGGTATGGTGTCATGTTGGGGAGGTCACTCTCTGTCTGTCTGTCTGTCTGTCTGCCTCTGCCTGTCTGTCTCTGCCTGTCTGTCTCTGTCTGTCTGTCTCTGTCTGTCTGTCTCTGTCTGTCTCTGTCTCTCTGTCTCTGTCTCTGCCTCTCTGTCTCCCCCTCTCTCTCTTTGTATCTGTCTTTCTCTCGCGCTGACTCTGTCTGTCTGTCAGTCCGTCCGTCTGTCTGTCTGTCTGTCTGTCTCTCTCTCTCTCTTGTGTGTGTGTGTGGTGTGTGTGTGTGTGTGTGTGTGTGTGTGTCTCTCTCTCTCTCTCGCTTTCTCTCTTTAAGAGACAATGAACTTGTTCAGTGCTAGTGTTTCAAAGACGGCGGTGATTTTTTTCCAGTTTTTCCGCAGGTATAAAGTCAGTCGCATTCGCCGAAGTTTTTTTAATATTCCATTTTCTTTCAATGAAGATTGTTTCACATCATTCGGAGGGTTATATGCATGTGTGTTTTTGGGTACGTGTGTGTTTGTTAGTGTACGTGTGTGTGTGTGTGTGTGTGTGTGTGTGTGTGTGTGTGTGTGTGTGTGTGTTGTGTGTGTGTGTGTGTGTGTGTGTGTGTGTTGTGTGTGTACGCGCGCGTGTGCGTGTGTGACAGAAAGATTTAACTTAAGCAACATTTTGTAGCCCCTTTTGAGATAGCTCTATGCCAAATTTCGGTCTCAGGTGTGGACTGTTGAGGAGTCGCGATGCATAGGTTTGAGTGTTGTGTCTCTAGAGCCAAAGCCACACAGACCGAAAATGTTTCAAACTAAGCACGTTTTGTGGTACGCGTGTGAACATAATTTTCTCACGAACTTCTGGCAATATTTACATTCTGTATTCACTGTTGTGACAGTCTTTAATTTCCTCGATTTAGGTCAAAATTCACATTATTTGAAACTTATCACGTTCAAAGTGACCTTGAGAAGAACAAAAGTTAGATTTTCTACGATTTTTCATGTTAAAGGAGATTGTTAGAATGGTTTGACCATCTTGTTATTTCAGTTGGCCGCCAGTGTTTGATTTCACTTGTTGACCATCATTTAGCCGCTTATCATCATCATGTGCCCTGCCGCGTGGCTTTGGCGATCATGGTCTTCCACACGAATCTATCCCTTGTCGCTGCAGGGACATCTCCCACCGTCTCTGTCCTCAGCCACCCTGCAAGTTTGTCCAATAATTTCTTCCTGGGTCTATCTAGTGTTCTCTTTGCCATCAGCTTTCCTGTTGTGACCAGGTGTCCTAGTTCCCCTTTCCTCATAAAATGTCCAGTAAATGTTGCTTGTCTTTTCCTAATCTTCTTTATTAATGATCCTTTGTATGTGTGCATTCTTCAAGACTTAGCCGTTTAGCTGCGCGTGAAATGTTGCATTGAAACCATTAGTCTCTTACAGACAACACCACAAAGGTCTGAAAACGCCGCGAGTAAGAAACGCGCTATCAGTTTGTAGTTACAGCAGACACCACTCTGAACCAATCAGAAAATACGTGGGATTTCACGTCGCTTTATGCTGTGAGTGTCAGTATAAAAGGTTAACTCTTGTTTGCTTTCTACTACCGTCCTTGAAACTAAGAGACTTTACTTGAGAGAGAAAATGAGCTCGCGTTGAGTGGGCAGATCAGGCCCGGCTCTGACGTTAATTTCTACAAATTTAGAAATGGAAACAACATCTGTGTGAGTTAAGAAACAAGCCCGTGTCTTTCATTCATGCCATCTTCTTGGCAACCAACCGCCTGTTCAGGGCAGACACCAGACAGAGCATCGTAACACCTCATAATTCGGGACTGGGAACATGGTGTGTGCAAGTGCTGTCACTTGTGGCTGCCGTGCCAAGTAAAGTGCAGAGCGTGGGTGGAGAGTTAACAGGCAGGTGTCTCATCAGTTTGGCGCCGACGCTCGGCAGGTAGCTGTCCAACATAATGTACCACTCCAGTTTTGTTGGGCTGCAGGATTTGGGAGCCTAATAGTTCTAGTGTTGATCTTGTCATCGTCAACATGGCTGTTTATTCACTTTCCGTTTAGTGCTGTACGGTTTTTTTTTGTTTTGCTTTTGTTCTTGTTTGTTTTTTGTTTTTGTTTGTTTGTTTGTTTTACATCTCTCAGTCTGTTTATTCACTTTCGGTTTAGTGCTCTTATGTTTCTTTTTTTTATTTATTTATTTTTTAAAAAAAATCTCTCAGTCTGTTTCGTGGTTTCCTTTCTCTTTGTAGTTTGTTGATGTGAGTGCACGGATAATTACTTCTTGTTTGTTTCGTTAGTGTTTATTTATTTTTGTTTGCTTGTTTTTGTTTTGTTCAATGTTGTTGATGTTTATTTTCTA
>CM060306.1:49327207-49329707 GCA_030674185.1 Monoplex corrugatus | reverse complement strand
AGATATATTTGAGTAGCTCAACCACCGACTGGAAGGCTGTGGGTTCGACTCCCATTAATTCTGTCAAAATCATTGTTGGATTGTTCGGCCTTAACCAGCTCCTACCTAGAGTTGAGTATGCTGCGGATTCATTGGAAAAACTGGGACACCACAGTCAAGTCTCAGCCACTGTACACATGTTTCGTTAAGGGCGTTGGTCAATTCCCTTGACCAACTCTGCAGGTGTCTGTATCTCTAAGGCCTGGTAAACGCCAGGACATATTACAATAATAAGCGTAGAGTAGAACCCTCTCACGCAATCTGAATCCGAAATGAGCTCCACAACATCATGATTATCATCGCCATCGTCATCGTCATCGTCATCACAACATTGTAAAATTGTCTTAGTTACAGCCATTAAAGTTGCCTCGAAAATGGGACAAAAAAGAAAGACGCACAAAAACAGAGACAAACAAAACAGAGACAGACAGACAGACAGACAGACAGACAATGAGACAGACGGGCAGACAGAGAGAGAGAGAAAGAGAGAGAGAGAGAGAGAGAGAGAGAGAGAGAGAGAGAGAGAGAGAGAGAGAGAGAGAGAAGGCAAGTATAAATAAAACTGCCTAGATACAATGATCCTTGAAAAGGGAGATTCTTGTTGCTAACAAAGGGCATTAATCATTGTATGTTATTCAGTTAGACTTTTAGTCAAGTTCTTACTGGCCCCCCCCAAAAAAGTTGTGCTGAAGAGTCTCGCTTTAGCATTTTTCCGAGCTCCCCAATCTTTCTCCCCCTTAATAACTTTGGATCTAGGTTTGACAGATGCTGATATTGATCGTCATCTTTTTTCTTAACTTATTACATTTCCATTCTTTTCCTATTTTCTTTTCTTTCCTTTTGATTTGTTTTCTCTCGTACCGTTTCTGGTTTTCTTCGTTTTCTTATTTCGTGTTTTGTTTATCACATCTTCTCTCTCTCTCTCTCTCTCTCTCTCTCTCTCTCTCTCTCTCTCTCTCTCTCTCTCTCTCTCTCTCTCTCTCTCTCTCAAATGTCTAACTTCGTTTGCTTTTGTCTACTTTGGTTAATTAAATTCCACTTTTTGGCAGTACTCTGTTTGTGGGTTTTACTACAAGTAAATTAGCAACGGCCGATATACAAGTTAGCCTATGTACTTACAGCTACACAACAGGAAAAGAATTTTCAGTCAGTTTCATTTCTCTCTCACTCTCTCTGTTTTCATTCATTCTATGTTTTGGTGATGTTATTTTCGGGTTCTCGGTTCTCATTCTTTTTCTTCCTTCCTTCTTTCATTCTCTGTTTCTTTTTTGTTTGTCTCTTTCTGTCTGTGTCTCTTTCTCTCTTTTTCTTTACGTGTCACAACGGAATAAAATCGATGGCTAGACTTCGCACCAGTACAGAAAAGCATACAGTGCTGTACGAGAAATGAAAGCTATCACATGGTGAGGTCCTACACCAGATTAAAGGTGTATCCGGTGTAAACCGTTTACCTTTTTCATCAGTTTTGACTTCATTGCAAGTTAACTGTCAAAATAAACGTTGGTGGCCTTGTTTTGCGACTCAAAGGCTGTAGTGTGTTCCATCTCTCTTCTCTCTTATCTTTATCATCATGGCATCGTCGTCGTCGTCGTCGTCGTCGTCGTCAGCGGGTTTAATCACTATTCTTTTTGGATAAAAGTTATCGTCTTATAAACGCCTGATTTTTGTACTTCAGATAGGTGTCTGCATTAGTTTGCTCTGGCTGTGTGGCCTTGGAGTATATGCTTGGGTGGGATGGCCATGATTGTTTGGTCTTGTGTTTTGATTTGGCTTTTCGGTTCTGGGAGCTGTGCTGTGATGAAGGATGGGGTGGGTCAGTGATGTTTGATTTGTTTTGGTTTGGTTTTTGACTGATGCTGCTTGGTTGTTTAAGATTTTTCTGCTATTGGCCAGGCATGTGTGTGTGTGTGTGTGTGTGTGTGTGTGTGTGTGTGTGTGTGTGTGTGTGTGTGTGTGTGTGTGTGTGTGTGTGTGCGCGTGCGTGCGTGTGTTGTGTGTGTGTATGTGTGTGTATGTGTGCGTAAGTGTGTGTTTTTGTGTATCTGCGGTGGTGGTGTGGTGGGGGGCGTGTATGGGGGGTGGGAGGTGTGTGTGTGTATGTGTGAGTGAGTGAGTGAGAGAGAGAGAGAGAGTGTGTGTGTGTGTGTGTGTGTACTTGCATGTATGTGTGTGTGTGGTTCAGTGAGTGTGTGTGTGTGTGTGCGCGCGCGTGCACGCGCGGTGTATGCATGTGTGTGTGCACGCGCGTGTATGCATGTGTGTATGTGAGTGTATTTGTGTGTGAGTGTCTCTCTGTCTGTCTGTCTGTCTGTCTGTTACAAAAAATGTGTTAGCAAGATTTTGTCAGCTGTGTCTTGACGGATCTTTACCAAATGTTGGTCAAATGTGTGGACCTTTGCGGAGTCGCTAATGCATCAGTTTGGAGGACAAAATATTGAGGTCAAGGCCAAGATCACACGAA
>CM060306.1:49289707-49317207 GCA_030674185.1 Monoplex corrugatus | reverse complement strand
AAACTGTACAGACGGCATTAAATAGATCAACCAAAGACACGGAGTTGGTATTATTTTAACTTACACTTGAAAAGTATTGTCAAGAATGTAAAGAGAACAACTAATGACACACAGCTGAGATAGTTTCAGCTTCAGATCATATATCGATTATTACCTGCAAATAAATCTCTGTTCGAATGTGAATTTATGAAGTCTTCCCGATACAGTTTTTGTGTAGTAGAAAAAGAAACCATCTCTAACTGATTTTGGAAATGTACAATAATATAAAACTTTTTGATAAATTGAAAAGAACTGATTAAAAACAGTTGTGTACACTACATGAACCTATCTTTTTGGGAAACGGTGATTTTGTTTGGAGTAAAAAAAAGCACAAAAAACTGATGACATATTATACATGATAATCTGTTTGGGGATATATTACATAGTGAATGTAAACAGCGATACAAAACAAGTGTGCTAATTTTCGTGGCTTTCTTAAATGTCAATATGCTATACAAAAAAAAAAAAAATGTGCAGGTTTATGCAAACATAAAACCCACTTATTTAAGCAGAAATAGTACCATTACCTTCATCTCTTTAATCAGTAATTAAATACGGTCTTTATTGATCTTCAGAAGGCGTTCGACAAGGTCTGGAAAGATGGTCTCCTAGTCAAGCTCCTACGCTGCGGCATCGAAGGCAACATGTTCCAGTGGACCAAATCTTACCTGCACAATCGAAGAGCGAGAGTGTCGGTAGACGGTCACTGTGGCCAGAAGGTGCTGCTAAGGCAGGGAGTTCCCCAGGGAGGCGCCCTCTCACCCAGTTTGTTCATACTCTTCATCAACGACATTGTAGCAGAACTACCAAGAGGCGTCAACGCAGCGCTATACGCAGACGACCTGGTACTCTGGTGCAGCGAGGAGTATGCAACAACAGCAACATACAGGATGCAGATCGCCCTGGAGAATGTTGCAGCATGGGCTGAAAGCTGGTGCGTGACAGTCAACAGGGAGAAATCCACTGCCACTCTTTTCACGCTGTCATCAAAAGCCAAGCCTGGAAAACTCACCCTGGGAAACGCCACACTGAAGTACGAAGACCAACAGACGTACCTTGGTGTCACCTTTGACAAGAGAATGACCTGGAAACCACACATCAACCAGGCAGAAGGAAAAGCCAGAAGGAAGCTCAACATCCTAAGGAAACTGGCAGGAACAACGTGGGGCGCAACTGACAAGATCCTGAAGTCAGTGTACCAAGGTACCGTAAGACCACACCTTGAGTACGGGTCTAGCTCTTGGATGACAGCTGCCAAGACGCACCTCCAGACCCTGGACAAAGTCCAAAACCAGGCACTTCGAGTCATCACAGGTGCCATGAAAACAACACCCATAGTGAAGATGGAAGAAACATCCAGAATTCCACCACTTACCAAGAGAAGAGAGCAGAAGGCAATGCTTCAGGCCAACAAATTCAGATGCTCAGAGAATCATCCAATGAGAGAAAGGCTCCAAATGTTATCATCAGGCAGACTACAACGATCAAGTTTTGCTGTGGAGACCAGAGCTCTGAATAGGAAGCACCAAGAGACCCTCCCTAGCCAGGTCCTTCCCTCTCCTTCTCCCTCGACGCTCCGCCTTGGGAAGACAGAGAAGAGACCATAACTGTCCAAACAACTATTCCCTATATCAGCAACAAAGGCGAACACAGCGACCAAGTCCTGAAGACACTGACATTGGCAACGCTTGAGGAAAGATACCCTGCAGAATCGTGGATCAGGGTGTACACAGACGGCTCGGCCACCAATGCCGTCAAGAGTGGAGGTGCTGGGGTCCACATCCAGTACCCCAGTGGAGGACGGGCAGAAGAGGCGCTACCGACCGGCCTTCATTGCACCAACTACAAGGCAGAGGTAGATGCGCTCACCCAGGCAGCACACACCATCGCTACGAGAGCAGACCGGACCACACAGGTCGTCTTTCTTACAGACGCGCTCTCTGTGCTGCAGGCATACAATAGTGACAGGCTACCCTCACTGAAGAAGGCCCTTAACAACATCAAGAGCCTTCGGACCGTGCTGCAGTGGATCCCCTCCCACTGCGGCATTGAGGGAAACGAGAAAGCCGACGATCTGGCAAAACTCGGTGCCGAGCAAGAACAAGACGACAACGCCGTAAGCCTTGCAGAGCTTAACACCATCACCAAAGCTCTGTTCCGAACCCCGGCACAGAAAGACAGCCTCCACCTGCTCACAAGACCTGAGCAGGTTACCATCTTCAGGCTGCGGACAGGGCACAACAGGCTGAACAAACCTCCACTCGAAACTGAAGGTTGTGCCATCCCCAATGTGTCCCTGTGGAGAGGCAGAGCAGGACACGCACCACATCCTGCAGGACTGCGGGAACTTCCGGCGGCTGAGAAGGCAGGTGTGGCCGGAGCCGACCCCCATTGAGGACAAGCTGTACGGCCCAGTGGCGTCACTGCAGGCGACCACTACATTCATCGCTCGGACTGGTCTCAACGTGTGATGGCAACAAGAAGAAGAAGAAGAAGTAATTAAATAAATGTCGCACTACATCTTGTTTCAAATGAATAGTGAAATGTCGTATATTGTGCAGAATGTACTATGATGTCTTTTTAATTTCAGTGGTTTTAGATGATGTACAAATGTATATTAAGTGTTAGTAATTCCCATATAAAAATCACATGTCTTGATATGAAAGTTTGGTCTAATCAATGCATGGATGTATATTTTTTTTCTGTAATAATTTTCATTATTGGTTATGGAGATGTCATTTTCTGAATCTTTACTAGACTTTTTACTGCCGTTATTAAAGAAGGCGTGTGAGAGCAGGGTACTATGTAAACATTAATATCAACGTCTCTATGCATAGGCTAAGCAAATGTGCGCGCCTCTGTGTGTGTGGGGGTGGGGGGTGGGGGTAGGGTGTGTGTGGGGGTGGGTGGGTGGGTGGGTGTGGGGGTGAGTGAGTGGGTGTGAGTGCGCAGATTGTATTGTTTGTGTGAATTGAATGAGACAGAATGTGTAAATTCTTCACAATATTTTTTCAATGGGCTTGTGGACGTTAATATGTTGTAAAATGTGTAAGATGATGTATGAATATATTATGTACTTTTTTCTATTTCCACATTATCAAGCTTGAGCACTTGCAGTTGTAACTTGTCTTTGGAAAGTAAAACACCTTCCTAGCAAGATGAAATATTCTTCTCACTTGCACTCAGCTTTTTAATAGTACAATGCCCGCAAAAAGACAGCTGCAAACGTTTTTCATGTTCAATATACCCAAGCTGTTGACTTCCGATTCTGCCCTTCACATCAGTGGAATCAAGCCAACAACTCTTCAAATGGCACAGTACTCCAACTCTCCAGGAAAGACGCAGATTTCGGTTCATCAGGTCTTGGAATGTCTGGAAAACTGCAAAAGTGATAAACATCGACTCGATGACAGATCACAGGCACGCGTCAAAGTTCTTCTGGTGAGAGAAAACAGAAAACGTGGAATGTCTTTTAAACTGACTGTTGAGAGACTGTCGGAAAACAAGTTGGTAGTGAGACCACAAGACGGACCATGGTAAGTGTATAGCCCATTAGCCCCGTTGATTATAGTACTATACTGATAAGTCAGGGATCGTGGGTTCGATCCTCACGCATGCCACTTTTTGTTTTGCTTTATCATTATTGGTTTTGTTTGTTTGTTTTTTGTTTTTGGTCTGTTTTCATACAAGCTGCCTCTATTGAATGATAGAGCCATGGACTCAAAATCTGATGTCTTAAGTTCAATCCCAATCTAACATGAACACTGGTCTGTTTGCTGCCCATTTTCACACTCCAATCACTTTTTTAAAAGATTATTTCACTCAAGGAGGTTACCTTTGTGCTCACCTTTTTGTTTTCTTTCGTCCCATTTTTTACGCCACCTTGATGGCCACAGAAGCTGGAACAGTTTTTCACAATGCGATGATGATGATGTCGATGAGGATGATAATCATGACGCTATGGGGCTCCATCTAGGACTGAGACTTTGTGACAGGGCTGTACTCTACGCTTACTATCGTAATGTATCCTGGCGTCAACCAGGCCCAAGAGATACTTGCTCCAATTCATTCTGATCATGTCATCTTGGTGTTTCTTAGGTCCTGTTTA
Source organism: Monoplex corrugatus (assembly GCA_030674185.1). Taxonomy (NCBI): domain Eukaryota; kingdom Metazoa; phylum Mollusca; class Gastropoda; order Littorinimorpha; family Ranellidae; genus Monoplex; species Monoplex corrugatus. The sequence goes on along the minus strand of CM060306.1, from coordinate 49,313,060 downwards.
CTACCCATTCTTCCGCCCCTCTCCTTCTGATTTCAAGATGAGGCATGGGCATTTGACTTTCCGCAGGCCTAAAGTGTCTATCAAATAATGACTTGCAGATTTGGATGAAACGCATATGGAGCTGTCCAAGTGTGGTGAAACTCACTGGGGTTACTGAAATCTTCAAAATCTTCTGGAAAAATGGAAAAAAAAAACCAAAAAAAAAACTGTCCTCCCCCTTTTTTTCAAAGGGAGATTTAAAAGAAGAAGCAGAAGAAGAAGAAGAAGAAGAAGAAGAAGAAGAAGAAGAAGAAGAAGAAGAAGAAGAAGAAGAGAAGAAGAAGAAGAAGAAGAAGAAGAAGAAGAAGAAGAAGAAGAAGAAGAAGAAGAAGAAGAAGAAGAAGAAGAAGAAGAAGAAGAAGAAGAAGAAGAAGAAGAAGAAGAAGAAGAAGAAGAAGAAGAAGAAGAAAAGAAGAAGAAGAAGAAGAAGAAGAGAAGAAGAAGAAGAAGAAGAAGAAGAAGAAGAAGAAGAAGAAGAAGAAGAAGAAAGAAGAAAAGAAATAGAAGAAGAAAAAGAAGAAGAAGAAGAGACTATTCCATGATACATAAAGTCTTCCAATAACTTAAGAGTCACTGCAAAGTCAGACTGTGGTAATCTCACAACTCTCAGAATAACTTTCTTAGATAAAAGGGATTCTGCCTCTCCCATCTTTGCCTCGGTCTGTCTGTTTATCTGTCTGTCTGTCAGTCTGTCTGTCTCTCTCTTTCTCTATGTCCCTCTCTGTCTGTCTGTCTGTCTCCATCTCTCTGTTTACCTTCTTGTTTGTATTTAATCTCATTGTTAAAGTCATCATTCAAATACAAATAAACGTTTAGTTCCTCTCTCTCTCTCTTTCTCTCTGTCTCTGTCCCCCTCTCTCTCCCCACCCCTCTCTCATACACACTTATTCTCACTCTCTTTCTTTCTCACTCTGTCTCTGTCTGCCTGCCTGTCTCTCTGTCTGTCTGTCTGTCTGTCTCACACATACACACACTCACTCTCACTCTCTCTCTTTCTCTCACACACTCTCTCACTCTGTCATTCTGCCACTCCACAAGTCACACTATAATGGCTTTAATATTGCAGTCTTCATCATGAACTACAAAAGAGATTTAGCAGTGCTTTGTTGTTTATAGTCTTCCCGCTGAAAGAAAAGGTTAAACAACCAAAACAAGTTGCAAAGTGAGTTTACACAGACTTCAACTTTTAGAGGACTAACATCATGAAGGTGACAGCCTGTGACCGCCTGTCAGTCTCGTCTCCTTCTCATTTTATGTTGTCCAGTTCTGACGATGTTAGGTACCCTTTGAAGTTTCACAGGTGGGTGATCTTGGAGACTGCACGCACAGTTTCTTTCCCGGGGTGATTCAAAATTGTGCAGGAGACTGGAAAAACTGGAGCTGTGTGTAAATAAATTGACCACAAGGCTGTGTGTAAATAAATTGACCACAAGGCTGTGTGTAAATACATTGACCACAAGGCTGTGTGTAAATACATTGACCACAAGGCTGTGTGTAAATACATTGACCACAAGGCTGTGTGTAAATACATTGACCACAAGGCTGTGTGTAAATACATTGACCACAAGGCTGTGTGTAAATACATTGACCACAAGGCTGTGTGTAAATACATTGACCACAAGGCTGTGTGTAAATACATTGACCACAAGGCTGTGTGTAAATACATTGACCACAAGGCTGTGTGTAAATACATTGACCACAAGGCTGTGTGTAAATACATTGACCACAAGGCTGTGTGTAAATACATTGACCACAAGGCTGTGTGTAAATACATTGACCACAAGGCTGTTGTAATAAATTGACCACAAGGCTGTGTGAAATACATTGACCACCAAGCTTGTGTAAATACATTGACCACAAGGCTGTGTGTAAATACATTGACCACAAGGCTGTGTGTAAATACATTGACCACAAGGCTGTGTGTAGATACATTGACCACAAGGCTGTGTGTAGATACATTGACCACAAGGCTGTGTGTAGATACATTGACCACAAGGCTGTGTGTAAATAAATTGACAAGGCTGTGTGTAGATACATTGACCACAAGGCTGTGTGTAAATACATTGACCACAAGGCTGTGTGTAAATACATTGACCACAAGGCTGTGTGTAGATACATTGACCACAAGGCTGTGTGTAAATACATTGACCACAAGGCTGTGTGTAGATACATTGACCACAAGGCTGTGTGTAAATAAATTGACAAGGCTGTGTGTAAATACATTGACCACAAGGCTGTGTGTAAATACATTGACCACAAGGCTGTGTGTAAATACATTGACCACAAGGCTGTGTGTAGATACATTGACCACAAGGCTGTGTGTAGATACATTGACCACAAGGCTGTGTGTAAATAAATTGACAAGGCTGTGTGTAGATACATTGACCACAAGGCTGTGTGTAAATACATTGACCACAAGGCTGTGTGTAAATAAATTGACCACAAGGCTGTGTGTAAATACATTGACCACAAGGCTGTGTGCCAGTCGTGGGCTTTATTCTTGTTCCAGGAGCGTACGTTGACAACGACCTTCACCCTTTTGCTATATACGTCATATTTTTATCTTATCATACAAATCAAACAGAACCACAATGAACTGTATATCGACAGGTACGTTCCCAAACATCTCCCTTTTCCCCTAAAGTGAATCGCTTCAGCTATTGACATTAAGGTTACATGCTTTTCAACGTACTGAATAGATTAAGTCATGAATTAAGTCTTCATACAATCAAGAATGGCATTTTAAGTAAGTTGTACTGTTCATTCAAGTCAGATTTCAAAACCTATTCTCTTGATTTTTCAGGAGTTCTGCCTGTTCACCAACCAGGTAAAAGGCAAACACTTCTTTCTGTTTTCTTACTCTTGCATCTGCCTGTTTGTACCATCATTGACCTGAATACGACAGAGGCCATGTAGTGTTAACCCTTTTACTCCTGCATCCTCTCCACCAACATCCTGCTATGTCATCCATACTAGCAAAGCAAAAACATAACCCTTTGACTCCCTCATCCTATCCACCAGTTTCATGCAGGAAGTTGGAGGATACAGTGAAGGAATCAAAGGGTTTAAATTTTTGCAGTTGGTGGAGAGGGTGCGGGAGTCAAAGGGTTAAAGGTCTCCTTCACGTCTTCTGTCTAGGCCTTCCTTGGTCTGCCTCTTTCCTTTTAACCCACATATATCCTTTCCATATGCTTAGTGAGCCAGCCGGTGGGGTTGCATTCCTGTCTTATGACAAAGCCATCTGATTTTCTGCTGATGAATATACGGGAGTGGGATGGTGTTGCTCCGACTGTTTCTTTCATCCTGGTATTTCTGATCACGTCAGGTCTAGTTCTGTTGACAGCTCTTCTCAAACAATGCATCTAATAGGTGGGAACCTAGTGCTCCTGGGGCTTGGCTGGTGTCCAGGACTACCGTGTGGTTATAAGCCTAGGAATGCATTAGTAATCAATGTATTCAATGCCACAACGAAATTAAGCTAAATAAGAAATAGAGAGAGAGAGAGAGAGGGAGAGAGAGAGAGAGAGCTAGAGAGAGAAAGAAAGAGAGAGAGAGAGGAAAGAAAGGGGAGAGAGAGAGAAAGAAAGAAAGAAAGAGAGAGAGAGAGAGAGAGAGAGAGAGAGAGAGAGAGAGAGAGAGAGAGAGAGAGGAAACCTACAGCTGAGAGTTGAAAGGGCGTCAACCCCACAAAAAACGACCACCCAGACACAATTTTATTTTTGAACTCTCACCAACCTCTTCCTAAACTTGACTGTATGCAAGATGTGCAACAGATACCCTGCTGAGCTGACTGCACCTGCAAGTCCCAGACTTGTGGCATAACCCATCATTCACAGTTTGAACTGCACATGGATGGAGATGGAATCAAAGGTAACCGTTCAGTGCGGGTCCTGATCATTAGAAAGAGAGAGAGAGAGAGAGATCGAGACAGAGACAGAGACAGAGTGAGAGAGAGAGACAGAGACAGAGTGAGAGAGAGAGACGAGACAGATAGATAAAGACAGACAGACAGACAGAGACAGAGACAGAAATAGAGACAGAGACAGAGAAAGACGGAGAGACAGACAGACATAGAGAGACAGACAGACAGAGAGAGACAGACAGAGAGAAAGACAGAGACAGAGACAGAGTCAGACAGAGAGGGGAGAGAGAGAGAGAAAGACAGAAAGAGAGAGAGAGAGTGAGAAAGAAAGAAAAGAGAGAGCCAGAGAGAGAAGCGAGGCGCGCAGGAGAGAAAGAAGAGAGAGAGACAGACAGAGACAGAGACAGAGTGAAGAGGAGAGAGAGAGAGACAGAGACAGATAGACAAAGACAGACAGACAGAGACAGAGACAGAAAGAGAGACAGAGACAAAGAAAGACGGAGAGACAGAGAGACAGACAGACAGAGAGAGACGAGACAGACAGACACAGAGAGAGACAGACAGAGAAAGAGAAAGACAGAGAGAGACAGAGACAGAGACAGAGAGTCAGACAGAGAGGAGAGAGAGAGAAAGACAGAAAGAGAGAGAGAGAGTGAGAAAGAAAGAAAAGAGCCAGAGAGAGAGAGAGAGAGCGAGCGCGCGCAGAGAGGAGAGAGAGGAGAGAGAGAGAGAGAGAGAGAGAGAGAGAGAGAGAGAGAGAGAGCATCACCCACTGCACACAGTACTAAAAGGGCCTTGGCGTAGCACAAACAATGTAATTTTGCAGCTTTGACATGTACTATGATGTAGTGATCATACACACAACTTGATCCTTTGTGTTGTCCGACGAGGACTGTCGTCGCATCCCAGTCATGTGTGCAATAGCCAGTCTCTCTTTTCATATCTCCGGTACTGCCAACTACCTGTGAATAGAGTCTCTCCTCCGTACAGTCTGTGGCTCTTACCTGCCTGCACACCTGTTGTCGACACAGCGCCATGATTTAACAACCTTGAGCTGTTTTCTTCCTTCCAAAGAAAAGTTTTCCGGTTGGTAAAGGACGGTAACTCCCGTGCGTGATGACAGATACCAGAAGAAGGAGAGACGTAAAGCTGGATCTTTTTCATAGGAGACTGTTTTATTTCATTTTTTTTTTTTAATAAAGTGTAAATCACCCGGTACGTGTAAAGGACCAGAAGAAGCCGGAAGTCATTAACGAGCCAAAATATCTGATCGTGACATGTTTGCTGAATGAACCAGATGATCAAAGATATTCAGTGTGGTATCTGTCTGTCTGGAGAGACCGCAGACAGAATCGACTAACCATATAAATCACAACCACTTTACTGGGCTCATTAACCCCTTTGACTCCCGTACCCTGTCCACCAACTTCCTGCATCGTCAACCATGCTAGCAAAGCAAAAACTTAACCTTCTGATTCCCTCACCCTATCCACCAGCTTGCTGCAGGAATCTGGTGGATAGGGTGAGGGAATCAAAGGGTTAAGTTTTTGCAGTTGGTAGATAGGGTGCTGGAGTCGAAGGGTTAGAAGATACAAGATACAAATACAAGATACAAGATTTTATTTAGCCCAGAACATCACAATGGGAAATTGTTTTGGCATTCGCATTAAAATACATACAGGAACAAGAACGCATAAACAAATGTACACACATGCTCTTACTCTCTCTCACTTTCTCTTTCACCCTCTCTCACCCTCTCCCTCCCCTCACCTCTTCCTCCCCTCCCTCTTTGTCGAACATGATATCAAAAATTATGACTAATTCTAAAAATGTACGGTTAAAAAAGCACATCATAAGAGTCAGATGCCTTGGTTAGGACTTTTAACAATAGACAAAAAGGGCAATACTCATTGAAAAACAACATTGGTAGGTATAGAATAGTAACATTCGACTGTTAACAAACATCATTCTTAAAATCGTTCCACATTCCGACTGGTCTGGACCCATACATACCTTCATCAAAAACATAACATGACGTTTAATAAGACCAAAAGTTTTATTCAGTTTCAGTTTCAGTTTCTCAAGATGACGCCTCCGCGTTCGGAATGAATTCCATATGCACTAACGTCACAGCAGATGTCATGTGATGGTGATCACGGCACAAGCCTTAGGCCTGCACATAAACCCGTGAGCTGGCCAGGTCCTGAGTTTCATTTGAATGTTGTTTGTGGTGTGTGTTGTGTGTGTGTGTGTGTGTGTGTGTGTGTGTGTGTGTGTGTGGTGGGTGTGTGTGTGTAGTGTGTGCTGTGTGCGTGTGTGTGCGCGCGCGCGCGCAGGCGCATGTGTATGTGTGTAGACAGAGAACAGACAGATAGAGACAGACAGACAACAGGCAGACAGATAGAGACAGACAGACAACAGGCAGACAGATAGAGACAGACAGACAAACAGCAGACAGATAGAGACAGACAGACACAACAGGCAGACAGATAGAGACAGATAGACAACACAGGCAGACAGATAGAGACAGACAGACAACAGGCAGACAGATAGAGACAGACAGACAACAGGCAGGCAGATAGAGACAGACAGACAACAGGCAGACAGCTAGAGACAGACAGACAACAGGCAGACAGATAGAGACAGACAGACAACAGGCAGCAGCGATAGAGACAGACAGACAACAGGCAGACAGATAGAGACAGACAGACAACAGGCAGGCAGACAGATAGAGACAGACAGACAACAGGCAGGCAGACAGATAGAGACAGACAGACAACAGGCAGGCAGACAGAGACAGACAGACAACAGGCGGGACAGATAGAGACAGACAGACAACAGGCAGACAGATAGAGACAGACAGACAACAGGCAGGACAGACAGATAGAGACAGACAGACAGACAACAGGCAGCAGACAGATAGAGACAGACAGACAACAGGCAGGCAGACAGATAGAGACAGACAGACAACAGGCAGGCAGACAGATACAGACAGACAACAGGCAGACAGATAGAGACAGACAGACAACAGGCAGACAGATAGAGACAGACAGACAACAGGCAGGCAACAGACAGAGACAGATAGACAACAGGCAGGCAGAAGAGACAGACAGACAAACAGGCAGACAGATAGAGACAGACAGAAACAGCAGGCAGACAGATAGAGACAGACAGACAACAGCAGACAGACAGATAGAGACAGACAACAGGCAGACAGATAGAGACAGACAGACAACAGACAGACAGATAGAGACAGACAGACAGACAATTTGAAAGAAAGAAACCAAATGGACGGAAGCAAAGTGGAAAAAACAAAACAAAACACTTAACACTGAGACAAACAGAAAAACAGACTAAACACACAAAAATAAGAAAAAAATAAATTCTTCTCACTTGCACATCGCTCGAACCATATAATGCACCTGAAGAAGTGAACTTTGAACATTTATCGTATCTACCGTACTTTCTTTCTTCATTCCTATCCCGCCCGTCACATCAATGGAGCCAAACCAACAGTTCTTCAAATGGCACCGTACTCCGACTCTTCTGGAAAGACGGGGATTTCGGTCCATCAGGTCTTAGAATGTCTGGAAAACTGGAAAAGCGATGAGTAGCAACATGATGACAGGGCACGAGTAGCCATCATAGTTCCTCTGGTGAAAGAAAATAGAAAACATGAAATGTCTTTCAGACTGACCACAGAGACATGGATTACAAAATTCATGATAAGGCCTAAGTCCCGCTTTCTAAAAAAATAAATAAATAATTTTTTTTAAAAAGCCACAGCCTTCTTTGGTGAGAACAAAGGATGGATAGGAGTGATTGTACCCATGCAGGTCGCTGGCACAAAAATTGCATCTCATCGTGAGTGCATGTGGTACAGTTCAGGTTGGTAGCCACTTGTTTCATTAATGTAAACATACATTTGCTGACGTGAAAGGAAGGTATGTTGTTGTATGTAAGGACTGTCCAATAACCTTTATGATCTGATAGTGACGTCTGAACTCTTGAATTAGATATCTGACCTGGAGAGGATCTCTCTCCTCTCTCTATTTCTGCAGTTGTCTTCAAGAAATTTAGTTCTGTTAACGTTTGTTCCTGATGGGTCATTTGTAATTGTACTTATGAGCATTTGGCTAAATCGTCAACTCCAGAGGAAAAAAAGAAAATAAAAGTCTGATTTGACTGTACAATGGGCACTTAAACAGAAAATGTATTTCGATTTCTTGTGCATTTGGACAGAGTGGACAAGAGGCGCTTTCAGCTGTCGGTGAAATGCGTAACAACGAATGTTTAGGTAGGATACATCTATCCTCAATCTTGACTTAAGCAACTGAAATGTGGTTTCTAATAAGAATGTTGAGAGTTCCAAGGACAGCAAAAAACAAAAACAAAACAAAAACAAAAAACAAACAAAAAAAACCAAACAAACGAGACAGTCTTGAAGGAGGCAGACTCAAGAAGACACAAGAAGAACATTAACGAAGAAGATTAGGAAAAGACAAGCAACATTTACAGGAAATTTTATGGAGCGAGAGAAATCAGAGCATCTAGTCACAACAGGAAAGCTGGAGGGAAAAAGAGCACCAGGTAGACCCATGGAGAAAATATTGGATGGATTTGCAGAGCGAATGAAGACAGAGAGGGTGGGAGATGTCCTTGCAGCGACAAGGGATAGATTCGTGTGGAGGGTCATGATCGTCAACGCCATGCAGCAGGACACGTAATGATAATGACATATATCCCAAATTGTACCATCGTATTCCTGTACGTTTTCACATACAATACTTGTACAAACTAATTTGTTACTGTTAAGGATTTAACACTTCAATGAATCGTTTTTCATTGCCACACCCAGAGAACCACATTTCTTCAAAATCAAAATCACAAAAAATATTGTTAATTTTGACACTCTAGTTGTATAATCCGTTTTTATGCATGGCCAGTAAAACGTTAATGCTATCTTTCAACGCCTACTCTCTGGCAAGTTTAGTAATCTAAACCAATAACTGACAAATATAGCATTTATCTACAGAAAAAGAGAAAAAAAAAAAAACATCCCAACTCTTCATATACCTTATCAGTTGTCATTTTATTTCTTATCTGCAAAAAGCTCGTTTTTCCCTCACAGGTAAAAGACATTTGGCTGAAAACTACTGATCTACCAGTCTGATAGAAACTATAAACATGAGAATAAATTCCTGCATTTTGCATCATTAATGGGCCATACTGAAGAGAAGAGATTGGAAGAGAAGAGAAGATGAGAGAAAAGAAAAGAAGAGAAGAAAAAAGAAGAAAAGAGAGAAGAGACAGAGACAGAGAGACAAGGAGAAAGAGAGAGATAGAAAGACAGGGAGAGAAAGAGAGAGAGAGACAGAGACAGAGAGAGACAGAGACAGAAAGAGACAGAGACAGAGAGAGACAGAGACAGAGAAACAGAGAGAGACAGAGACAGAGAAACAGAGAGATAGAGAGATAGAGACATACAGGGAGAGGGAGAGAGAGAAACAGAGAGAGAGAGACAGACAGACAGACAGAGACAGACAGACAGAGACAGACAGACAGAGACATACAGTAAACCTAAATCCTACAAGGGCGTTGACCAAAAAAGTCGACCACCCAAAGGTAATTTTGTTTTCGAACTCTCCTCACCCTCTTCTTCAGTCTGATGTGCAACAGAAGCCTTGTTGAGTTGACTGTACCTGCAAATCCCAGACCTTGTGTCATAACTCATTATCACATGTTAGATTTGTGTCATAGCTCATCACACACTGTCAGACAGCACATAGGGGATGGAATCAGATATGACAGTGCCCTGTAGGTCCTGTTCCCTATGTTTTAATTTATCTGCCACCAGAGACATAGAGCCAAAGATAGGTAATTGGGTTTTTTGTTTGTTCGTTTATGTGTTCGTTCGTTCGTTTTTGTTTTTGTTTGTTTGTTTGTTTGTTTGTTTGTTTGTTTGTTTGTTTGTTGTCTACTTTCTGCATCACTGGGCTGGTCACAGAGTCCGAAACGATTTTTCATGACGCTATGATGATGCATAATGGTAAGGGTGATACTATAAGGTTACATTCTAGACTGGGAGGTGTAGCAGGGCTGAACTCAATGATTCCTCTCATAACATATTCTAGTATCAACCATGCCAGACAGATTCGAATACCTGCGGTGTTTGGTCAGAATATTATAAGCAATAGCCTCTATGAAGCGTCCGTGAAGTGGATGGAATTCGACTTGTGGTCAAGTCTTCCTAACTAGGCCAAAATCACCCTCAACTGTAGTTAGAGCCGGTTGGGGACACAAAATCCCATAGCGATTTTGACAGAACTAATGTGGTTCAAACCCAGAACCTTCCAGGCATTAGTCTGTTGTGTAACTACTGCGCTAGGCGACTGATCAAAGATAGATAAGTTATTTCCAGCCTGTTTCTGTCTCGCCGCAGTATCATTATCATTCTCAATGTCTCTCCCACTCCTTCAATCATTTCTTTTTTTTGTATGTTTAGGTTTTAGGTTTTACAATTCATATTTGTTTTTTTAATTCTAAGACATTCATTTCACTTTTGTCTTTATATTTATCTTGTACATAGTACCGTGTCAGGTCGGATAGATGTATCCGCTACTGGTAACCTGGAACCCAGTACTACCTGTCACAGGGTCGAATTGCTGGCGACTAAACCAGCATCCTACAGTCCTCAGGAGGATGGTGAGGAGGGTGGCTTGAAACCCTGGTGGAAATAAATTAGATCCATCAAAGGGCGCCAGCTTTGAAGAGCTACCCGCGGCCATCTAGCTAAGGGAGTAAACCCTGACAGTAAATCCGGTGTGGGGCCCCTAAGGTGGTTGGATGGCAAACTTTGTCACTTTCCGGCAGCTCCTGCGGCCGCGTTGGCACCAAAACGTAACAGCCCTGCTGTTCCTTTGGATCTGCCAGCGAGGTGGAGAGGGGGGACAAGTTGCATGGGCAACAGCCTGTCTTCCATATTACACTGCCCAGGCTTACATCCGTCCATTCATCCACAAACACTCTGCACCTACGACCTGGAGAGGACACTCCAGCCTCGCTACTAACACTAGTGTCGGCACAACACGGGAAGCAACAGATACCGGTGATAAGTCATTGCTCAACTGGCGTAGAGCTGACGCCGGGGGTTGCTTTTGACGGTGGGAGAGACCTTCGTGGCTTACTGGACAGCTACCGCCTGCCTAAGCTGGGCAGCCCCCAGCCAATCAGGTGCTGTCCGGCCACGACCTGCCTTCTTCATTGGGTGCATGAAGATTAGGAGAAAATCTGACAAGCAGGTCGTTAACTACCGCACCAGGCAAAACAAAAATTCAAATTCAGGAAACGGATCAGGAAAAGGATCAGTAGTGAAACTGGGCTGTTGGAATGTCCGAACAATGATGCCTGGGCTCTCCCAAGATCTGCAAGACATCAGCGACGCCAGAAAGACCGCCATCATAAACAGCGAGCTAAAGAGGCTCAATGTGGACATTGCCACTCTGCAGGAAACACGGCTGGCTGACTCAGGAACACTAAAGGAAATGGACTACACCTTCTTCTGGCAAGGAAAGAGTTCTGATGCCCCAAGAGAGTACGGAGTAGGCTTTGCAGTAAGGAACAGCCTGCTGAACATGATTGAACCAGGCAGCGGCGATTCAGAACGACTCTTGACTCTCAGCCTCAACACCACCGAAGGCTATGTCACTCTCATCAGCGTTTATGCCCCAACTCTGTCCGCCTCTCCAGACGCCAAGGATGAGTTCTACGAAGATCTTGCATCAACCATAAGGAACATCCCCCAAGACACAACAACTTGTTCTCCTGTGCGACTTCAATGCCAGAGTGGGTACAGACAATGACTCATGGCCCTCCTGCCTCGGTTCCTTTGGAGTGGGGAAAATGAATGAGAATGGACAGCGACTGCTTGAATTTTGCGCCTGCCATGAACTGTGCATCGCCAACTCCTTCTTCAAGACGAAGCCTCAACACAAAGTCTCCTGGAGGCACCCGCGCTCAAAACATTGGCACCAACTGGATTTGATCCTAGTAAGACGTGCCACTATCAAAAACGTTCTCCACACTCGCTCTTATCACAGCGCAGACTGCGACACAGACCACTCTCTGGTATGCTGCAAGATCAGGCTGCAACCAAAGAAGTTCCACTGCTCAAAGAAACAAGGGAACCCTCGCATTGACGTCAGCAAGATGTCTCAGCCAGATCTTGTAGAACAGTTCGCAGAGGCCTTTGAGAGAGAATACGATGCATTGCAGCCCAGAGACTCTGCCACAGAGAGATGGGAAACGCTACGAGACATCATGCACTGCATTGCTATGGCCACCTTTGGGAAGAAAACTGTGAAGTCCCACGACTGGTTTGAGGCCAAATCATCAGAGATGACTCCCACTGTTGAGGCCACGCGCGCCGCACTTACCGAGTATAAGCGGTCACCCAGTGAGAAGAACCTGCAAATCCTCAGGGCTGCCAGGAGTAAGGTTCAGCTTAACGCCAGGCGCTGTGCAAACGAGTACTGGACAGAGCTCAGCGAAGAGATGCAGAGTGCTGCTGAAAGAGGCAACATCCGAGGAATGTATGATGGCATCAAGAAGGCACAGAGACCAACACAGAGCAAGATCGCCCCCCTCAAATCCTCCACTGGGGAAGTAATCAGCGATCCTAGCCAACAGATGGAAAGATGGGTGGAACACTACTCCGACCTCTACTCCACACAGAACATGGTGTCCCCCTCAGCCCTCGATGCCATCAAGTGCATGCCGGTAATGGAAGAACTTGACGCAGAGCCAACTGTGGACGAACTCAGCAAGGCCATTGATAGCCTGGCATCAGGCAAGGCTCCTGGCAACGACGGAATTCCACCAGACCTCATCAAGCACTGCAAGACTTCTCTTCTGCACCCTTTGCACGCAGTCCTCTGTCAGTGTTGGAATGAGGGAGCTGTACCGCAGGACATGAGGGACGTCAAGATCGTCACCCTGTACAAAAACAAGGGCGAAAGGAGCGACTGCAAAAACTACAGAGGTATCTCGCTCCTCAGCATTGTTGGCAAAGTCTACGCTCGGGTCCTCCTAATCCGCTTGCAGAAACTGGCTGAACGCGTCTACCCGGAATCACAGTGTGGTTTTCGAGCAAAGAGATCCACGGTAGACATGGTCTTTTCCCTACGCCAAATCCAGGAGAAGTGCAGAGAGCAGCGGATGCCCCTGTATGTGGCATTCATTGACCTCACCAAGGCCTTTGACCTAGTCAGCAGAGATGGCCTTTTCAGGGCTCTCCGAAAAATCGGCTGCCCCCCCAAACTGCACAGATTAATTGAGTCCTTCCACTCCAACATGAAAGGGACGGTGCAGTTCAACGGAAACCTCTCCAAGCCCTTCGACGTACGCAGCGGTGTGAAACAAGGCTGCGTCCTGGCCCCAACCCTCTTTGGAATCTTCTTCGCTCTCCTCCTGAGGCATGCGTTCAGCACAGCGCAAGAAGGGATCCACCTTCGGACCAGATCAGACGGCAGGCTCTTCAACCTCGCCCGCATCAGAGCAAGGACAAAGGTCCGTGAAGCCCTCATCAGAGACATGCTATTTGCCGACGATGCCGCAGTTGTGACCCATACTCAGCGGGACTTGCAGTCACTAATGGACCGCTTCTCCCAGGCCTGCAAAGATTTTGGTCTGACCATCAGTCTTAAAAAGACAAACGTCCTGGGCCAAGACACGCCATCTCCACCAGCCATTACCATTGATGACTATGAGCTTGAAGCCATCCATCAATTCACATATCTTGGGTCCACCATCACCGATAACCTCTCCCTTGACACAAAGATCGACAAGAGGATCGGGAAGGCAGCCACAACACTAACCTGCCTCACACAAAGGGTGTGGACAAATCCCAAGCTGACCAAGAAGACAGATGGCTGTATACAACGCCTGTGTCCTCAGCACCTTACTGTATGGCAGCGAGGCGTGGCCATGCATGCTCATCACGAGAAAAGGCTCAATACCTTCCACCTGAGAAGCCTACGGCGCATACTCGGCATTTCCTGGCAAGACAAGGTGACCAACACCGAAGTCCTGACCCGCGGTGGCCTCCCAACCATGCGTACCATGCTGAGACAGCGTCGACTGCGCTGGTTGGGCCACGTTCGCCGCATGGAAGATGGTCGCATCCCAAAAGACATCCTTTATGGTGAGCTTGCCACAGGGCAGAGAAACATTGGCCGCCCACAGCTGAGATACAAAGACGTTTGCAAACGTGACATGAAGGCGCTTGAGATCGACACTGAGTCCTGGGAGGACCTCGCAGACGACCGCAACAGCTGGAGAACCACTCTCAAGAAACAGCTGCGGATTGGTGAGGACAAACTGTCAGCTGCTGCAGCAGAAAAGCGAGTTCGCAGAAAAGGGATGACTGCCAACAGGCCAGCATCGGCATACACATGCGACCGCTGCGACAGAGACTGCCTCTCTCGCATTGGTCTCTACAGTCACAGGCGACGCTGCTTGGACCAAGCAGACAGCCCATCTAGACATTAGAACGGATGTACTTTGTCCATGGTCAGCCATGACCGAGGGAGACCTACTACTACTATATATACATGTATATATATATATATATATATATATATATATATATATATATATATATACATACATATATAGTATAACAATGACAAGCAGTGAGACAGGTCCTATGGGTCCAAGTGCTTCTATCTTTGAAGAATTAAGTGTTTTGAAATGTTAACAAAGTTTTGAAGCGCGTTGGCCGTCTCACACAATAGTGCAGATGTTTCGAGACAGTACGAACTACAGATTAGTGGGTCTGAGATACTGTGTACACAAAGACGTTGAGAGAGTGAGACTATAATCTCCAGTAAAATCTTACAGTTGCTGGTCTCTCTCGTCGTGTCTCTGGTACCACCGACTACCTGTCTGCAGCTTCTCTCCTCCAAAATATTCTGTGGCTCTTCCCTGCCTGCACACCTGTTGTCGACATAGCGCCATGATTTAACGCACCTTGAGCGGGTTTCTTCTTTCCTGAAAGAAAAAAAAAATTCAGCGGGCAAAGTACGGTAACTCTTGTGTTGATAGATACCACGAGAACTAGGGGCATAAAGCGTGTGCTTGGTGATCATTCCACAGGATTTTTTTTATATCAATATGGATGAATCAGTCGATATACGTTAGGGACTCAAAGATGTCGGAAGTCGTTGACAAACCGTTAGCTGGGTGAAGCTGATGATCAAAGGTATTAGATTCGGTATATACCTCATTGAAATTCGGACTCTGCCCAAAACGGATTCATCGCACTCGGACAATTCCATATGCGCTGCACCCAAATCAGCCAGCATTGTTTTTAATCCGTCAGACTCCCTGAGCCTGCGCAAAATGTTATGGGCTGGCAAGGTCTTGAAATGGGATGGGGGTGAGAGGGACATGTGAAACCGTAAGCTGACACCACCAGAAAAAAAATGAAAACATCAAGATAGTCTGGATGTCAGCTTTTAAGTCTGCAGGCTGAGACAGAATTCAAGATATAAAATCTTGAGTTCAAGGCTCCATTTAGAGGACCAGCTCATCATCACCATGGCGATCATGGCCCTCCATCTGTTTCTATCCCTTGTTGCAGCAAGCACATCTTCCACCCTCTCTGTCTTCAGCCACTCTGCAAGTCCGTCCAACATTTTTTCCCTGGGTCTACCTGGTTCTCTCTTTCCCTCCAGCTTTCCTGTTGTGACCGGGTGCTCTAGTTCCCCTTTCCTCATAAAATGGCCTATAAATGTTGCCTGTCTTTTCCTAATCTTCCTTATGAATGATCTTCTTGTGTCTGCCTTCTTCAAGATTGTCTCGTTTGTCTTCTTTGCTGTCCATTGAACTCTCAATATTCTCCTTAGAAACAACATTTCGGCTGCCTCAATCTTGTTCTGGCTTTGCTTGTTGACTGTCCACTCCTCACAGCCGTATAACATTATCGGTTCTATATAACATTCAAGAACTCTTTTCCTGATACTAATTGATAAGCATTTGTTAGTAAGAATGCTTTTCATCTTCTTGAATACTGTTTTGGCTTGGCCGATTCCGCTGGCTATTGGTGATGTGCATCTGCCGTCTGGTGAGATGACCGTTCCCAGATATTTAAACTTATCAGCCTGTCTCAAGGTTGTGCCATTTGCTGTTATTTTGCTTGAGGGAATTTCATGGGTTTTTTTTTATTTGATGACCATGACTTCAGCCTTTTTGCTATTTAGCTCCAACCCTTTATTTTTGCTTTTTATTTCTATTATATTTACGAGGTTTTGTAGGTCCCCATTCATTTTCTGCAATTAGCACGGTGTCATCAGCGTAACGAATGGTGTTTATCATTTTTCGTCCAACTTTTAATCCAGGGCATTCTTCTAGATTTCTCATGATGGTTTCTCTATTCTCATTCCTGCCGTTGTTCCCAATACATACTTCTGATTATTCGTAGATCTTTTCCAACAATACTGAGTCTTTCTAGTTGGTTAATTAATCAATTCTTCATGTCTTACCCGATCGAAAGCCTTGGTATAATCAACAAAGCATAAATACAAATCCTTATTCAACTCGACTGACCTCCACGATAGTTCTTAGGATGTATATGGCATTAATAGTTCCTTTCCCTTCCACAAATCCACGCTGTTCTTCTGCTATTTCTCTTTTGATTCTATTCCTTGTCCTCATCATGATTATTCTTAACAAGGTTTTTGTTACATGACTCATCAAGCTGATTTTACGATGGAGAAACATTCTATAGCCCCTGTTTTCTTTGGAAGTGCAATGAAAATTGATTTTGGCATATCTTTAGGGATTTTTCCGGTGTCAAAAATTTCATTTAGGAGGACTGTTATTTCTTACGGAACATTAAGCTGACACCACCAAGATGAAGGAAGCATTAAGATGAGCAGCAAACCAGCCAATTATTTTTTCGACATTGCGGGTTGGGTTTGAACCCGAGATATCAGATGATGAGTTGACGGCTCTACCAATAGAAACACCCAGCCCACAGGAAAACCACCGTGGTCAGCCCGAGAGTTGAACCCACAATCCTTGTGGCGCTCTGACAACTGAGCTAATGGGCTGGTTACAACACTGGTCTCTCTAACTTAATATCCATCCATATTCTGACGTGTTGTAAGAAAAAAAAAGAAATAAAAGAAAAGAAAAGAAAAAAAAAGAAGAAAAAAAAAAGAAAAGAGAAAAGAAACCGATGACATTTATCACTATCCATAAATCGCGTAGGAACCTTCTACTCTGCATATCATATGAGTACGTTTTTTTCAGCATAAACTAGTGATGGCTTTAGATATTTGTACATATCTGTATGAAGGCAAGTATTACTTACGTCTGTGTTGTTGTTTGTATCTCTTTCGATTTTCTTTCATCAAACTTTAAGTGTCACAGCTTTGGTAAAGTGAGGAGTATGTGAAGATGAAATAGGACATTTTCATGCTGAAAAAAAAGGAATAAAGGCCTTAAGAAATAAAGAAGAAAACGAGGGGAAAGAACGAACAAGAAGAAGGAAGAAGAAAGCCAAACAAATGAACCAAGGCTTACACATAGACACAGAGGCATACAGACAGACTGAAACGATGAATGGTCATACCAACAGTGATGAATAAAGAATGTATATGTTGTACTTCATGTAGTAACCCTTGCCTGATATTATCAAATATTTTAACATAATGATTATTGAATATATGGACATGGTAATTATTGGACAATTCTAACCTTTTGATTCCTTCACCCCATCCACCAACTGCAAAAACTTAACCCTTAAACTCCCTCACCCTTTCCACCAGCTTCCTGCAAGAAGCTGGTGGAGAGGGTGAGGGAGTCAAAGGGTTAAGTTTTTTTGCTTTGTTAGCATGGTTGACAATGCAGGATGCTAGTGAACAGGGTAGAAGAGTTGATAGGGTTAACACAATAATTATCGAACAAATAAGTTTAATAACGCTATGATGTTAAGGAGTTTCGTTCTGGATGAGGCAGAGGGACAACCTCTTTAAGAAGCACTGAGTGCTCGCTGAAGATGACACTTCAGTTTAATGCATTTCGCAAAGGACTGCTTTCATGGCGCGTTTACATGATAAGCAGTCTATGCAATCATCATATTATCATAATATACTACACCACTGTCAAGGGGGGTGGGGATGGGGGAGGGAAAAAGGGAGGGGAGGGAAGGGAAAGAGAGACTGGATGGATAGAAATATTGGATATAGAGGTAGTGTGTTTCTTTGTGCTTGTTTGTGTTTATGTTTGTTTATCTATTTGCTTGCTTGTTTTCGTGCTCGCGTGAATATGTGGTGTTTGTTTGTTTGTCTATTTGTCTGCTTGCTTGCTTGTTTTCGTGCACGCATGAATATGTGGACGCGTGGGAGCGCGAGCTGGTGGGCTGTGTAGAATGTTGTGAGTGTGGGTATGTGAATGTACAGATAAGAAATGCATGATGCATGAGCGCGAGAGTGTTTAAGTGAATGCTTGCAATAGTGCGCACGTGCGTGTGTTTGTGTGTGTGTGTGTGTGTGTGTGTGTGTGTGTGTGTGTGTGTGTGTGTGTGTGCATGTGTATTCATGTGTGTGTGTGTGTGTGTGTGTGTGTGTGTGTGTGTGTGTGTGCATGTGCATTCGTGTGTGTGTGTATGTGTGCGTGTGTGCATGTATATTCGTGTGTGTGTGTGTGTGTGTGTGGGGTGTGTGTGTGTGTGTGTGTGTGTGTGTGTGTGCGTGCACGTGTATTCGTGTGTCTGTCTGTCTGTGTCTGTGTGTGCATGTGTGTGTGCATATGGTATGTGTGTTTGTCTGTGGGTGTTATTATTCCGATCGTATGAATCTGTACAATTGTAAATATGCGCGCGCGTGTGCCTATTTACAGACAAGACTTTAGGGATAACATAAAATTGTGATTTTGTAGCCCAGCCGACCACTAAAGCCATAGCAGGCTGGATGATTTACAGGTTGTGACCAGTTGGGTAATGACAGCACAAAGTGCGGCAAAATTGAAAACTAAAGAAGAAATAAAGGAGAGAGAGAGGGAGAGAGAGAGAGAGAGAGAGAGAGAGAGAGAGAGAGAGAATGACAGAGAGAGAGAGAGAGAATGAGAGAGAGAGAGAAAGAGAAAGAAAGAGAGAATGAGAGAGAGAGAATGAGACAGACAGACAGATAGACAGACAGACAGACAGAAATCGCCAATTGGCGCCACTGAACAGGTGTAAGGCTGAGCATCAGACCGCGCACGTTTAAAGATCAATGACTACACGTCCTCCTTCACCCTCCCCTAAGCAAACAACAAGTTGTTTTGCCCGCCTGATGACGTCGGTTATGATGCGTCCTTCAAGGATGCTTGGGCCAAGATGGCTGGCTGGTTGTTCTGGAAACTCTTTCATGAAAAGTGGCACGGCTTGTCGGTGCATCCGGAATTTGTTTTCATTGTTGGCTGGCTTGTTGACTTGTTTGGTTGATTGACTGTGTGTTTGCTTGTTTGTTTCCTTGTGTCCTTGTTTCTTGTCTTGAAAGGGTTTTGATTAGTTTGTTGCAGAGTTTATTCCCTTTTAGCTTTTCCCACTTGTTCGTCGTACAACATAACAATCAGACAAGTTTTTGGGAAATAATCAACCTCCCCCCCCCCTCCCGCGGGATGCCGGGGGGGCTCTTTCAGTATAAATAGTAATCTCACGCTTTGGAAATTCTGTGATAGAAATAGCCTCTTTGATGTCATTCCCTTTGTTTCTACCTTGTTCCTTTGCTTTCTGTCATTTCTTCCTATCATTTTCTCCCATGCTGGTCTATTTACGTGTATGTGTTCGATAAAATCTTACGTATTTTCTCTTAGGATTGATAATTGCGTGCATGTATTAAGTACATTTTTGGCTCTAGGGAAATGAGATGTGCGGAAGCAATTTTAGGTAGTTTATGCCTGTTCTATATACGTTTTAGTGTCCTTATTTATGTATAAATTTGTATTCATGTATGTTTTTTAAATCCCATGTGTGATAAATTGGACGGAGTGGTCAACGCCAGGGGCATCTCCCTAGATTATGCGTGCGAATGCATTTAATATGTGTACTTAATTTTCTTTTCTTTTCTTTTTCCAGTTGAAGTATTGTGTATGCTTTGAAACAGGCTATAGTCCTGATGTGGCTCCATGCAGTAGGCTTGGCTTTAACAGTAACAGGAAATAATTAAATATTTTGCAGGCAGTTCATCATGAAGAAGTTGAATGTTCAGATGCAGTTCTTGGGGGTGGGGAGGGGGGGGAGAGAAACTGTACCAGTCATGGGTGATTGCAATCAAGGGAAAGCACCTGTCCACACGCATTGTAGCTCCAGAAGCAAGTCATTTCATGAGGAACGCATGCTATCACAACACAACACAACAGACCCTCAAAGCACCTTACTTTGCTTCAACTTATTTTTTTCCCATTCGCTCGTACAGGGTTCTGCAATAAACGAGAAACCTGACATTGAGTCACACTGTATAAACAGACTGTGTCTGCCACTTCACCTATCCGGCTCCGCCGTGGTCCTCTGCTGGCTCTGAATCCTGAGCGTTTGGTGTTGTAATAATAATAATTAATAATAATTACAATATTTATGTAGCGCAAAATCTTGATAAAATCAAATCTAAGCGCTGAAACAGACACACACGCACGCACGCACGCACACACACGCACGCACGCACGCACGCACGCACGCACGCACGCACGCACGCACACACACACACACACACACACACACACACACACACACGGCTATAAATGGGGAGAAAGAATAAAAGCAATGGAAAATTATCTACTCCCTCGCTCTGTCCACCAACTTTCTGCCGGAAGGTGGTGGATAGGGTGAGGGAGTCAAAGAGTTAAGTTGTAAACAAAAAGGATCTCCCAATCCCCCAGCCTCTGTGTTGTAAGCTGGAAGGGCTATCTGGTTTACTGGCATCCTGGTCATGTGGCCAAACCGTTTGATCCACTGTTGTGTGATGTAAGGATTGACAGATGTTGTTCCAACCATCTCTCCGACCTCTTCCCTTCTACTCATAATTATTTCTTTTGGTCTTGAAAGACAGGACTACATTACGGCAAGTACATAAACATAAACTGCAGACTGCTAGATGGACTGATTCATAGCATCACCAGCATTACATTAACCCTTTGGCTCCCGCATCAAGTTCACTAGCGTCCTGCATTATCAATCATGCTAACAAAGCAAAACCTTTCACCCTTTGACTCCCTGGTGAGGGAGTCAAAGGGTTGATTTTTTGCAGTTGGTTGATAGGGTGCGGGAGTCAATGGGTTAAGGCATTAACCGTTTAACCCCCGCACCCTGTCCATCAGCATCCTGCATTGTCAACCATGCTGGCAAAGCAAAAACTTAGCCCTTCTACTCCCTCGCTCTGTCCACCAGCTTTCTGCCGGAAGGTGGTGGATAGGGTGAGGGAGTCAAAGAGTTAAGTTTTTGCAGTTAGTGGATAAGGTGTGGGAGTCAAAGTGTTAAAGAAATTGTCAGTCAAATTTCTCTGCATCGGGATTATTCTGAGAGTTCTTCTCTGTGCTTTAAGGCATTTTAGCAAACACTGGTGATTTTTTGTTTTGATGTATGTTTTTGTTTGAAGGTACAATTCCTACATCGGTATTAACATGATTAAGATGTTTACAGGGTATTTTGTTTTTATAATTTGATACATAGGACAATCAACAAAATTGTTTGTTGTTTGACATTCCAGGACAGACAGAACAATCCTTGTTTGTATCACGTTAATATCTATTGTTTATGCCTACGTCCTTTATTCAAAATCGTAGTTGGATCAGATAATCCCTAAACTTTTGTGTGTGTGTGTGTGTGTGTGTGTGTGTGTGTGTGTGTGCGTCGTGCGTGCGTGTGTGTTGTGTGTGTGTGGTGTGTGTGTGCGTGCGTGCGTGCATGTGTGTGTGTGTGTGTGTGTGTGTGTGTGTGTGTGTGTGTGTGTGTGTGATATCATTCAAACAATTTTATAATTTGTGAATTTTTTTTGAAAAGAAGATAGGTTGAAAATCTTTCACTCGATTGTACTTTCGTCAGCCATTCATGTTTGAAATTGCCCATTAAGATTTTGTTTCACTTCTCAAACTGCTATTGAAAGTATAAGCAGACTTTTACATTTCTGAACTGTCTGAGTTGATATCATTATCTATCATTTTTCATGTCTGTTTCGGCAATCTTGATTCTCGGAGTTTGATGAAGTTTAACCAATATCTAACCGTTGAGAGAGTACCTTCTGTGTACAAACGGTTGCGACCTACATTGCAGTGCAGTATGCCACAGGGGGTTGTATCAATTACTCTTGGTAGTTTTTACAGGGAAAAAACGGTGCCCTGCATCTATGTACGATCATCATCATCATCATGTGCCATGCCACATGGCATTGGCAATCATGGCCCTCCACACGAATCTATCCCCTGTCGCTGCAAGTACATCTCCCACCCTTTCTGTCCTCAGCCACCCTGAAAGTCCGTCCAATATTTTCTCCCTGGGTTTACCTGGTATTCTCTTTCTCTCCAGCTTTGCTGTCGTGACCAGGTGTTCTAATTCCCCTTTCCCCATAATATGTCCTATAAATGTTGCTTGTCTTTTCCTACTCTTCTTTATCAATGATCTTCTTGTGTCTGCCTCCTTCAAGACTGTCTCGTTTGTTTTCTTGGATATCCTTGACATTCCCCATACTTTAGAAGTTATATTAATATAGGCTTAATCTGAGCATCGAAACGTTGAAAGAATCACAAGAATCAAACTCCCAACGAACCCCATTCTCTTCATGAATCAATCACTTTTCTTTTGCTTTACTGGCAAATTCACCACATGCTGAGTCAAAACAGAACTTAGTTGTAAGACTGAAGCCCTATATTTTATATCTGTCGACGATCTCTACCCATTTGCCATTATAAGTCCAAGATTGTCCAGCAGCAAGTGACCAACTCCTCTTGAAGATCATGAAGGGCCATGATTGCCAACGCCACGCAGCAAGGCACATAATGATGATATGTGCAATTTGTATTTTTGTAGACGTCCTTAATCATTTAAAAGTTTTCAGAAGCTAATCTCTATTTACATGTCGAATGTATTTTATTGAAGGCGACATACAGCTTTCCTCCGCATCTGCTGTTCAACTTTCTTTTGTTAATTGATACAAAAGTAAAAATATGGACTGTTTTTGTTTTGTTTTGTTTTGTTTTGTTTGATTATGTTTGTTTTGTTTTGTTTTGTTTTGTTTGATTATGTTTGTTTTGTTTTGTTTTGAGAAATCTTTTTGAAAGCCTGCTTGTTTTCTGCTAATGTTATCTTCTTCCTCTGCCCATGCATCATCATCATCATCATCATCATCATCATCATGTGCCCTGCCGCATGGCGTTGGCGATCATGGCCTTCCATACGAATCTATCCTTTGTCGC
>CM060306.1:49279707-49284707 GCA_030674185.1 Monoplex corrugatus | reverse complement strand
TTGGAAGGGGGAAGGACCTGCTTTACGAAGCAGCAGCCATATGGACACACCTTCTCTTTCCCACCTTCCATACCCCTTCACCCACTTTCCTTCTCTGACTTCTCCCATCCCATTCAGCATATAGCTGTAACCCTTTGACTCCCGCACCCTATCCACCAACTGCAAAAACTTAACCGTTTAACTCCCTCACCTTATCCTCCAGATTCCTGCAGGATGCTGGTGGATAAGATTAAGGGAGTGAAAAGGTTAAGTTTTTGTTTTAGCTAGCATGTGTGATTTAGTCCTCTTCTGACACTGGACGAAGCAGCAGGGAAGTTTCAGTCTTTTTCTCCTAATTTTGTATTTGGTGTTTGTTTGTTTGTGATCTTACATTCACGCTTGATAAAGGCCAGTCGGCCGAAAATTTGCGCCTGTTTTGTCTTGTATCAAATACGAGTTCTGATTCTATTTTTGTGTTTTTCTGATTCCTGTTAGCTAGCATGGTTGACAATGCAGGATGCTGGTGGATAAGATGAGGGAGTCAAAGAGTCACGTTTTTGCTTTGCTAGCATGGATGACAATGCAGGAAGCTGGTGGATAGGGTGAGGAAGTCAAAGGCTTAGTTTTTGCTCTGCTAGCATGGTTGGCACTGCAGGAAGCTGGTGGATAGGGTGAGGGAGTCAGAGGGTTAAGTTTTTGCTTTGCTAGCATGGTTGGCACTGCAGGAAGCTGGTGGATAGGGTGAGGGAGTCAAAGGGTTAAGTTTTTGCTTTGCTAGCATGGTTGGCACTGCAGGAAGCTGGTGGATAAGGTGAGGGAGTCAAAGGGTTAAGTTTTTGCTTTGCTAGCATGGTTGGCACTGCAGGATGCTGGTGGACAGGGTGCAGGAGTCAAAGGGTTAAACTCGCTAGCAGGGATGGTGGTGTGCTAAAGTGCCTTCACGTGCACTACAAGAGGTTTCAGATGATACCTTCCGATCGGGGAATGTCATCATCTCCTCTCCCATGCTTGAAACAACAAGTCGTGTTTTCCCTGTCAATTTTCCCTCATTACCTAAAGCCTTCAAACTATTTCAGGCGAGAGAGACATTTGTGTAGTCTTCAAGTTATTGTGATTTGTTTTTTTATTTTCGCTGGTAGGTCAAACTGCAACTGGACTTGTACTTAACGTGTGTGTGTGTGTATGTGTTGTGTGTGTGTGTGTGTGTGTGTGGTGTGTGTGTGTGTGTGTGTGTGTGTGTGTGTGTGTGTGAGTGTGTGTGTGTGTGTGTGTGTGTGTGTGTGTGTGTGTGTGTGTGTGTGTGTGTGTGTTTTGTGTGTGTGTGTTGTATGTGTGTGTGTGTGTGTCTTTGTGTCTTTGTGTGTTTGTGTGTTTTGTATGTTGATGTGTGTGTTTTATGGTGTGTGTTAGTAGTGTGTGTGTTGTGTGTATGTTACGTGTGTGTGTGGTGGGTTTGTGTGTGTGTTGTTGTATGTGTGTATGTATGTATGTGTGTGTGTGTTGGAGGGATAGTGTATACGTATGTCTCGCTCGTTGACTAGTTATTTGATTTTTTTTAATGTTTGAATGTGCTCGTATTTTCTTTTCTTCATGTTCGTGTGTGTTCATGTGTGTTTTTAGTCCGGTGGCCGCAAGCACGCTCATGCAGTGTGTGTGTGTGTGTGTGTGTGTGTGTGTGTGTGTGTGTGTGTGTGTGTGTGTGTGTGTGTGTGTGTGTGTGTATGTGTGTGTGTGTGTGTGTGTGTGTGTGTGTGTGTGTGTGTGTGTGTGTGTGTGTGTGTGTGGATGGGCGTATTCGCATGTATGTGTTTGTTTTGTATACATGTGTGCGTGCGTGTGCGCGTGTGTGGATGAGTGTGTGTATGTATGTATAAATGTGTTACACAAACACACATACATATACATATATATATATATATACACATATATATGCGTGCGTGCGTGCGTGCGTGCGTGTGTGTGTTGTGTGTATGTGTTACTCCACTCTTTCATTGTTACCTTTCCTCTCCATCCAGTTCTCCAACCTTCTGCCCTCTCCTGTCCCCAGAGTTTCGTTTCGGAACTGTTCCCGCGGACAGATATAATAGGTTAACGTAAAGCCGTTGCCAAAACTGCACAGAAGTCGAACTAATGATATTTCATTATGAAAAATGAATCATGATAATAATCGTTTTACTTAAAGAGCGCAAAGTGTCTATGTTCATAGCATACTTGTTGCACTTTACAGGAACAGAACACTTGTAAAATTTTCCGTCAAGAAAAACATGGACAAAGCATGAAAAGAAAATAAGCATTAGGAACCGTAATGACATTAGTATGCATGTATCATTATTGGTCAAAGATATTAGCTGATGGCTTAAACGGAACTTAGAAATAAATCATCTTTATCCATCAGTTACTCAGTCAATAAATATTTCAGTCGTTCAGTACGTCCTCTCATCATCATCATCATCATCATCATCATCAATCATCATCATCATCATCATCATGATCAGGTGCCTTGCCGCATGGCGTTGGCGATTATGGACTTCCATCTGTCTATCTCCTGTTGCCTCAAGCATCTCTTCCACCCTCCTTGTCCCCAGCCACTCTGCAAGTCCGTCTAGTATCATCTCCCTGAGTCTACCCGGTGCTCTCCTTCCCTCCAGCTTTTCCGTTGTGACCAGGTATTTCAGTTCCCCTTTCCTCATAAAATGGCCTACGTCCCTCTGTCTGTCAAAATTATTGACTTCTCTCTCTCTTTCAGTCCACTCTTCATGGCTGTTGTCGTCACGATGGATGTGACATGTGAAACTGATGCTGCTCTCAACGGGGACAGTGCGTCGCCGCAGTGCAGCGCCACCCTTTTTCCTTCTTTTTATCTGTATGCATGTATTTCTCTTTTACAGATTTACAGATCTTGCAACAGAATTTTGCAAGGAGAAACTCCTTTCTTTCCATATGATCTTTAACGTGCGCTGAGTCGGCACAGCACACTGGATTTCGGTACAGCGTCTGGTTTAAAAGATTAGCATCTACATTACCATTTAAGATTTAGCGGAGGGGAGAGAACAATTCTTGTCATGTCCTATCTAGGATTCGAACCTGGGTTTATGGAGTCCCAGGCAGGTGCTTTAACCACTAAACCACACACCCCTCCCCTCGCTGTGCCTGTAAATAGAATTATGTATAGCGTGGGCAGTATGGAGTGACACAAGCTAAACTGATTAAACAGACACCATTTGACTCATAAGCACCAACAGCAGTCCAAACTGGCAGGACGATACTGACAAGAGTTGGCAATAACTGAATTAAACATCAGCTGACGTTTCTGAAATATGTACGCACATAGCGAGGGTTGACCTGACCCATGTCTATCCACAGGAGACCCCATGTCCTCTATAGGAGTGACATTTGCAGAATCGTACATCTATAAATGAAAGATGTATAAATGATTGCTAAACGTGTCCATCTTTAAGCAGAACTAAACATAGGCGACTTCTGTTCTGAACCATCATAATCATCTGTGTCCATTTAAGCACTGAGCAATTCTGATAATATGATTGTAATTATGAGACAAAGAGAGAGGGAGAGAGAGAGAGAGAGAGAGAGAGAGAGAGAGACAGACAGACAGACAGACAGACAGACAGACAGACAGACAGACGAAGAAACAGAGAGAAACAGAGATAGAGATAGAGACAAAGAGAGACAGAAACAGACAGACAGACAGACAGACAGACAGACAGACAGACGAAGAAACAGAGAGAAACAGAGATAGAGATAGAGACAAAGAGAGACAGAAACAGACAGACAGACAGACAGACAGACAGACGAAGAAACAGAGAGAAACAGAGATAGAGATAGAGACAAAGAGAGACAGAAACAGACACAGACAGACAGACAGACAGACAGACGAAGAAACAGAGAGAAACAGAGATAGAGATAGAGACAAAGAGAGACAGAAACAGACACAGACAGACAGACAGACAGACGAAGAAACAGAGAGAAACAGAGATAGAGACAGAGACAAAGAGAGACAGAAACAGGCAGACAGACACACAGACGAAGAAACAGAGAGAAACAGAGATAGAGATAGAGACAAAGAGAGACAGAAACAGACAGACAGACAGACAGACGAAGAAACAGAGAGAAACAGAGATAGAGATAGAGACAAAGAGAGACAGAAACAGACACAGACAGACAGACAGAGATACAGAGAGAAACAGAGATAGAGATAGAGACAGAAACAGACAGACAGACAGACAGACAGACAGACAGACAGAAACAGACAGACAGACAGACAGACAGACAGACAGACAGACAGACAGAGATACAGAGAGAGAAAGAGTGAGACAGAGACAAAAATAAAACAGCCATCACTTTTTCTTCATCTGGTTTAAGATTCAGAATTAACAGACAGACAGACAGACAGACAGACAGACAGACAGACAGAGGCAAAGAGACAGAAAGAAAGAAGGAGTGAGAGAGAAAAGAAAATAATACATGCACGGCTTTTTTTTTTGTCCATTTAGTTTATGGTTAAAACTTAAGAGCAAAGGTCTCCCTTTCATATGCATTTTGCCTTGTAAACAAACTATAGTGGAACAATATCTGCTACCCTTGAAAAAAAAAAAAAAGAAAACAAAACGCTGATACAAAATGCTCTATACGCTACAATATGGTGTTCAAGCAAGGATGTTAATAATAACGATAATGCAGCAAGACAAGCTGGCCATATCATCAGGGACGCGTGGACCATGAGGACTGACTGAAGACAAAGGATGACACAAAACTGTCTCCTGTGTCTAGCACAATCTGTCAAGGAAGACACGGGAGTGTGAACAGATCAGTCTCCTGGGAAATAAGTTATATGGGGAAAGAAACCTGTGGTCTGGCGTGCTCATGATGGAGTGATGACATTTTCCGCTGCAAGGGGAACTTTTTCTAAATAAGAGAAACTACAGGTACGTTCAGATGGATTCGAGAAGTCTGCCCAGCTCCTTGTCTGTCTCGTTGGAGACAGAGAGAGACAGAGAGAGAGA
>CM060306.1:49267207-49274707 GCA_030674185.1 Monoplex corrugatus | reverse complement strand
TTGTCTTAAATTTCCCGTTACCTATCTTTGTGTGTGTATGGTGTGTGTGTGTATGTGTGTGTGTGTGTGTGTGTGTGTGTGTGTGTGTGTGTGTGTGTGTGTGTGGTGTGTGTGTGCGTGTTTGTTTGTGTGTGGTGTTTTGTGGTATGTGTGTATGTGTGTGTGTGTATGTGTTTGTATGTGTGTGTGTATGTGTATGTATATGTTGTGGTATGTGTATGTTGTATGTGTATGGTGTGTGTGTGTGGTATGTGTGTGTGGTGTGTGTGTGTATGTGTATGTGTATGTATATGTATGTGTGTATGTGTGTATGTGTATGTGTGTATTGTATGTGTGTATGTGTGTGTGTGTGTGTATGTGTATGTGTTATGTGTATGTGTGTAGTGTGTATGTGTATGTGTATGTGTGTTGTGTATGTGTTGTGTGTGTGTGTGGTATGGTTGTGTGTATGTGTTGTGTGTGTGTATGTGTATGTGTGTGTGTGTGTTTTGTATGTGTGTGTGTGTAGTGTTGTGTGTGTATGTGTGTATGTGTATGTGTGTATGATGTGTATGTGTGTATGTGTAGTGTGTGTAGTGTATGTGTGTAGTTGTGTGTTGTGTTGTGTGTTGTGTGTGTGTGTGTTGTGTGTGTGTGTGGTGTGTGTGTGTGGTGTGTGTGCTATATAGGCCTATGCTACTACCTAATAATAATTCTGTCTTACTGACGTTTACATTTCCAGCTGCGTTGCTTCCTAAGTATTGAGCTACTGTGACTACGCTGAAGTAGCTTTAATCAGCTGTTACTTTAGTATTGCTAGTCTGATAGTCACTTCATAGACCAGGTACCGACGTTTCTCCCTTCCATCCTTCAGATCGACATCCTCGCCACAACGCTGTGGTGACATATTCTAAATTTTGCTTTCGACAGGTAGGGGAGTGTAAATATTTCGTTTAAAACAAACACACACACACACACACACACACACACACACACACACACACACACACACACACATACACACACACACACACACACACACACACACACTAACACTAACACACACACTAACACACGCACATATTCACACACATCCACACACACACACTAACAGACACACACACACACACTACACACTAACACATACACACACACATCCACACACATCCACATACACACACTAACACACACACACTAACACACACACACACACACACACACACACACACACACACTAACACTAACACTAACACAACACACACAAACACACACACACACACACACACACACACCACACACACACACACACACACACACACACACAAGCACCCATGCGGCGCATGCACATATACATATACCTCTACAACACCATAAACCATTTCTTGTCAGTTTAACAAAAAGTTATACTCACTTACTCACTCACACACAAACGCACACACGCACACGCACACGCACACACACACACACACGCACGCACACACACACGCACGCACACACACACACACGCGCACACACACACTTATTCTCCTTCATCGATCACATTTTCCCCTCTCCAACACACACACACACACACACACACACACACACACACACACACACACACACACACACACACATACACGCGCGCGCGCGCGTGCGCACACACACACTCATACTCACACACACACACACACACACACTCACACACAACACACAACATACACACAACACACACAACACACACACGCACACACACACACAACACACAACACACACACACAACACACACAACACACACACACACACACACACACACACAACACAACACACACAACACGCACACACATATTCCCCTTCACCATCCACGCTCTTGCCCCCCTTCCCCTCCACACACACACACACACACACACACACACACACACACACACACACACACACACACACACACACACACCACACCACACACACACACAATATACAATTGGTAAGTCGGACTACTGACCAACCTACACCAGCAAAACAATATTATAACATTTACTACCTCGCGGGGGGCGTATCTGTTTCAACTCTTTAGATGAGAAAATTCATCTTTATAGCTCCCAGCAAAACGTAAGAATTACAGTCATAAAGTAAGCGAATAAGGATGAATACGTCCATAAAAGTCCCTCAACTGTAGTACGACATTCAGCACAAAATATCATGCACACACCCACACCAAACACCCACACAGACGTGTGCTCTCACACAGGCCATACAAACACCCAGGCATGCACCATGATATAATATGCGTGTGACACACAATAAAGTGAAATGTTCATGGGCAAGACGACCTGATCGCATCAAAAGAAAAAAAAATGTAAATGGTGGCAGATCTTAAAATAAATAAATAATAAATAAATAATGAAACAATAGATGAATAAATAAATCATAAAGAAATAAATAAGTAACTGAATGACTAAACAAACAAATAAATAAATATGTGAATAATAAGTAGCAAGAGATGGGTAGATAGATAGATAGATAGATGGATGACAGTAGACAGATAGATAGAAGATACATACATACATACAACATACATACATACATACATACATACATACATACATACATACATACATACATAGACAGACAGACAGATAGATAGATAGGTAGAGAGAGATACATAGATACATAGATAGACAGACAGATAGATAGATAGATAGACAGACAGACAGACAGACAGATCGATAGATACATACATACATACATACATACATACATACATACATACATACATACATACATAGACAGACAGACAGACAGATAGATAGATAGATAGATAGATAGGTAGATAGATAGATACATAGATAGACAGACAGATAGATAGATAGGTAGATAGATAGATAGATAAAGAAAGAAAAAAAGAAGGAATGAAAGAACAAAAGAAAGAAAGAAAGAAAAAAATAAACAAATAAAAAGAAAGCTCAAGATGGTCATTGCATTTAAATGATTTCCATTTCTATTCAAACATTATTCTTGAGCATTGGGATTTTGTATTTCTCGAGGCCATTGTGATCCTTGTGATCCCTCAAATTAAATAAAACGGACGTTCAGCAAGAACTATGGTACACAGATACAGCAACGAAAAACAGATTGTAAATGCTTTCAGAAGATCCCGAGAAAATGGTGTTCACATTGTTCCTCAAAACGTGCTTATTTGATTTGATTTTTTCTTATTTTGTTTATTTTATTTTATTTTATTTTTCTATTTTATTTTATTTTGTTTATTGTTTTGTTTTGTTTTGTTTTGTTTTGTTTTGTAGATCGTGTAACTTTTAACTTCGTGCCATGAATTCTAAACTTGTGTGTTCATGGGTCCTCATAAATCTTACGTCTGTAAGTCAAGTTTACTACAGATCCGTACAAAAACAGTTGACAAAATCCTGCTAACACATTTTGCACACACACACATACACACACACACTCACACGCAGACACACACACACACACACACACACACACAGACACACACACACACACACATACACACACACATACACACACATACACACACATACACACACACACACACACACACACATACACACACCACACATACACACACACACATACACACACACACACGCACACGCAAGGTTTATACCTTTGACACAAATTAAGTAAACATCCAGAGGCCTTGCTTATTTTAAAACATGTTTTTGATTCGGACCTTTCTTCGGTTGACATAAAATATCTCCCTTTTCTTATAACATAAAAAGTTTCATAACAAAACACAACAAAAATAAAAAAAAAAAAAAAAGAAGAAAAGAAAGAAACACACACACACACACACACACACACACAAAAAGATAAATGAAATCAGGGTTTCCCACAACCTGAGAGGCCAATGAGGAACAAAATATCTCGTACGTGGGATGAAAGGTGGGGGTGGGGGTGGGGGTTAGGGGGGGGGTGGGGTTAGGGGTGGGGGCGATAGTCAAAGGGAGGTGACTTAATGAAGCTTCAGCGCACCTCTCAGTGAAGGTGTAACGTCGATTAGACAGGTCATGAGAACCGTGTACCCCTGAATCACATCCACACTGAGGGGAATGTCGGGGGGGGGGGGGGGGGTTGGGGGGGGGTAGGGGTGGGGGGTGTTTTCACGGGTCAATCACATTGGTAAAGACTTGGGCATGAAGCGTTAACATTAATTTGATACCCGTTAGCATTCGTGTCTACGTGTGTTTGTCAGACATTAAAACAACTGTACCGTCCGTGCTGTACTTCTTTTTCTTCGTGCTGCGCAGAACTGACAACGGTCCTCCCCCCCCCCCCCTATGCAGACTGGGGGGGGGGGGGCGAAACTTCGGGGGGGGGGGGTTGTTTGTTTGTTGTTGTTGATTGTTTATTTGTTTATTTGTTTGTTTTTTGCTTTGTCTTCTTTGAATTGAAGGGATCGGTAGTTCTGAAGCAAATAGAAAGCAGAAATACACGAAAGTAGCACGATAAAGAAGTATTTAATTAACGAAACAAGACGGGCGCGAATGTTTGACCAATTAGCTTTTGTCAAGCATACAGAGAGAGAGAGAGAGAGGAGAGAGAGAGAGAGAGAAGACGAGAGACAGACAGACAGACAGAAATGATGATAAAAATAATGATGATGATACTACTACTACTACTACTACTAACAATAATAATAATAATTAATAACAACAACAACAATAATAACAATGATAATAATAATAACAACAACAACGACGACGACGACGACGATGATGATGATGATGATGATGATGATGATATAAAATAACAATGATAATAATAATGATATAATAATAATAATAATAATAATAATAATAATAATAATAATATAATAATGATGATGATGATGATGATGATGATGATGATGATGATGATGATGATGATGATGATGATGACATTGACACGGCACCAAATCTTGATACAAAAATCAATTCAAAGTCCATACCCTAAAGCAGCCACTCGCAATGACAAAAACTCAACGGTACGAAACACACACAAACCAGAGGGAGGGGGGAGGGGGGGGGGGACAGATGGGGGAATAGGACCAAAGGGTGAGCACACAAAGGACCAAATCACTGTTGTACAGAAAGTTATGTCTTCAAGTCACACTTGAAGCAAGACAGAGTGTTTGACTGTCAAATAGACAGGGGAAGCTCGTTCCAGTTGTATGTCGTTGTATGGAATATCTGTATCGAGCAATTTATAAACAGGTAGTATCAGAAGCAGAACGAAGAGGTCAGGCAGGGGCGTACATAAAGAGGTGGCCACATAGATAAATAGATTCAGTGCCATTGATACATTTGTAGCGTAATGTATTGATTTTGTATGCAATTCTTTGAGAAACAGGCAACCAGTGGAGAAAGTAAAGCAATACACACATCACTGTTGCAGACCCACTATTACACTCATACCACTACACCTAACTGTTGTATACACACCAACACACATCTGTTGTAAATTCACCAGTATACATGTGCCCGCTGCAAGCTCACCAATACACACGTACCAACACGCGTACCTCTTGCGTACTTACCAATTCCCACAAACAACACACGTACCTGTTATATAGCTACGAATACAGACATACCAACATATCTACCTCTTGTAATACACAACGTACCAACACACCCACCTGTTAAATACCCACCAACACACGCATAACTACATATCTACCCGTGCACACATACACACATATCCGTGCATACCTCCTTCCCTCCCACACCTGTCTGCAGTTGAGTCACACAGTCACAGACCGTTGATCAACAGTCGACTCATCACTCCTCCTGAGGACATAACCTCAGATTGTATTACACCTGTAGGGCGTTACAGAGACACAACAAGGGGCTAAGCTGAACTATGACAGCAGCTACATGCAGCAGGGAAGTTTCAGTCTTTTTCTACTAATTTTTGTATTTGTCGTTTGTGATCTTATGTTTACGTTACGCTTGACAAATGCCAGTTGGCCGAAAATTCGCGCCTGTCTTGTCTGGTTGTATTAAATACGTGTTCTGATTCCATTTGCGGTTTTTATTATATATTATTATTATTATTATTATTATATTATTATTATTATTATTATTATTATTATTATTATTATTATTATTATTATTATTGTTGTTGTTGTTTTGTTGTTGTTGTTGTTGTTGTTGTTGTTAGTTTTTGTAGTTCCTCAGAAATATCAAATCTGGATGTACCACGTAGCAATTACACGAACTTTACATATCGTTTTGAAGAAAAAAAAGAAGTGTCACTGCATTTGTATCACAATTTCGCAGTGACAAGTAGCCTTCATGTTAAATGTAATTGTTAGACAATATGTCTGTCGAGAATAGAAAACACTTGGCCTATCAAAAATCCTTTTTTTTTTTAAGTTAATAGGTACATTTTTACTTTGTTGTTGTTGTAGTGATTGTAATCAGATCACATGCATGACGAAACTGCTTTGCATATTCTTCCTCGAACAAGGTAACTAATGACTGGGCCCGAATGGGTCATGCAACGCATGGACAGGTCCCCTTTGCTTGACGAAATGACTGTCGAGCGGTGTCGGGAGCTTGGGGAGTGATTTTCCGGAGAATGGCGAGGCCTTGGTGCTCTGGG
This sequence comes from Monoplex corrugatus, assembly GCA_030674185.1. Classification (NCBI taxonomy): domain Eukaryota; kingdom Metazoa; phylum Mollusca; class Gastropoda; order Littorinimorpha; family Ranellidae; genus Monoplex; species Monoplex corrugatus. The sequence goes on along the minus strand of CM060306.1, from coordinate 49,268,128 downwards.
TCCTATCCGATATCTCGTGTTGTTACTTGTTAACTTGATGGGACCACACGAACCGCTTCTGGCAGCTGTGAAACGACACAAACTCTACCCCCCCCCCCCTCTCTCACTCTCTTACTTTCTCTCTCTCTCTCTGTCTGTCTGTCTATGTCTGTCTCTGTTTCTGTCTCTATCTCTTCTGTCTCTCTTTGTCTCTCTCTGTCTCTCTGTTTCTTGTCTCTCTCTGTCTGTCTCTCTCTCTCTCTCTCTCTCTCTCTCTCTCTCTCTCTCTCTGTGCCAGTTTCATACACATACGCACACACGCACGCACGCACACGTCACTTCAAATAAAATAAAAAACATTGAATGAAAAGAAGGAATACGTACAAAATAAAACAGAACAAAATTGAATAAACAAAAACAAACAAACAAACAAACAATCAAACAAAACAAACAAAGAAAAACAAAAAATAAATCAAGATGGTTGGTCTTCGCCGTCAATTTTTTTTATCTCACCCATGCATTCCCCCCCCCCCCTCCCCCAAGCGAAAATACCCGAATGATACTCACGAAAGATAATGGCATTCCTATCATAACTGAGCGAGTGTCGCTTATCCTGCTCAGATTTGACCAATCAAGATTAATAACCACCTGACAAAGGTTGTTCCCCTTTATCAGCTTTGCCTTTGTTCAACGTTTCCAAAAATAGAAATCTGAATGAAAACTTTCTTGATAAGAAGGTGAGATGTATGAAAGAAAGAAAGAACAAGATGTTCAGGCCATACTAAAACTTTCCCATTTTCCTTGCTGCCGGTTTGACGAGTTTGCAGTTTGCAGTTTGTTGAAGATGGATCTATCACACTCAGGTTTGTTGAAGATGGACCCATCACACTCAGTTTGTTGAGATGGACCACACTCGTTTGTTGAAGATGGACCTATCACACT
>CM060306.1:49237207-49252207 GCA_030674185.1 Monoplex corrugatus | reverse complement strand
TTCGCTGTCATTATCTGAAAGGTGCACCAAAGAGCTTTCCGTCAGTACATTACATGTGCGGGTACTGCACAGGTTACGGTTTATAATAAGAGACAAAGATAGGTACTTTTGGTAGGAAACTGCGTTCTTTCTGCTGCGATCAGTGCATTAAAATACCATTTTAATTTGATTAATAATATTTTTTCAAGAAAAAAAATTCTGTGGGGGATAGATTATAGTCTATAGAAATCAATTTTGAGAAAAAATCAAAACACCTCAGATAGACCCTCAATCACCTTTTCAGCTCCTAGTGCTGTTCGACTGACTGCGAGTTGCACTGACTGCAAGTTAAGACTGATTTCGTGGTGGGAGGTCACATTTGATTTAAAAATAAGTACACAAACTGAGGGAAAGACGTAGTTGTAGAATTCATTGTTGGGAAAAGAGGTGAGTTTTTAAATCAGATTCAAAAGCAGAAAGGGTAGATTTTAGGCGAAGGCAGGGCGAAAGTCTAAATAAGTAAATAAATAAACAATTAAAAGTCTGAATCACAACACAACTAGCCATTCTGTATAAACTCGTCTCACATCACAGAGCCCCCCTCCCCCCACCGTCAATGCCCAAATGCTCAGCTGTCCAGGTGTAGGTGAAGACAATATTTTCTTAATCATAGATAGGTATGTAAGTAGGTAGTAAGTAAGTAAGTAAGTAAGTGAGTGAGTGAGTGAAAAAGTAAGTGAATAAGTATGTTGGTGAATAAATAAATACAAAATAACGGAAGATGTAGATAAATAAACAGATAAGAAATGAAAATAACAAATATACAGAAAATACATGCATATACCCACATGCCCTCGCACAGACATACACCCATACATTAGTACATACACACCCATATCGACACAGCATGATGGCCGACAACAAGAGCTACAACAACAGCAGCAACAACAACTCCATCAAAGAGGAAACACCCATATATACATATCATGACAAACTTACAATAGACATATCTGGATAACACTCAACAAACAGACCACAAACACACATACACAGACGGTTTGGCAAACTTGCTTGTTCTTCAGTTGTCTTTTTCGTTTCTTCATTTTTCCTTTATCTCTGTTCCAGGAAACGCCCAAACGCTTTCCATTCCACGCCATCTGAGTCTGTGCAGTGTTACTTTTGAGATGATACCAATGTTGATAGCTCTTGTTTGTCCTTTCATAGTGGATTTCCGGCCACTTCCTCTATCTATTCCTGTTTGGGTAAGACGTTCGATGGTATGATGACTCACATTTTGTTCACGAAGACATGATTTAAAGCGTCTAAGGACCTCAGACTTTCCCAGATGGAAAATTTTTGTTGTAGTGGCGTTGCCTGCAAGTTTATCGGCCCGTTCATTTCCCTTCACACCAGCTTGTCCAGGGCAGTAGATGTCACACAGTCGTTCACGGCAGTCCACTGTCAACGACCATTGAGCTGGCGGCTATTGTCCACCAATGTTGATTCATTACGTTCGGTACACGTGCACCCCACGTCAGATCTCGTTGATAAACAGCTGGTGATTCATAAGGATCGGTATCTATACAAGAGTACATGGAGTCAAGGTCATACTGAATGAATGATTCACTTGTTGATAGTTAACTACCACAGGTGAAGTACACATAGTCAGATCCCCATTAAAATATCCGGCTCTGGGTGAGGGTTTTTATTCTCTCCCACTCCCACGAAGGAAATTTTAGTTAGAAACGCGTCCTGCTCTACCACGTATGTCGCCATAGTGCGGCGCCACTTTTTCCGCGTTTGCAGGTGTGTGTATGCTGTGTATGTGTTTGTGTGTGTGCGTGCGTGCGTGCGTATGTGTATGTGTGTGTGTGTGCATGTGTGTGTGTGCAGGTATGTTATTTGTTCATTAATAAAAGTGAATATTGTGGACAGACAGCAAAACAGACACATAGATAATAGATAGATAGATAGATAGATAGATGATAGATAGATAGATAGATAGATAGATAGATAGATAGATAGATAGATAGATAGATAGATAGATAGACGTACATTAAATTTAATGGGCTGTCATGTTGGAGCCTCTTATGAACCGGACATGTCGCTGACATGTGGAGGGTCTAAAGTTATGTGTGACTATAGTGCTACATACCCCGCCTCTCTCTGTCTCTGTCTGTTTGTCTGTCTGTCTCTCTGTCTGTCTCTCTCTCTGCTTGTCTCTCTTTCTGTCTGTCTGTCTGTCTCTGTCTCTCTTACTGTCTCCTCTCTCTCTGTCTCTCACTCTCACTCTCTCTCTTTCTCTCTTTCTCTCTCTTTGTCTCGCTCTCTCTTTCTCAAAACCAAAAACAAAAAAAACAATGAAAATACACACACACACCCAAAAAAAAAAAAGGAAAAAAAAAAATGAAAAGAAGAATAATTAGAAGTGCAACATCAACAACAACAGCAAAAACAACAACGCCAAACGCAATACAAACATTACAGACCTTAATAACAAAAACAGTATGATTAGCTTTGTACAACACTGACGATCCAGTGGTAGTAACTGATTGGTTATGGCGCCATGTTGATGACAGAGGTTCATGATTGGTTAGGACAAAGGTTCGTGGTTGGTTAGGAGACATGTTGATGACAAAGGTTCGTGGTTGGTTAGGAGACATGTTGATGACAAAGGTTCGTTGTTGGTCAGGGCGCCATATTGATGACAAAGGTTTGTGGTTGGTTAGGGCGCCATATTGATGACAAAGGTTTGTGGTTGGTTAGGAGCACCATTGATGACAAAGGTTTGTGGTTGGTTAGGACCATGTTGATGACAAAGGTTTGTGGTTGGTTAGGCGCCATGTTGATGACAAAGGTTTGTGGTTGGTTAGGCGCCATGTTGATGACAAAGGTTCGTGGATGGTTAGGGCGCCATGTTGATGACAAAGGTTGTGGTTGGTCAGGGCGCCATGTTGATGACAAAGGTTTGTGGTTGGTCAGGGCGCCATGTTGATGACAAAGGTTTGTGGTTGGTCAGGCGCCATATTGATGACAAAGGTTCGTTGTTGGTCAGGGCGCCATGTTGATGACAAAGGTTTGTGGTTGGTATGCGCCATGTTGATGACAAAGGTTGTGGTTGGTCAGGGGCATATTGATGACAAAGGTTCGTGTTGGTCAGGGCGCCATATTGATGACAAAGGTTTGTGGTTGGTCATGCGCCATATTGATGACAAAGGTTCGTGGTTGGTCAGGGTATCATCTTGATGACAAAGGTTTGTGGTTGGTCAGGGCGCCATATTGATGACAAAGGTTCTTGTTGGTCAGGGCGCATGTTGATGACAAAGGTTCGTGGTTGGTCAGGGTGTCATGTTGATGACAAAGGTTTGTGTTGGTTCAGGGCGCCATATTGATGACAAAGGTTCGTGTTGGTTAGGGCGTCATGTTGTTGATCAAATGGTTCGTTGTTGGTCAGGGCGCCATGTTGATGACAAAGGTTCGTTGTTGGTCAGGGCGCCATGTTGATGACAAAGGTTCGTTGTTGGTCAGGGCGCATATTAATGACAAAGGTTCGTTGTTGGTCAGGGCGCCATGTTGATGACAAAGGTTCGTGGTTGGTCAGGGCGTCATGTTGATGACAAAGGTTCGTTGTTGGTCAGGGCCATGTTGATGACAAAGGTTATGTTGGTCAGGGCGCCATATGATGACAAAGGTTCGTTGTTGGTCAGGGTGCATGTTGATGACAAAGGTTTGTGGTTGGTCAGGCGCCATATTGATGACAAAGGTTCGTTGTTGGTCAGGGCGCCATGTTGATGACAAAGGTTATGGTTGGTCAGGGTGCCATGTTGATGACAAAGGTTCGTGGTTGGTCAGGGCGCCATATTGATGAAAAGGTCGTGGTTGGTCAGGGCTCATGTTGATGACAAAGGTTCGTGGATGGTTAGGGCGCCATGTTGATGACAAAGGTTGTGGTTGGTCAGGGCGCCATGTTGATGACAAAGGTTGTGGTTGGTCAGGGCGACATATTGATGACAAAGGTTTGTGGTTGGTTATGCGCCATGTTGATGACAAAGGTTCGTGGTTGGTCAGGGCGCCATATTGATGACAAAGGTTCGTGGTTGGTCAGGGATCATTTGATGACAAAGGTTTGTGGTTTGGTCAGGGCGCCATGTTGATGACAAAGGTTCTTGTTGGTCAGGGCGCCATGTTGATGACAAAGGTTCGTGGTTGGTCAGGGGTCATGTTGATGACAAAGGTTTGTGGTGGTCAGGGCGCCATATTGATGACAAAGATTCGTGGTTGGTTAGGGCGTCATGTTGATGACAAAGGTTCGTTGTTGGTCAGGGCGCCATGTTGATGACAAAGGTTCGTTGTTGGTCAGGGCGCCATGTTGATGACAAAGGTTCGTTGTTGGTCAGGGCGCCATATTGATGACAAAGGTTCGTTGTTGGTCAGGGCGTCATATTAATGACAAAGGTTCGTGGTTGGTCAGGGCGCCATGTTGATGACAAAGGTTCGTTGTTGGTCAGGGCGCCATGTTGATGACAAAGGTTCATGGTTGGTCAGGGCGCCATACTGATGACAAAGGTTCGTTGTTGGTCAGGGTGTCATGTTGATGACAAAGGTTTGTGGTTGGTCAGGGCGCCATATTGATGACAAAGGTTCGTTGTTGGTCAGGGCGCCATGTTGATGACAAAGGTTTATGGTTGGTCAGGGTGTCATGTTGATGACAAAGGTTCGTTTGTGGTCAGGGCGCCATGTTGATGACAAAGGTTCGTTGTTGGTCAGGGCGCCATGTTGATGACAAAGGTTCGTTGTTGGTCAGGGCGCCATATTGATGACAAAGGTTCGTTGTTGGTCAGGGCGCCATGTTGATGACAAAGGTTCGTGGTTGGTCAGGGCGTCATGTTGATGACAAAGGTTCGTGGTTGGTTAGGCGCCATGTTGATGACAAAGGTTCGTGGTTGGTTAGGCGCCATGTTGATGACAAAGGTTCGTGGTTGGTCAGGGCGTCATGTTGATGACAAAGGTTCGTGGTTGGTTAAGGCATCATGTTGATGACAAAGGTTCGTGGTTGGTTAGGCGCCATGTTGATGACGCAAGGTTAGTAGTTGGTCAGGACGACATATTGATGACGCATAATCGTGGTTGGTTTGACGTCATGTTGATGACGCAAGGTTCGTGGTTGGTTAGAGGGCGATGCTAATAACGCAAGGGTCGTATGCGGGACTGTTAGGCCGGCCACAAGGTTTGTTTGTTTGTTTGTTTGTTTGTTTGTTTGTTTGTTTGTTTGTTTGTTTTGTTTGTTTTTTCGTTTCTTTTTTTTTCAAATAGCAGGCCAGCTGACTCTTATCACAGAGCTGCTGACTGATATCTTGACTTCAATCCCGGCCCAGCAACAGAAAAAAAATGGCCAGTTCACTGCTCATAATGGAAGGCTCCAATCATTGTCTGTTTCATACATCCTGTTTTCACCTCCATCCCATTCCATTTTAAAACCTTGCCGGTTCATAGAGGGTTGCGCACGCTCGAGGAGTCATCCAGATAACAGATGGCAGATCGGGTGGAGCGCATATGGAGTCGTCTGAGTGCTAGTCTAGATGTCCCTCTTGAATAAAAAGCTTACTTTAACCATTTCACTAATGCCATTCCAGTAATGCCTCTTATTCCATCCATACCTTCCTGGGAACTTGAAAAAGCTAACTTTGACATAGACTACATAAATCTCAATAAAACAGAAGAAATAAATATTCTAGTATCAGAAGTCAAATCTCATTTAACCACATATTATCCTAATCACCTAAAAATTTTCACAGACGGGTCTGTTTTAGATACAGCTGATAGCGGAGCTGGATTCGTCATTCCTGCCTTAAAGGTACAAAAATCTTTTTACATAGGTAAAGGCTTCTCTATTTTTACATCAGAATTATACGCAATATTGATGGCTCTTAACTATATTATTAGCTTCTCATACGATATCTGCAATATACTACTGTGTGTTGATTCTAAATCAGTGTTACGTAGCTTGAAACAAACAGAAAATGTAATACGAAATGACATTATATGTGTGATCAAACATTTGATACATTGTATTTCATTCAGTGGTGTTGGTATAAATTTTTGCTGGGTTCCGTCACATTGTGGACTTTATTGGAATGAAATTTCGGACAAATTAGCAAAAGATGGTGCATCCAATAATGCAAATACCGTAACTTTCCATAACATACGACTGTCAGTTCATGAACTTGGTTGTGTGTTGGAATGTTCACTGTATACAAATTTGTCCAATACCCAAAGCCTGATACCTAACTGCCCCAGACAGCTAGCGTCCTTGATATACAAACTAAGGCTTAACTCTTGGAAAACAAAATATACACAGAATGTATGTATTTGTTCAAAAGAATTATCTGTCCACCATCTGCTCTTTGAATGTCCTATTTTACTTACGACATATAGAAATAACAATCTCGATTTTTCATGTACTGACTCTAGAGATATCCTTTACAACAAAAATAATGATATTATTTCGGTAGTCCAGCTGATTCTCAGATCCCCTGTTGGCAGATTGTTATGAAGAGTTAATTAATTGTTGTAATTGTATGTTATTGATTGACGCTGTTAACTTAATGTTCTGAATTCTTAATTGTTATTGTTCCCCTTCTTACATTCAAACTATCACTACCCCTTCCCATCCCCGTCCCCCACCCTTTTTTTCCCCCTATGTGTGTGTGTGTGTGTGTGTGTGTGTGTGTGTGTGTGGTGTGTGTGTTGTGTGTGTGTGTGTGTGTGTGTGTGTGTGTGTGTGTGTATGTGTGTGTGTGCGTATGTGTGTGTGTGTGTGTGTGTGTATGTATGTCTAAAATCACTATTGTGAACATACATTAAATAAAGATTCCATTCCATTCCAACCATTTCACACCCGCACACTGCCCATCAGCATCCTGCACTCTCAACCATGCTAGCTAAGCAAAAACTTAACCCTTTGAATCCCTCACCCTATCCACCAGCTTCCTGCAGGAAGCTGGTGGATAGGGTGAGGGATTCAAAGGTTAAGTTTTTGCAGTTGGTGGGTAGGGTGCGGGAGTCAAAGGGTTAAGCTTTGCGAACTCTTTTCTCTACACTAACAGGTCTGTGGGTACCACTGTTATAGTTTCAGTTTCTCAATACGACGTCTCCATTTTCGAAACTAATTCCACACACACTAACGTTACAGGTGCCATGTGTATGGTGATCATGGCACAAGCCTTAAGCCTGCACATAGACCCATGAGCTGGCCAAGTCCAGAGGCCCTACCTAGCCTATGTTTTATACCTAGTCTCTATCTTATACTGGTATTGTATCAGCCCACCACTGGAATAATCTCGGTTACATGTAAATTCATGTATATCTGTGTATCTTATCTTCAACAACAAAAAAGGAACAAATATATCAAGTAAGTAAATAAATAATTAAAGGTCTGAATCACAACACAACTAGCTATTCTGTTATAGAGTCGGGTAACGACAGTAGTGTTTTGGGGCAATTTTCATGTATGTGTCAGACCTATTCTGGTGACGGTTATAAAGCGTTGACTCACTCATCATCATCATCAGGTGCCCTGCCGCATGGCGTTGGCGACCATGGACTTCCAACCATCCAACCATCTCTATCTCTCGTTGTCCCTAGCATCTCCCCCACCCTCCTCATCCCCAGCCACTCTGCAAGTCCGTCCAGCATTCTCTCCCTGGGTCTACCTGGTACTCTCTTTCCCTCCAGCTTTCCCGTTGTGACTAGGTGCTCCAAATCCCCCTTCCTCATAAAATGGCCTATAAATGTTGCTTGTCTTTTCCTAATCTTCCTTATGAGTGATCTTGTGTCTGCCTCTATCAAGACTGTCTCGTTTGTTTTCTTTGCTGTCCATGGAACTCTCAACATTCTTCTGAGAAACCACATCTCGGCTGTTGACTCACTAAAGGATATAATAGGCCTTTTTATGGACCGTTTTATATTTCAAAAAACATCGACCGCGTACCGTATGAAACGTGGTCTTGCATGAAACAGTCGAACCGTTATTACCTTCCCCCACCTCTCTCTCACTCTCACTCTCTCTCTCTCTCTCTTGCTCCCTCCCTCCCTCCCTCCTTCTCTCTCCGTCCTCTCAGTTCCTCTCTCTCTCTCTTGCTCCCTTCTTCCTTCTCTCTCTCTCTTTCTTTGTGTGTGTGTCTCTCTCTCTTTGTCTCTGTCTCTCTTTCTCTCTCTCTCTCTCTCTGTCGCTCGCTCCCTCCCTCCCTCCTTTTCTCTCAGTCCTCTCAGTTCCTCTTTCTTTCTCTCGCTCCCTTCCTCCTCCTCCTCCTCTCTCTCTCTCTCTCTCTCTCACTCTCTCTCTCTCTCTCCCAGTCACTGTCAAATGAGGATCCAGATTTGGTAAAGATTCACCCCTATGACGTTTGAGAAAACCTTGCTGACACAATGCGTCTACAAGGCTCACATACACGAACATGACAAAACGAGACAGAACGAAATGAATGATCTACATGTACCAATACTCTTCTTCAAATGAGAGACAGAGACAGAGACAGAGACAGAGACAGAGACAGAGCTAGAGAGAGAGAGAGAGAGAGAGAGAATTTCTGTATAAAGGGGAGACTGTTAGAGTGGCTTGACCATCTTGAGTTTTACCTACATAGATTCTATTCCCTTCAGGTCTTATTTTATCTCAATATCACAGCTACGCGAACATGTTTGAAGACACGTGAAAACAAAGGTTTGAATATGATTTGATTGTTATTCTATGGATACTATGAGGCAGTCATATATTCGTGACTTTCAAAGTACCAGTGCAAAAAAACAACAACAAACAAACAGAAAAAAGAAAGAAAGAAAAAAAAAAGAAAAAAAGAAAAGAAAAGAAGAAAGAAAATCCTCTTAGTGACGTTTTTGTGTAAAATGTGGCCTCCTAAAAAAAATGTGTACGTGAAAATAACGGCACAGGTTCATGACTGAGTTTATTTGTGTGTGTGTGTGTGTGTGTGTGTGTGTGTGTGTGTGTGTGTGTGTGTGTGTGTGTGTGTGTGTGTGAGTGTGTGTGTGTGTGTGTGTGTGTGTGTGTGTGTGTGGTAGTGTGTGTGTGTGTGTGTGTGTGTGTGTGTGTGTGTGTGTGTGTGTGTGTGTCTGTGTGTGTGTGTGTGTGGTAGTGTGTGTGTGTGTGTGTGTGTGTGTGTGTGTGTGTGTGTGTCTATCTTTCTGTCTGTGTCTGTGTCTGTGTATGTGTTTGAATGTTTGTGTGTATGGTTGTGTGTGAGTGTGCGTGTGTGTGTGTATGTGTGTGTATGTGCGTGTGTATGTGTGTGTGTGTGTTAGTGTGTGTGTATGTATGTGTGTGTTATGTGTGTGTGTGTGTGTATGTGTGTATGTGTGTGCATCTGTATGTATAGGTGTGTTCGTTCTTTGATTTAACGTCTTTTCACTATGAGTGATATTAGACGTGTGTGTATAGGTGTGTGTATGTGTGTATCTGTGTATATGTGTGTTTGAGTGTGTGTATATATATAATTATATATATATATATATATATATATATATATATATATATATATATATATATACAAACATACATACTTACATTTTATATATATATACATATATATATATATATATGTGTGTGTGTGTGTATGTGTGTGAGGTGTGTGTATGTGTGCGTGTGTCTATGTCTGTGTCTGTGTCTGTGTCTGTGTCTATGTGTGGATGTGTGTGTGTGTGGCTTGCAAACTTTTTACATGCACCTGTACGTACGTATGTATATGTATTGTGTAACGCACATAGACAGCCCTACTTATTGTACTTGTAACAGAAACCTACTGTGGCCCTTGGCAACTTAACTCAAATGCATGACCCTGATCTAATGAGTGCATCTAGTTGTTTCTACCTGCAAGTAAACAACACCGAAATGGTCAAACCATTCGATTGTTCTCATTTGCTTTCTGCCTTTTGACGATTTTGCATATTGCATATTTCAGTCACAATTCCAAGTTTTGTGCTTGTGCAGATTTGTTTCTTTGTTTGTTTGTGTTGTTTGTTTTGTTTGTTTGTTTGCTTGTTTGTTTTGTTTCGTTTGTTTGTTTTGTTTTTGTTTTGTTGTTTGTTTTCATGTTTGTATTTGTTTGTTTGTTTTTGTTTCTTGTTTTGTTGTTTTTGTTTCTGTTTCTTTGTTTTCATGTTGTTGTTGTTGTTGTTTTTTTGCTTGATTGTTTGTTTTTCTTTTTCATGTTTGTTTTACATATACTATTTTTTAATTGCTCAAATTATCTACTCGTTTTTGTTTTGGGTTTTTTTTGTTTGTTTTTTTCTCATTGTCGAGTAAGCTGGAGTTCTAAATGTAAAATATATATAAATAATTTAAGTGCGCTCTGAAGTTTTTATTTCCATTAAAGAACCATTATTAAATGTAACGGTATCTTCATGATCAGGAGAATGTTCTAGTTAGTGTTGCCTACTGATTTGTTAACTTGGTCTCTTTCTTTGTTTCTTTCTTTCTTTCGTTCTTTTTTTTCTGTCGTTTTTTCGTTCTTCTTCTTTCTTTCTCTCTCTCTTTCTTTCTTTCTTTCGTTCTTTCTTTCGTTCTTTCTTTCTTTCTTTCTTTCTCTCTCTATTTCTTTCTTTCTTTCTTTCTTTCTTCGTTTGTTGTTAGTTGTTCCATTTTTTTGCATCGCTTCTGTGTCACTACTTCCACGCCGCTCATTTCTGCTCTTTGACACCTTCAAACCCATCGAAACTGAGGTCACCATGACAGCAGGGCACAAGATGTACAGAATCTGGAACACTTTTTCTACAACGTTAACATAATGAAAATGGGAATGATAATGATAATGTTGTGGACTCCCATTTTCGATCTGACACCCGCGTGAAAAGGCCGTGCTGTACGCTTACTATCAAGATACACCCTGGTATCAACCCAGGCCCAAGAGATACCGACACCTGCGGTGTTGGTGACATTTGTAAAAACAACACCCTGAATGACGCATCCATAAAGTGGATCAGACTCGACTGTGTGGGACCAGTCTTCCCAACAAGCCCACAACACATTCAACCTAAAAACAAAATCTGACAGTGATTCTGACAGCACTAATGGCGTGAACTCGCCCATAGCAGGTTTAGCTCTTGGATGGTAGATTGTCGGGGCCAAAAATTCCCACAATAAGTTTTTGTTTGTGTGTTTATTTGGGTTTCTTGTTTTGTTTTTGTTTTGTTTTTGTTTTTCTGTTGTTGTTTTGCTTTTTATTGTTGTTGTTTTTTGTTTTGTTTTGTTTTTGGACTGGTGGGAGCTTGATCCTATGACCTCTCATTCGGTAATCAGCTGCTGTGACCACTTTGTCAAGTTGACTGGCAAAACCAGTCAACGTGGTGTAGAGGTTAACGCAACGGACTACCGATTGGAAGGTTGTGGGCTCGAATCCCCATCAGTCCCTTCAAAAATATATCATTCTGGGATTTTTCGGCTCTAATCGGCTCCTACCCAGAGTTGGGCGTGCTATGGGTTCATTGGGAAGACTGGGACTACACAGTCGAGCCTCATCCACTTCACGGATGCGTCATTGAGGGTGTTGTTGCTCAATGTTTTTGACCAGCATCGCAGGTGTCTGTATCTCTCGGGCCTGGTTGCCGCAAGGATATATTATGATAGTAAGCATAGAGTACAGCCCTGTCACGCAGTCTCAATCCTAGATGGAACTCCATAACATCATGATTATCTTTCTCATCGACATCATTATCATTACGTTGTAAAAAAGATTGTGCCAGCTTCTGTGGCATTAAGGTGGCGTAGAAAATGGAAAGAAAAAAAAGCTAAAAACAACAACAACAAAAAAGAAATAAATAAAGAAAAATTGTTAGCACAAAGGTAACCTCCCTGAGTGCGATGGTCCTAACAAAATAAACAAATAAATAAATAAGTTGACTGGCAAGCTTGGCCAGTTGTCTGAAGTAAATCGAAGGGTCAAATCTATGGAACTAAATGTGATCACCTATCTTACTGTGGGTCAACTCTCAAGACACGAACACTCAGACTGACCTTGTTCCACAGTTGTGTGAGTAGATGTCGCGCCAGCAGGCAGCAAAAGTGTGTGTGGTGTTTTACAGTGATTTTATCGTGGTTCTATTTGATTTTATGCATTGAATTTTGTATCAGTTTGTTGCTTTTAAATCCCGACACACGGTGATGTAAATAGTTTTTTAAAATTTTGAATATTTTACCAGATAATCTGATTTTAAAGTTTTTATACCTACTTTTCATCATTTTAATTCAGCCGCTCAAGTCGGACATTTTATCTGTGAACTGTGTTTACATTTTAGCCTACTGTGTTCGCCCAACGCTACAGCTTTCCCAAACCTTTGAGTTCTCTGGTTTTAAGTGTTGTGAACTGACCAACCCACACACCAACCTGCAAGTTTTTTCCCTTCTCCTGACTGGCTCGCAATTATGGACCCATCTTTTATAAAACAAATTGGACTGACACTTTTTAAACACAGCAAGTGCTACCTCGGTGGAGACGTCTACCAGCGCATACGAACATTGGGGCTGTGTCCTAAGCCCCGCACTGCGCGATCCCGTCGTGGTGGACGTCTCCACCGACTTTGGCACAACCTGCCTCCTGCTGTGCCAGTCAGACACCACTTTTCGTCTTCTGCTTCTTCGTCTCTCCACTGCCCCTGCACTCGACCTTGCTGCTGCAAACTTCGTCTCCTCCTCTGCCGTCTTCGCCTTCGCCTTCTGTCCTGCCGGTGCCGCCTTCGCCTTCTGTCCCGCCGGTGCCGCTTTCGTCTTCTGTCCCGCCGGCGCTGCCCTCGTCTTCTGTCCCGCTGGTGCGCCTTTGTCTTCCTCCCGCTGGTGCCACCTTTCGTTCTTCTGTCCCGTCGTTGCTGCCTTCGTCTTCTGCCCCGCTGGTGTCGCCTTCATCCTCTGTCCCGTCGGTGCTGCCTTCGCCTCCATCTCGGCCACCGCCATGTGACTCTGATAAACTAAAACTATGCTTTTTTAACGCTCAGTCAACATGTGCAGATGGCAAAGCCGATGTCATTGCTGATTTTATCGCAGATGAGCATGTTGACATTGTTGTTATCACAGAAACATGGTTTAACCCCCTTGGTCATGAACCTATACATGCGAGACTCACTCCGGGTGGTTACAGGCTTGCTTCTTTCCATCGCTCATCCCGAGTGGTGGTATCGCCATCCTCTACAACGACTCACTCCATTCCCGCCTATCTTTCTCGCAGTCTCTGCCTTTCTCCCATCCTTCTTTCGAGCACGTTGAAGTATCCTTCCAATCCACCCTCACCCCATCACCTTCTCCTGTGTCTATCGACCTCCACCTAGCTCTGCCAACAAGCTCACCACATCCATGTTTCTCTCTGACTTTGATCAACTACTTGATTACTACTGCCTCTTACCTGGAAATCTCATCATTCTAGGTGACATCAATGTCCACTACGACAACACTCACCGTTATGACGCAAGACATATCATCAACTCTCTGTCCAATCACAATATGACACAACATATTTCTGAACCAACCCATCAAAAAGGTCACATTCTTGACTGGATCATTTCTCGTGATCACCACAATTCAGCTACTGACAACTGCCTAGTTCTTTCTACCCTTCTAACTTCAGCCCTTCCATCTGACCACTCTGCAATTCTCTGTTCTCTTGACATTTCTCCTCCTTCCCGTACCACGCGCACAGTGACTCGACGCAATCTCAAATCTATTGACCTCTCCACATTTTCATCTGATGCCTCCCGCCTCCTTTCTGAAAAGTCACATAACCTTGCCGATGAATTCTATACTACTCTCCACCATCTTCTGGACACTCATGCCCCAGCCACAACCCGTCTTTTACCTGACCGCCCCCCTACCCCCTGGCTCATCATGAGATTGCCTGTGCAAAACATGCCCGCCGCAGAGTAGAGCGCCGCTGGCGCAAATCCAAACTCACTGTACATAGGCAACTTTTCCAAGCCTCTAAAACAAAAGTATCCACCCTCATTGCATCTGCAAAAACAAGCTATTTCCAAACCAAAATCCTGAATGCCTCTTCTTCAAGAGAACTCTTTACAACCATGAATCATCTCCTTGGCACACGAAAAGATTTACCTCTCCCAACAAAACACACAAATGAAGAACTCCCATCAGTATTCTCCAAGTATTTCACTACCAAAATACAAACTCTTCGTGACAGGCTTGACAGGACACCCTGTCAACCATGCCCACCTGACCCTTCCTTCTCTGGCACACGTCTTACTACTTTTACCCCAGTCTCACAAGAAGAAATTCTCAACACAATCAGATCCATGTCGTTCAAAACCTGCGAACTGGATCCTCTTCCAGGTTCTCTCTACTCTGACTGTCTCCCTACTCTCCTCCCATTCATCACTGACATCATCAACACTTCTCTTCAAACTGGAACTGTCCCAGATTCCTTCAAGTCTGCTATTGTTCACCCTCTCCTCAAGAAATACAATTTTGACCCAAATGAACTGAAAAATTACCGGCCTATCTCTAATCTCTCTTTCTTGTCAAAACTCATCGAAAAAGTTGTCCTCAACCAACTGAACTCTCACCTGTCTGCCAACAATCTCCTCAATCCTTTCCAGTCAGCCTACCGCCAGTGCCATAGCACTGAAACTGCCCTGCTACACATTCTCAACAATCTCCTCCTTGCAACTGATACTAGCAAAGTCTCTCTCCTCACACTCCTTGATCTGTCTGCAGCCTTCGATACCGTTGATCATGGTATTCTCCTTTCTAGACTTCATCATACTTTTGGCATCTCTGACATTGCTCTCTTCTGGTTCACTTCATATCTATCAAACAGAAAACAAACTGTTCTCATTAATGGCACTTACTCTCAACCTGATACCTGACCTGTGGTGTTCCACAAGAATCTGTCCTTGGCCCTGTTCTTTTCACTCTTTACACCTCCCCCCTGTCCACCATCATCAACTCCCACTCTATAAAACACAACTTCTATGCTGATGACACCCAACTTCTAGACAGTGACACACCAG
>CM060306.1:49224707-49232207 GCA_030674185.1 Monoplex corrugatus | reverse complement strand
GATAGACTGCTGTGTCCTATATGCAAATAAACACAGAAAGATGAAGTTCATGTTGTACTTTCGTGTCCACGCTGCAAGTTATTGTTATTTCTATTTAAAGCCCAGCCGACTACGCAGAGCCATATCAGGGCTATAACCGTTTCGAAACATACACAATACTTCAACAGGAAAAAAGAGGTAAAGAAAATTAAGTACACATATCAATGCATTTGCGCACATAATCTAAGGAGATGCCCTTGGCGTTGACCACTCCGTCCAATTTATCACACAAGGGATTTAAAAATCATACCTGATTACAAATTCAAACATAACTTAGGACACTAAAACTTGTATAGAAACGGGCCTAAGTTACAAAAATTGCTTCCGCATATCTCATTTCCCTTGAGCCAAAAATGCACTGAATACATGTACCCAATTATCAGTCCTAAAAGAAAGTATATAAGACTTTATCCAACACATACAAGTGAATGGACCAGCAAGACAGAAAAGATAGGAAGAGATGACAGGAAGCAAAGAAACAATGCAAAAACAAAGAGAGTGACAGAAAAGAGGAAATTTCTTGCACAGAATTTCCAGAAGGTGGGGATACTGTGCATTATGAAAAAGCTGCCGGCATCCCCACGGGGGGAACGACTAAATAACTTTCCCGACGGGCGGACTCCGTTGATCGTTGTCTTTTCGTTTGTTTCTGATTTTATCTTTATCAAGGCGAGGCCTACTAAAGACCCTTTTTTTGTGCTGAAATAAAACGGTGAAAATAGAACAAAAGAGAGAATTTTGGACTACTTTTAAACAAAAAAGACAGAGAAAAAAGAAAAGAAACACGGAAGTAAAAAAAAGTATCACTGGCAAGTTACAGCAAAAGGCCTTGTGGTATAAGACGGACCCAAATTCGATGGTCAAACTGTACAATTTTAATCTGTCGTTTCTTTGATAAATGAAAAAAGAACAACAACAAGGAAAGCTAGCGAAACAATGCAAAATCAACGAAACTAATCCTGTGACGAAAGAGATACATGTATGTTTCCTTCTCTTGCATTTCGATTGCCTCTCTGCTGTTTTCTGCGACGTTATTCGCTTGTAGCGGCTGTAACCTACTACGTTGGTTTTGTTCTAAGTATCTTCGCGCCAGGCAATCCCATGTGTGTTCACCTTGTTATTTTGTTTTATTTCTACATTTTTTTGGTCTCATTTTCTATGCCAGCCCATAGGTCGCAGATGCTGAAACAATTTTAATTTCTACATTGGATTATGTCCAATCATATTTGTATGGTTACAACATCTGTTCGAAGCGAACGTATGTCTTTATTCAAAATGCGCTTTAAAATTGATCTGTAAGCCAGTTTGAATCATTCTCAATAATAAACAAAGAAATGAAAACGAAAACTGACGTAAACATAAAAATTCAGCAACAAAGCACAGTAACAATACACAAAGCAACGTAAAATAACAACAAAGCAACAGTACAATACAACAAAGCAACATAACATAACAACAAGCAACAGTAACAAACAACAAGCAACAGCACACACAACGCAAAAACAACACGACATCAGCATCAAAAGCGGTGAGGATTTATATTCAGCTTTTCATAAGCCATCTGTTTCACACACAAAATATGAATTGAAACCGTTCTGCACTTTAGACTAATGTCCATCCTACTAATAACGTTTCCATTTTTGTGGAACAGACACGAACACCGTCCACAATTTCAAGTCACGGCAGCAAAACTAATACTCATTTCTGCACTAACCTCTTCCTCCCATGAATTGTTCCAAAAGTGTTACATTCCTGTCCAGATAACGGGCTTGGCCAGAGGTCTGTACGCCAAAATGGCCCTTAATTGACCCAACTGCAGCAATTAGTGATAATACCGTAATAACCCTATATTGCGTGGTTGTCAGTGTCCACCACAGACATGGAGAGAGAGACAGGCAAGTAGCCCGTCGCACTCAGAGAGCCCCAGCAACTCAGTAACATGGTAATGACTGTGGGTTTGAATCCCGGGTGCGCTATATTAAAACTGACCGTCTCATCGTCCCATGTTAACATCATTGTTGTTTTGGTGGCGTCGGTGTAGATTTAGATAGGTCCCACTTCCCCCAACTTCCCTGGGATGGTTTTATCCCGTCGGCCGTATCACCTGTGGTGGGTGTCGACGTAAAAAACGAACCAAATCAATCAACCATACCAATCAATCATCAATCAATCATTCATTCAATCAATCAATCAATCAATCAAAAACCGTCGCTCTCAATGATTTACACACCCCGTATACCGCAGGGCTCGCGAGCATACATAGGTAAAGAAAGTCGCTGTGTCATTCAGTTATATTCCATTTAAATTTGTGGTAAATTTCTGATGTCACATAAAACAGAAGCTAGCTGACAGTCAGTTTACTCATTTTTCTTAATCGGAAAAAGTCTTTGCCCCAAAAAAATGCAACAGGACTGAAAACAGAAAACTAAATACAGTCCTGAAGACAGGACAAAATCATCCCAAACTTCTGCAGTTGTTCAGAAATACAAGAAATGAGCAGTGGCCAAACTCAGCAAGTCTGGAAGAACAGATTGTTCAGAAATACAAGAAATGAGCAGTGGCCAAACTCAGCAACTCTGGAAGAACAGATGTCAGAAATACAGAAATGACAGTGCAAACCAGCAATCTAAGATGAAGAACAGAATTAGTTCAGAAATACAAGAAATGAGCAGTGGCCAAACTCAGCAATCTGGAAGAACAGATTGTCAGAAATACAAGAAATGAGCAGTGGCCAAACTCAGCAACTCTGGAAGAACAGAGATTGTTTACACAGAAATACAAGAAATGAGCAGTGGCCAAACTCAGCAATCTGGAAGAACAGATTGTTCAGAAATACAAGAAATGAGCAGTGGCCAACTCAGCAACTCTGGAAGAACACTGTGGGGCAACAAGGAAGACTTCATGAACACCAGTCCTTCATCCAGACCACAGTACTGACAAGTTGAGACACAGAGCATGCCCGAACCCACACACATCCACACACGTGCTCGCGATCGCGTACACACACACACACACACACACCACACACTCGCACACACACGTGCGCACGCACACACTTACACATACGCACACACACACACATACGTGCGCACGCGCACACGCATACACGCACTCACACACACACATACACGCGCACGCACGCACACACACACACACACATATACATACACATATACACACGTGCGCGCATGCACACACACATACGTACACACACACACACGCGTGCACACACACACATACACACGCACACACATGTGCGCCCGTGACACTTACACACACACACGTACGCGCGCACACATACACACATACATACACGCACACATATGTAAATATATATATATATATAGAGAGAGAGAGAGAGAGAGAGAGAGAGAGGACAGACAGACAGAAACAGAGGGAGAATGAGAGAGAGAGAGAGAGAGAGAGAGAGAGAGATAGAGAGAGAGAGAGAGACTCTATTAAACATCCCAGTTTATGAATAATGTACAAAAAGGTATAAACTATCGTCATACAAACTTGTACATTACTTTTTTTTTTTTTAACCAAGTAACAATCTTTAAAATTTGTCTGTGTGAGAATTTGAAGAGTAAAGGAGTTAGTCCAACAGAACACGTAGGATATTGATGCTGAGTATTGACACAGACCCTGAGCTCGCTGTGTGTCGCCAATCTGTGTCACTATGTATGTCTATACATGTTTCTGGCTGGGACGTGTAGGACAGAAGGGAGGGGGGGGGAGGGAGATAGTATGATTCTTATTGGTCAGGAAATGGCCGTGTCACCAGAGGGGACATAATCATGGACCAGTGGAGGAGATTCAACACTGCCAGTGTTTGACTGACCATCGTTTTACCCATTACGTTGGGAACAAGACTCTCTGTCTGTCTGTCTGTCTGTCTGTCTGTCTGTCTGTTTCTCGCTCACACCACACACACACACACACACACACACACACACACACACACACACCACACTCTCTCTCTCTCTCTCTCTCTCCTCTTTCTCTCTGTCTCACTCATACACACACACACACACTCTCTCTGTGTATGTATATATAATATATATATATATATATATATATATATATATATATATATAAAATATATATATGCGCGTGTGTTTGTGTGAGTGTGTGTGAGTGCGCTTGTGCGCATGTGTATGTATATGTGTGTGTGTGTGTGTGTGTGTGCGTGTGTGTATGTTATAAGTGCGCGCGCGTGTGTGTGTGTTTTTCAAGTGAGAATCATGTTTTGGTCAATCGATGGAACATTTGTATTTCTTTCTTTGCTCGAATGTGTTAGGGAAACTCTTAAAAGTAGCAATAGTAGCATTTTTTTTTTTTTCGTTATTGTTGATGTTGTTATTGTTACAAATTACTTGTGGAGCACTTTTATTGTGTTTATGAGCGATAGTCGCCACTCTATAAACTAAGGCCATTGTTTGGTCGAAATTAAAAGTAAAACGTTAAATCAATACTATCATTACGCACAGCCTGATATTTCAAAATACACACCATAACCCTTACATTCCATTCTCATACAAACACAGACACAGACACAGACACAGACACAGACACAGACACACACAGACACACACACACACACACAACACACACACACACACCACACACACACACACACACACACACACACACACACAGAGTCTTTATCAGTTAAAATTTCAGAATCATTGGTTCACAGTCCTGTTAATGTATTGCTCTAAGTTTATGAAGTTAGTATTTTAGCGTTAAATTTTTCCTTCACATTGTTAATGTTAATTGTTAGTGTTAAGATCTTGTTCCATTTTTCTATTTACCCATTTATTTATGTCTTTTACTCTGTCTCCCCTCTCCCCACAATGCAACTCGCCCACCTCTCATCCTCCATTCCCCCCTCCCCCTCCCTCCCTCCCCCAGTCTAATATCACTCATAGTGAACAGACGTTAAATTAAAGAACGAACACACACACACACACACACTCACTCACTCACTCACTCACTCACTCACTCACACTCACAGAGAGAGAGACAGACAGACAGTCAACAGACAGACAGAGGGAGAGAGAAAGAATGAGTAAGAGACAGAAAACAGAGACAGAGAGAATGAGACGGACAGACAGACAGACAAACAGAGAGACAGAGACAGAGACAGAAACAGGCAGACAGAAACACACAGCCTCATCATTCATCTGCCCTCCATAACATACTTCAAAATCATACACTTAGGAGAGAAACTGCGTGCTTGAAAACCAGTTTTGGAAGACGAAAAAGACAATCGTGTTCAAACAGGTAAAGGCAGACCGAACCTGTGAACAGTTTCCCAACATTACCACGTTCTGTCCATCTTCTCGTCCAGTTCTGTAGAAACCCTTCTTGTGGAGGACCTCAAATCTGGTAGAGGGCTTATGGAGATTGACCGAGGACCGTTCTTTCTCCCCATCCTCCTAACATTTAATATTCATTTTCATCACAACTACTGAGTCTCCTTCAAAGGTTTCTATTTCATTTGTGTTCTTTCATAACAGATAGTTAATTCCGTCGAGTAAAACATCTCTTTGACTTGCTTTTACTGATTTTTTTGTTTGGCCTAACAGTTGCAAACGAAACAACCCTGCTTTTCGTCTCTTGGGGTTGAGGGCATGAAGCTTCATGTACTCTCCTATAGATTACCGGTTTGGACGTGTGGGAATGTGAAAAAAAAAAATACAAGTTAGCATTTATAAACCATGTATTCTGTCTTGCAAAGTTCCTAAAAGAAGATTTTAATTTCACGTTGTGTGAATAGCTCCGGAATAAGGACTATGCCTACCGTAATGGCGAGATTAAAAAACAACAACATACCTTTAATAGTACATTCCTGTCAACACCATGGTCATCTCTATCCACTGTACATTCCTGTCAACACCATGGTCCTCTCTATCCACTGTACATTCCTGTCAACACCATGGTCCTCTCTATCCACTGTACATTCCTGTCAACACCATGGTCCTCTCTATCCACTGTACATTCCTGTCAACACCATGGTCCTCTCTATCCACTGTACATTCCTGTCAACACCATGGTCCTCTCTATCCACTGTACATTCCTGTCAACACCATGGTCCTCTCTATCCACTGTACATTCCTGTCAACACCATGGTCCTCTCTATCCACTGTACATTCCTGTCAACACCATGGTCCTCTCTGTCCACTGTACATTCCTGTCAACACCATGGTCCTCTCTGTCCACTGTACATTCCTGTCAACACCATGGTCCTCTCTATCCACTGTACATTCCTGTCAACACCATGGTCCTCTCTATCCACTGTACATTCCTGTCAACACCATGGTCCTCTCTGTCCTTTGTACATTCCTATCAACAGAATGGTCCCTTTGATCATTGTATATTCCTGTCAACACCATTGTCCCTTTGTCCATTGTACATTTCTATCAACACCATTGTCCCTTTGTCCAGTGTATATTCTTGTCAACACCATTGTCCACTTTGTCTATTGTATGTTCCTGTCAACACCATTGCCCACTTTGTCTATTGTATATTCCTGTCAACACCATTGTCCCTTTGTCCATTGTACATTCTTATCAAAACCATTGTCCCTTTGTTCATTGTATATTCTTGTCAACACCATTGTCCACTTTGTCTATTGTATATTCCTGTCAACACCATTGTCCACTTTGTCTATTGTATGTTCCTGTCAACACCATTGTCCACTTTGTCTATTGTATACTCCTGTCAACACCATCGTCCACTTTGTCTATTGTATATTCCTGTCAACACCATTGTCCACTTTGTCTATTGTATATTCCTGTCAACACCATTGTCCACTTTGTCTATTGTATATTCCTGTCAACACCATCGTCCACTTGGTCTTTTGTATATTCCTGTCAACACCATCGTCTACTTTGTCTATTGTATATTCCTGTCAACACCATTGTTCACTTTGTCTATTGTTTATTCCTGTCAACACCTGTACATTCCTGTCAACACCATTGTCCACTTTGTCTATTGTATGTTCCTGTCAAGAGCACGATCACATTTGTCCATAGTATATTCCTGTCACCACCATGGTTGTTATTGTTCATAGGACATTCATAACAACATCATGGCTTTCTTCGTCCATTGTACATTCCTGTCAACACCACGTCCCCTTTGCCGATTGTACATTCATGTCAACACCACGTCCCCTTTGCCCATTGTACATTCATGTCAACATCATGTCCTCGTCTCCGTAGTACATTCCTGTCAACATCATGTCCTCGTGTCCATAGTACATTCCTGTCAACATCATGTACTCGTGTCCATTGTACATTCCTGTCAACATCATGTCCTCGTGTCCATAGTACATTCCTGTCAACATCATGTACTCGTGTCCATAGTACATTCCTGTCAACATCATGTACTCGTGTCCATTGTACATTCCTGTCAACATCATGTACTCGTGTCCGTAGTACATTCCTGTCAACATCA
>CM060306.1:49214707-49222207 GCA_030674185.1 Monoplex corrugatus | reverse complement strand
CAGACACATAGATCGATAGATAGATAGATAGATAGATAGATAGATAGATAGATAGATAGATAGATAGATAGATAGATAGATAGATAGATAGATAGATAGATAGATAGATAGATAGATAGATAGATAGATAGATACCTGGCCACAATCAGGTGTTCGTGATCGAATTTCACCAGCTAAAAACATTAAGTTTATAGAAGTCTCTACATTATCTTTTTGACTCCCGCACCCTATCCACCAGCTTCCTGCAGTTTTTGCAGTTTGTGGACAGGGTGCGAGAGCCAAAGGGTTGATATCTCTCTGTTAACTGCGAGTCAAACTATGTCTGCTGTTGACTGCCCATCTGTAAAATTTTAAGTGTATCCTTCAAAGCGGACAAACGGGCTACAGAAATCGGAAAGACATACAATAAATAGAATGGCACCTCGTTTTTCATTAACAAAACAAGATAGGCGCATTTTTTTTTTAGTCAACTGGCCTTTATCAAGCGCACACAAAAGTCAACAACAACGACACAAATTCACAAGACCTAAGACAATAACACCCCCCCCCCCCCCCCTGAACCTGGAGGAAAACAAATCTCTTATTGAAAATAATTTATACCGGCAGTCAAATAAATACGAGTATTTAACATCGCAGCTTCATTACAATATAGGTAATGTGCATGTTCTTATTTATTTTTCTTAAATAAACTTCGTTCTATATTTCCTATTACATCGCTAATGAATAATAATACGTTATATGCCAAAACAATGTCAAGCGGAGTCAGTCCCTAGGGCAGGTTGTAACTAAAGGCCAAGCTGGCGGCGCACAATAGCCAAGGCTTTGCGCTAAGTGTCAAAATCTCCGCCTACTCCCGTCAAACAGATTAAAGGACACACCTGGTGCCTGTTTCTGAGGAATTAGTTTCCTGTGGAGACAAGTTTGTGGAGGAGTGGGGAGAAAGGCCTGCCAAACGACAAGTACCCCCACGTTTTTGGATCCACCCCAGGTTAAAAAAGTGTGATTAGTTCGTGTCCAACAAATAGCAGGCTTACATATATAGCATTCGTTTTTAGGCGTGGGTATGAGGTATTCTGTATACATGGTACATAACATCCATTTTTGAGGGATTCGAAAAATCAAAAGATAAGTGTTTCAGATACACTGCGGGTCCCGCCCATGCCTTGAGCAGGCACCATCTTTGGCTTGACGGTACGAGTATTTCACATCTATCTAGCTATACACCTGGCAGGTCAATGGTTTCATTTATCTGTCTGTCTGTCTGTTTGTCTGTCTGTCTGTCTGTCTGTCTGTCTGTCTGTCTGTCTATCTATCTACCTATCTGTCTGTCTGGCTATCCATCTATCTGTCTATCTATCTATCTATCTATCTACCTACCTACCTACCTATTACCTATCTCCCTACCTATATCCCTACCTACGTACCTACCTATCTACCTAACTACCTATCTACCTACCTATCTCCGTACCTATATCCCTACCTACCTGTCTCCCTACCTATGTACCTAACTATCTATCTACCTAACGACCTATTTGTCTACCTATCTAACTACCTACCTATCTATCTACCTACCTATTTGTCTACCTATCTAACTACCTACCTGTCTACCTACCTATCTATCTACCTATCTACCTACCTACCTATCTACCTACCGACCTTCTTATCTATCTATCTATCTGTCTATCTATCTATCTATCTGTCTGTCTATCTATTTATCTACCTATCTGTCTGTCTGCCTGTCTGTCTATCTATTTCTTAATCTAATTGTATTTATTGAACTAATTTCATTTCGTATACACCAACTCATTGTACATGACACACATTTTTAACACTTACCTCAAACTCATCAATGTTGGAACATCTTGCTACAGGTACGGTGGTGCTTAATCTGCTCTCACACCTGCATGGTGTGCGACTCAGTGGAAAGGGATTTGATGCATAAATATCAAACATAACACCCGTATATAATTTAGACATGAGATGAGATGAAAGAGAGAGAGACAGAGACAGACAGACAGACAGAGAGACAGATACAGAGAGACAGAGAGAGACACAGAGAGAGACAGAGAGAGACAGAGAGAGAGAGAGACAGACAGACAGACAGAGAGAGAAAGAGAGAGAGAGGGAGAGAGAGAGGGAGGAAAAAATCTAAACTAAGTCGAGCGATTTCTGATTAACTGTTCTTGGGTGGTGAGGGGTGTTTTTGTTTTGCTTTGTTTTGTTTTGTTTCGTTTGTTTTGTTTTTGGCGTGATCCGTGCAGATGGTATGCAAAAAAACTACTCTTTGGTGGTAATCTTTTTACTCTTTTGCTTCCACTGCTTTTGTTCTGTAGACATTTGTTCCCTGTTCATCACGGCTGTTTAAGGGTGACCACTTAGTTTCGTCCCGCGGGCGGCAGCTGTAGCAGCGCGAAGCCAACTTAGTGCTGCCCTGACCTAGAAATACGAGCTCGTAGCTCCGCCTTGTTACCGTCGATCTCGCTACGCCGTATAAGCGCAGTAGTAACTATTACAAACAAGTAACTTCAGTTTTCCACTAATTTTCTCAAGAGCTTTGTTTGTATTGGTCTGTAATGTGCATCATTAACAAGATGAGATTTTTCTCAATAAAATGATATGTAACTCAACACGTTACGTGCATGTAAGTGTCTAACTAAACGCACAGAGAAGAAAGAGAATGAAAGACGGTGTTGACATGATTTTCAATCTTCCACCGTGAAATGATCAATGTTCCAACGCCGGTAAAATCCAAATGCCAGTTCTCGAATGAAAGTAAAGGCACACATTAGAAGAATGTTGTCTGTAGAGGACGGCTGTTTTTCATTTTTCATGTTTCGCAGCTTAGGGGCTACGTATAGCGTGTCGTAATAACACATGTGACAGCTAAGGTAAACAGGGATGCCGGCGAGGCGGTTGATGGTTACTGGTTCTGGCAGCTCATTAATCTTTAGTCTTCAGTGAATGTTGATATCATTTCAGTCCTCTGGATAACGCTTACCATGTACACACTGTGGCAGAATTCCTCTGTGCTTGGTAATTGTGTATAGTGTTGCCTTGGACATTTTTGTTTGAAATATCAGTGTACTGAGACGACCAGAGTCAGGTTTTGCATGTTGTAGTTGTTGATTATCTCTGTTTATTTTCTTTTGTTTTTGTTGTGTGTGTGTGTGTGTGTGTGTGTGTGTGTGTGTGTGTGTGTGTGTGTGTGTGTGTGTGTGTGTGTGTGTGTGTTGTGTGTGTGTGCATATTTCATGAGCGAGACAATTAATAAGGGCCCAAAGACATTAAGCGAAGTGCAAAGTATTCCTCTCTCTCTCTCTCTCTGTCTGTCTGTCTGTCTGTCTGTCTGCCTGTCTGTCTGTCTGTCTATATGTCTGTCTGCTTGTATGTTTAAGTGTATGCATTTCATGAATGAAATAAGTAATTAAAGACTTTTGAGTATTATTATCATTGTTAAGCAAAATACATAGTATTCTTGTGCGTGTTTTTGTGTGTGTGTGTGTGTGTGTGTGTGTGTGTGTGTGTGTGTGTGTGTGTGTGTGTGTGTGTGTGTGTGTGTGTGTGTGTGTGTGTGTGTGTGTGTGTGGAGAGAGAGAGAGAGTGACAGACAGGCAGACAGAAAGATTTCAGTGTAGTTAAGTGGGTATGATATTCAGGAGTTTTAATTTCTTTTTAATACCAGTGAACCTAAAGTTCTCGTAAATGTATTGTCTTCTCTCCCCCCCCCCCCTCTCTCTCTCTCTCTCTCTATCGCTCTCTGTGTCTTTCCATTTTTTTTTAATGAATGGTCGTCTCAGTATCGTGATCCCAATCTTGACTCTTGTACGGACATGTGTGTATACGTTCCTACTATGGCAGTAAGGAGATTGCGGTATACAAGACTATCACTATCAGTGAAATGTTGGTTTTAGTGTGAAGGATAATGGAGTCTAGCCGTTATCAGTGATCTCGATTTACCCACCGCTACCTCCACAAGAAGCCACGGAACATCTGTCTGGTAAGTCAGTCTGTTAAAACATACTTTACTCTTCCTCTGTATGTGTTTCTTTCTGCTGTAATAACTGGTGAACTCTTGTTTTCGTTGTTGGAAGTTGGCTTATTTTTCTCATGAAACAGTGAAGGCGCGATATTTTCAGAATCGTTCTCCTCCTTTTCTGTGTAATCCCGTAACGCATTATGGCAACAAACCAGTTCGTGTTTGATATGTATGTGTAGGGGAGAGAGTCTACTTTTCGGTAAGATTGATAATTACATATATGGCCAAATGACCAAAGCAGTATTGCGGGAAATGTAGAAACAGTAGTAATCACGTCACACAAAGGCAGCCACACAGTACCGCTTGCCTACCGATGACTCACAGCTCCAAACCGCTGACGGGCCGTGTAGCGCAGCGGGTAAGCAGGAAAACACACCTCTCGCGTGCGAATCGCTGACACCGTGTCCGAAAACTAAGTGATCGCCCTGCGGCCGGTTTAAACAGCCGTGTCATTGTTATCCAAGTAATCGTCCTTGGTCATTTGTCACTGATTTATTTTCTGACCATTTGTCTCTCTTCCTTAGCTTCTGACAAGGTGTCTCTCTGATTCAATTTCTGATCATTCGTTCATTGTTCTATCCTCTGACCTTGGTGTATCTTGAGTGCATTTGTCCACTGATCTATCTTTTGCAGATTTGTCCACTGAGGATTTGCCGACTGATTTGTCTTCTGACGCCTTGTCCACTGATTTATCTTCTGAGCGTTTGTCCCCTGATTTATCTTTTCACCATTTGTCCACGGATTTATCTTCTGACTATTTGTTCCCTGATCTATCTTTTCACCATTTGTCCACGGATTTATCTTCTGACTATTTGTTCCCTGATTTATCTTCAAGCATTTTGTCCATTGATTTATCGTCTTCTGAGTATTTGTTCCCTGATTTATCTGCCAGCATTGTGTCCATTGATTTATCTATCTTCCGACCGTTCGTCCCCTGATTTACGTTCTGAGCATTTTTTCCACTGAACGCTTATTCTCTGAGCGTTTTATTCTTGGAACATATAGTTCCCTTTACATTTGTCTCTGACAGCATTTAAAGTTCCTTTAGCATTCGTCTCTGATAACATTTAATTAAAGTTCCTTCAACATTTGTCTCTGATAACATTTAAAGTTCCTTCAACATTTGTCTCTGATAACATTTAATTAAAGTTCCTTCAACATTTGTCTCTGATAACATTTAAAGTTCCTTTAGCATTCGTCTCTGATAACATTTAATGTTCCTTCAACATTTGTCTCTGATAACATTTAAAGTTCCTTTAGCATTCGTCTCTGATAACATTCAAAGTTCCTTCAACATTTGTCTCTGATAACATTTAAAGTTCCTTTAGCATTCGTCTCTGATAACATTCAAAGTTCCTTCAACATTTGTCTCTGATAACATTTAAAGTTCCTTTAGCATTCGTCTCTGATAACATTTAATGTTCCTTCAACATTTGCCTCTGATAACATTTAAAGTTCCTTTAGCATTCGTCTCTGATAACATTTAATTAAAGTTCCTTCAACATTTGTCTCTGATAACATTTAAAGTTCTTTCAACATTTGTCTCTGATAACATTTAAAGTTCCTTCAACATTTGTCTCTGATAACATTTAATTAAAGTTCCTTCAACATTTGTCTCTGATAACATTTAAAGTTCCTTCAACATTTGTCTCTGATAACATTTAAAGTTCCTTTAGCATTCGTCTCTGATAACATTTAATGTTCCTTCAACATTTGTCTCTGATAACATTTAAAGTTCCTTTAGCATTCGTCTCTGATAACATTTAATGTTCCTTCAACATTTGTCTCTGATAACATTTAAAGTTCCTTTAGCATTCGTCTCTGATAACATTTAATGTTCCTTCAACATTTGTCTCTGATAACATTTAAAGTTCCTTTAGCATTCGTCTCTGATAACATTCAAAGTTCCTTCAACATTTGTCTCTGATAACATTTAAAGTTCCTTCAACATTTGTCTCTGATAACATTTAATTAAAGTTCCTTCAACATTTGTCTCTGATAACATTCAAAGTTCCTTCAACATTTGTCTCTGATAACATTCAAAGTTCCTTCAACATTTGTCTCCGATAACATTTAAAGTTCCTTCAACATTTGTCTCTGATAACATTTAATTAAAGTTCCTTCAACATTTGTCTCTGATAACATTAAAAGTTCCTTTAGCATTCGTCTCTGATAACATTTAATGTTCCTTCAACATTTGTCTCTGATAACATTTAATGTTCCTTCAACATTTGTCTCTGATAACATTTAAAGTTCCTTTAGCATTCGTCTCTGATAACATTCAAAGTTCCTTCAACATTTGTCTCTGATAACATTTAAAGTTCCTTTAGCATTCGTCTCTGATGGCATTTAAAGTTCCTTTAGCATTCGTCTCTGATAGCATTTAAAGTTACTTTACATTTGTCTCTGATAGCATTTAATGTTCCTTCAACATTTGTCTCTGATAACATTTAATTAAAGTTCCTTCAACATATGTCTCTGATAACATTTAAAGTTCCTTTAGCATTCGTCTCTGATAACATTTAATGTTCCTTTAACATTTGTCTCTGATAACATTTAATTAAAGTTCCTTCAACATTTGTCTCTGATAACATTTAAAGTTCCTTTAGCATTCGTCTCTGATAACATTTAATTAAAGTTCCTTCAACATTCGTCTCTGATAACATTTAATTAAAGTTCCTTCAACATTTGTCTCTGATAACATTTAAAGTTCCTTTAGCATTCGTCTCTGATAACATTTAATTAAAGTTCCTTCAACATTCGTCTCTGATAACATTTAATTAAAGTTCCTTCAACATTCGTCTCTGATAACATTTAATTAAAGTTCCTTCAACATTCGTCTCTGATAACATTTAATTAAAGTTCCTTCAACATTTGTCTCTGATAACATTTAATTAAAGTTCCTTCAACATTTGTCTCTGATAACATTTAAAGTTCCTTTAGCATTCGTCTCTGATAACATTTAATTAAGGTTCCTTCAACATTTGTCTCTGATAACATTTAAAGTTCCTTCAACATTCGTCTCTGATGGCATTTAAAGTTCCTTTACATTTGTCTCTGATAGCATTTAAAGTTACTTTACATTTGTCTCTGATAGCATTTAAAGTTCCTTTACATTTGTCTCTGATAACATTTAAAGTCCCTTTACATTTGTCTCTGATAGCATTTAAAGTTCCTTCAACATTTGTCTCTGATAGCATTTAAAGTCCCTTTACATTTGTCTCTGATAGCATTTAAAGTTCCTTTACATTTGTCTCTGATAACATTTAAAGTCCCTTTACATTTGTCTCTGATAGCATTTAAAGTTCCTTCAACATTTGTCTCTGATAGCATTTAAAGTCCCTTTACATTTGTCTCTGATAGCATTTAAAGTCCCTTTACATTTGTCTCTGATAGAATTTTCAAAGTTCCTTCAACATTTGTCTCTGATAACATATAAAGTTCCTTCAACATTTGTCTCTGAT
>CM060306.1:49207207-49209707 GCA_030674185.1 Monoplex corrugatus | reverse complement strand
AAAGTTGTTCATGGAGAGGGTAGAGTCAATGCAGACACCAAGGTTTTTAGCTGAATCAGAAATTGGGACTGATGTGTTACATAATGGGAGAGAAAGAGGAGGCAGCTGAGAAAGTTTCTGACGGGTGCCAATGAGGATAGCTTCTGTTTTGTCGTCATTAAGCTGAAGTCTATTGTGTGTCATCCAGTTCTTAATGTCCGAGTAACACTCAGTGGTGCGAGTCAACAGGCGCTGTATATTATCAGGTGAGTCACTGTCTTGAAGTTGGGTGTCATCAGCATAGAAGTGGTGTTTTATAGAATGGGAGTTGATGATGGTGGACAGGGGGGAGGTGTAAAGAGTGAAAAGAACAGGGCCAAGGACAGATCCTTGTGGAACACCACAGGTCAGGTATGCAGGTTGAGAGTAAGTGCCATTGATGAGAACGGTTTGTTTTCTGTTGGATAGGTATGAAGTGAACCAAGACAGAGCAATGTCAGAGATGCCAAAAGTATGATGAAGTCTAGAAAGGAGAATACCATGATCAATGGTATCAAAGGCTGCAGACAGATCAAGGAGTGTGAGGAGAGAGACTTTGCCAGTATCAGTTGCAAGGAGGAGATTGTTGAGAATGTGTAGTAGGGCAGTTTCAGTGCTATGGCACTGGCGGTAGGCTGACTGGAAAGGATTGAGGAGATTGTTGGCAGACAGGTGAGAGTTCAGCTGGTTGAGGACGACTTTTTCAAGGAGTTTTGACAAGAAAGAGAGATTAGAGATAGGCCGGTAATTTTTCAGTTCATTTGGATCTAAATTGTGTTTCTTGAGGAGAGGGTGAACAATAGCAGACTTGAAAGAATCAGGGACAGTTCCAGTTTGAAGAGAAGTGTTGATGATGTCAGTGATGAATGGGAGGAGAGTAGGGAGACAGTCGGCGTAGAGAGAACCTGGAAGAGGATCTAGTTCGCAGGTTTTGAACGACATGGATCTGATTGTGTTGAGAATTTCTTCTTGTGAGACTGGGGTAAAAGTAGTAAGAGGTGTGCCAGAGAAGGAAGGGTCAGGTGGGCATGGTTGACAGGGTGTCCTGTCAAGCCTGTCACGAAGAGTTTGTATTTTGGTGGTGAAATAGTTGGAGAATACAGATGGGAGTTCTTCATTTGTATGTTTTGTTGGGAGAGGTAAATCTTTTCGTGTGCCAAGGAGATGATTCATGGTTGTAAAGAGTTCTTTTGAAGAAGAGGCATTCAGGATTTTGGTTTGGAAATAGCTTGTTTTTGCTGATGCAATGAGGGTGGATACTTTTGTTTTAGAGGCTTGGAAAAGTTGCCTGTGTACAGTGAGTTTGGATTTGCGCCAGCGGCGCTCTGCTCTGCGGCGGGCACGTTTTGCACAGGCGATCTCATGAGTGAGCCAGGGGGTAGGGGGGCGGTCAGGTAAAAGACGGGTTGTGGCTGGAGCATGAGTGTCCAGAAGATGGTGGAGAGTAGTATAGAATTCATCGGCAAGGTTATGTGACTTTTCAGAAAGGAGACGGGAGGCATCAGATGAAAATGTGGAGAGGTCGATAGATTTGAGATTGCGTCGAGTCACTGTGCGCATGGTACGGGAAGGAGGAGAAATGTCGAGAGAACAGAGAATTGCAGAGTGGTCAGATGGAAGGGCTGAAGTTAGACGGGTAGAAAGAACTAAGCAGTTGTCAGTAGCGGAATTTTGGTGATCACGAGAAATGATCCAGTCAAGAATGTGACCTTTTTGATGGGTTGGTTCAGAAATGTGTTGAGTCATATTGTGATTGGACAGAGAGTTGATGATATGTCTTGTGTCATAACGGTGAGTGTTGTCATAGTGGACATTGATGTCACCTAGAATGATGAGATTTCCAGGTAAGAGACAGTAGTAATCAAGAAGTTGATCAAAGTCAGAGAGAAACATGGATGTGGTGAGCTTGTTGGCAGAGCTAGGTGGAGGTCGATAGACACAGGAGAAGGTGATGGGGTGAGGGGTGGATTGGAAGGATACTTCAACGTGCTCGAAAGAAGGATGGGAGAAAGGCAGAGACTGCGAGAAAGATAGGCGGGAATGGAGTGAGTCGTTGTAGAGGATGGCGATACCACCACCTCGGGATGAGCGATGGAAAGAAGCAAGCCTGTAACCACTCGGAGTGAGACTCACATGTATAGGTTCATGACCAAGGGGGTTAAGCCATGTTTCGGTGATAAAAGCAATGTCAACATGCTCATCTGCGATAAAGTCAGCAATGACATCAGCTTTGCCATCAGTGCATTGTGACCTTAAAGAAATATCGGAGGAAATGAAACTTGACTTGAAATGAAGACGATGATAGACTGTTACAACAATGGAAACAGATCGTTAGATATTGTCAGATGTTCCTTAGGAACTTGCTGTTCACACACCGTTCTCAAAATATGCTATGTAAGGCTTTTATTTATTTATTTATTTATTTTATTTATTTTTTTTTTTTGTCCCGGTGATTTTGACCTTGGCGCCTATGCTTCCAAAC
>CM060306.1:49192207-49199707 GCA_030674185.1 Monoplex corrugatus | reverse complement strand
GATAATGAGTGCTGTTCCTTATCCTTCAAGGTCAATGGAGATGATGGCATATACAATAAGCCTATGCACACACACACACACAACACACACACACACACCACACAACAACACACACACACACACAAAAACACACACACACACACACACACACAAAACTCCTGATTTGAAGGTAGGTACACCTAACTTCAAAGCAATTCATAGTGAAATTGTAATTCGTGGTAAAAATGAAAAAATTCACTTCAAGGATTATCTTCTAAACAATCGCTTTGAGCACAAACAAACCTCTGTCCACATTGGATGTTTATAATTTATCACTGATATTTATATGATATATCCATAAAACTGTAGTTGTTTACGCTGACTGTCATGAGATTTTGACAACAATATAAAACGTCGATAAGCAAAAGCACATTCTGCCACGGTGGTGTATATGTCTTCATTCCTTTCATGATAAATGTGTCTCTGCCTCTATCTCTCAAATTGACTCTGCAGGCCCTAGTAGCTCAGTTGGATTGAGCGTCGGATTCACATGCTAATAGTTGTGGGTTCGAATCCCGGGGTGCGCTATATTAAAACTGGCCATCTCACTGTCCCATCTTAACATCATTGTTGTTCTGGTGGTGTCAGTATAGGATTAGATAAGTCCCCCTTCCCCCACTTCCCTGGGATGGTTATCGCCGTCGGCCATATCACCTGAGGTGGGTGTCGACGTAAAAACTGAACCAAATCAATTAATCATTTTCTCAAATTGTTTCAGCAGTGCTGTTTCCGCGTTGCTCATTTGGGCTTTCCAGCACACCACAAAAGCCATGTTTATTCCGTTAAAATCTCAGCGCATAGTAAGGAGAGACACGGAAGACCCTGACCTAAATTTATACCAACCATGGAAGCAGCAAAAGAAACAGAAACTGGCGTCACCAAGAGACCAGCACATTGAAGCCAACAGGATCTGGGATAATATCAAGAATGCTTTGGCCTTCTTTAATCTTTTTGTGACACGTCATTTGACAGTAAAGACTTGAATTTTCCGTTTTCAGTCAGCCTCATAATTAGCTGGCAACTGGGGAACTGACAGGACTACAGCACTGGAAAGAACTCTCCATTTCTGTCTGGAATGCTGCAACAGGCAGTTCACACATACTGAGTTTGTTTCTTTCCATGACATATGCCACCCCGCTCCTTATCTCTGATGACCTTGATCATAGCCTTTTTCTAGAGTACATCAGAGAACTGTCAACCATGCACAGTGCATCATGAGGATGATTTGATCAAAGGGCAGTTTTGACAGTGTGTCATGGAAAGTAATGAGACCAAAGAACAGTCTTGGACAGTGTATGATGGAAGGACAGTCTTGGACAATGTGTCATGGAAGGACGGTGTGTGATGGAAGGACAGTGTGTGATGGAGACAGTGTATGATGGAAGGACAGTGTATGATGGAAGGACAGTCTTGGACAATGTGTGATGGAAGGACAGTGTATGATGGAAGGACAGTGTATGATGGAAGGACAGTGTGTGATGGAAGGACAGTGTGTGATGGAAGGACAGTGTGAATGGAAGGACAGTGTATGAATGAGAAGGACAGTGTATGACGGAAGGACAATATGTGATGGAAGGACAGTGTGTATGGAAGGACAGTGTGTAATGGAAGGACAGTGTGTAATGGAAGGACAGTGTGTGATGGAAGGACAATATGTGATGGAAGGACAGTGTGTGATGGAAGGACAGTGTGTGATGGAAGGACAGTGTATGATGGAAGGACAGTGTATGATGGAGCAGTGGATGGACAGTGTATGATGGAAGGACAGTGTGTGATGGAAGGACAGTGTATGAGGATGGACATGTGGGTAAATGTTGATGGAAGGACAGTGTATGATGGAAGGACAGTGTATGATGGAAGGACAGTGTATGATGGAAGGACAGTGTGTGATGGAAGGACAGTGTATGATGGAAGGACAGTGTATGATGGAAGGACATGTGTAATGGAAGGACAGTGTATATGGAAGGACAGTGTGTGATGGAAGGCAGTGTGTGATGGAAGGACAGTGTATGAGTGATGAGGAAGGACAGTGTGATAGATGTGAAGGACATATGTGATGGAAGGACAGTGTGTAATGGAAGGACAGTGTTGATGGAAGGACAGTGTGTATTGTGGACGTGTGTGTAGAATGTGTAATGAAGGACGTGTATATGGTGCGTGTGTTTGTGTGTGTATGTATTGTGTATGTGTGTGTATTAGTGTGTGTGTATGTGTGTGTGTATGTGTGTGTGTGCGTAGTGTGTGTGTGTGTGTGTGTATTGTGTGTGTGTGTGTGTATGTGTGTGTGTGTATGGTGTGTATGTGTGTGTATGTGTGTGTGTGGTGTGGTGTGTGTGTGTGTGTGTGTGTGTGTATGTGTGTGTGTATGTGTGCGTGTATGTGTGTGTATGTGTTCACATTTGCTTGTGTTCATAAAATATGCCCATGTGCGTGGTTTGTATGTTCGTGAGAGCAAAGGCATATAAGAATACGTGTGTGCGTACCCATGCACAAGCGTATACAGTATACATACCACGGATCTATGCGTGTATCTCATACCTACCAAGCGTCTACCTCTCTGTCTGTCATGCTGTTTGTTTACAGGTTACAGGTGTATGTGGATGGCAGTGGGTGGGGAGGTGAAGGAAAGAACGAGTGTGTGATAGAAAACTCTTACATCACAAGGGCCAGTGTCTTTACCTATCACTGACGCAACACAAGAAACATTCCCTACAGTCGGGAAGACGTCCTTACCTCCTTGCTCACCACTCCTAAATCTGTCCACAAGTGTGTAAACAAAATAAAGCAAACTACGAAATAGAAAAAAGAAGAAACACACACACACACACACACACACACACACACACACACACACACACACACACACACACACACACACACACACACACCACACACACACCACACACACACACACACACACAACATTCCGTTCAAAATGTTTGTAAAAAATTGCAGTATTCTTCCATGTATCATTTGAGATCGATTGTTGCTGTTTGTTTTCGTATTCAGCTAAACGCATTGAAAACAAAATATTGTAAAAATGTCAAGTGTATTTGCGGCGAACAGTTCACACTGTTTCACTGTTTATTCTACTGCAAAATGCTACGTTCTTTTTTACCGAAAATGTTTACTCAAGAAAAGTATTCTGAAAATCATTTCCAGAAAATTACATCAGATCAAACGTTGTTAGTTAGAATTTCAGAATCATTAGTTCTGTCCTGTTAATGCATTACTTTAACTTTATTCGGTTTGTGTTTTAGTGTTACAATTTCCGTTCACGTTGTTGAAGTTAATTGTTAGTTTTAAGTTCTCGTTCCATTTTACTGTTCCCCCACCTGCTAATGTCTTTTTCCTCTGTCTTCCCTCTGCCCAAATCCAACCCGTCCAACTATCGTTCTACATTTTATTGTGTTCACTTTTTTTTTTTTTTTTTTTAAATGTCCCCTTCACCCCCTCCCCCGTCTAATATCACTTATAGTGAAAAGACGTTAAATTAAAGAACGAACGAACACACACAAACTACAGAAAAAGGAGGTAGAGTAAAAAGAAACAACTAAGTAGAAGAACAAAAAGAAAATTAACACAGTCACTGTAGCTCTGAAAACACCTGCTGGCGTTACCTTACAAACCTATATCACTGCCTTACAATGTGTAAACAAAACAATTAGGTCACTAAGTTAAAAAGAAAGTAGCAGGAGGACGAAGGAGACGGAAAGTGAAAAGAAGAAGAGAAATAACCTTGGATTTTCAGTCGGACATCTACTGTATTTCCATAGCTTTGTGTACTCTATCCAAACCAATATTGCCGCCAGTATGGTTCAATATGCAAGCCATACCAGCTAGGCAACCGTGACCAAGGGCAACGTGCAGTCAATTAGAAAGAAATATGTCGAAAGTTGTGCTCTTATTGTTGCGGTCTTGGTTCAGCTACCTTTTATTTCAGTTGGATTTTATGAATTGATTTTTCATCCATTAACTTGCGTACGGAAGAAACAGAACTGTTGATGGTGAAATTTCATTTGCTTTGAACAAGATATATAGGCATCTTGACAAACTGCCACCGGCGTGCGCACCTTTTTTCATTTTTAAATCTCTTTACTTCTGAGGTCTTTTCAACAGAATACAACCACATCTTTCAGCAAAGAAACGTGTGTGCATGAGCGTCAGTGGTCCAAGTGTTTTATGGATTTCAGGATATCAGATTATCTCGTTAGCAGATAAACGATTTTTTAACTGTAAACGAACTTCAAAAGCTTTAAATTCAAAGTTCTTGGTGGATATGTACTTGTATATGTACATGTGTGTATATATGTGTGTGTGAAATGGCGTTTTGATGTTGGCTTAATTGTGAATATTCCCAGTAAGTGAGTGGTTGCTGTATTTTGTAGATGATTCGACACGTTGAGGTGCCTCTATAATTTATATGTTTTATGATAGATGTGTGTTTGTGTTCTTAGTAAATGTGAAAATGATGTAAGTATGGTGTGAGTTCAGTTTCTGTACATTTTAATTTCCAAATGTGGGTGAACAACGGACTGTTGAATTGAATAGAATAAAACTAGTAAACAAAACAAAACAGAAACTAACTTGGTTAAAAAAAATGGATGGGGAGAAAGAAAAACCAGAAGAGCTTAAAATTGTATAGAAGAAGAATAAGAAATGATACTTATTACAGTCTTTTCATCAGCTTAGCATGGGCTTGGTGACGTTGCTGTACACCCCTTCCTCTTTTTTTTTTTTTTTTTTATTCTCCAGCAATGTATAAACAAAGCCAAACAGAACAGGAGTAAGAGAACAACAACAGCATTTCCACAAGATTTTTATGCATATAGCCATGACTGATGTGCAAACTTAGCCTACACTGCTATCTTACAAAACGTAAACATATTTTTGATAGCAAATGAAAGACATGGACGAAAGGATACAGTTTAAAAAAAAAAAAGGTCCTGTCTTTTCGTTAACTTTTCAATAACTTTTCACCAATCCAAGGTTTCAAGGAAACTACAATAAACGAAGATAGTAACCTAAGTTAATCTTTGCGAAACGTTGTCATAAACGTTAAAATTCGTTTTAAGTTAAAGGACGTAGACAGACAGATTGGCTGCTGTCCGAACCAATCATCGGCAACAACACATCATGCAACACGAAACAAAAAATAGAACAGGAAAATGAATGTCGGGAATGTGAAGGGGACGCTATTTTCGTGTGGCCTTTGACGTTCTTTCCCTTTAAACTTTTCATTATGTTCAAGTAGTGCGCTGTTTCCGAAATATGAAGACGTTACGGCAGTTGTGAGCAACGCTTGGGTAATCGCATATTCCATTTTCCCAGGCTCATGCTGGCGATGTACTAAACATAGTGGTGGATGTCCTTAGGTCTAGTTAACTCTGGTAATTGAATTATGAGGTTCATCCTTTCACAAGTCATAGATCTACACTTTCGAGGACTTTTGTAGCTACTAACAAGAAAACTGTTTTCAAAACCAGACGCTTGTTTATGCCTCACACAGCAAGCTTGGCTTTGTTATTTTGTTTCAGATAACAATTTTGCAGCCTTGGCAGTTTTTAAAGCAAAAGTAGCAGCATAAACATCATTTTATTTCTTAATCCTCAAGATGTTGAAAACTGATCGATGAGCAAGAGTGAAATCATAAACTTTCATTTTCAGCTGGCTTGGGACTGACGATGTAGGCGCCACTCCATATCTGTCATGTTCAGTAGAGGCTGTAGTAGATATGGCAAGACCACGTACAAACGCAAAGAGTGGTGAGAATCCACGTGACCTTGAAGTACGCTTTAAGTAAAACTATTAAAATACTGTAGAAGATATAACAAGACTACGTACAGACGCTATGGAGTGGTGAGAATCCACGTGACCTTGAAGTACGCTTTAAGTAAAACTATTAAAATACTGTAGAAGATACGACAAGACTACGTACAGACGCTATGGAGTGGTGAGAATCCACGTGACCTTGAAGTACGCTTTAAGTGAAACTATTAAAATACTGTAGAAACGATATTTTTTTTATTTTAAGGATTTAATGTCGTAGTACTGTGTCTGCCTCTTATATTCTTTTTGTGACATACCATTCTGGCACGAAACCTTCCATTTTCTTCTCTCCATTTGAACCCTCAAGTACTTGTGGTGGAGGGTAGGGCGGGTGAGTAGCGGGGGGGGGGGGCTATTAAGGCATAGCAACAGACAGGATCATCCATCTCTGAGTGTGGCAGCATGTAGGTTAAGGTTGGTTCATACCTTGCCACTCACCACCAACTCTCTTGTTTGTTTTGGCCCAGTCTCCTTCCACTTCACCGTTTTGGACAGTGTGTTGTGGCAAATGACGTGATCAATGCAAGCAAACTTGTACCAATTTAAAATCCTGTTAGTCCATTGAATTCTGATGTGTGTGAATATATACAGCTAGCTAGCTAGCTAGATATATATATATATATGTATAGATAGATAGATAAAATAAATACATAGATAGATAGATAGATAGATAGATAGATAGACAGACAGACAGACAGAGAGGTTAGTTAGGTTTGGTGAGGTTAGATTAGATTAGATTAGATTAGATAGATAGCTAGATAGATAGATAGATAGATAGATAGATAATGATAGAGAGACAGACAGATAGATAGATAGATAGATGTTTGTGTTTTTGTGTTTGTGTGAGTGTGTGTGTGTGCGTGTGTGCGTGCGTGCGTGTGTGTGTGTGTGTGTGTGTGTGTGTGTGTGTGTGTGTGTGTGTGTGTGTGTGTGTGTGTGTGTGTGTGGGTGTGATATGTCAGTGCTTCTGTTTGTGTTACGCTGTCTGTCTTGTAAACGTGTAATGCACAGAAAGTCTAAATGAATTAGGAAAATAACACTATATAAAAATGACTAATTATCATTAGGCCTTATAGGCTTACTATACTAGGCCACTAACAATGACAAACGCTGACATACAAGATACGCCAACAGAGAAAGAAGAAATAATCTCGGCCATCAAATGGCTCAAGAGTAGAAAAGTCACCGGATGGCATAACCTCAGTGTAGAGTTGTACACGACAGACCAGAAGGACATAACTTGCAGCCAAAATGCTTCAGCCAGTCTTTACAGACATATGGTAGACAAGAAAAATGCCAAAATGGCTAAATAAAAGGTACCAAAGTGACGATTCCATGAAAAGGTACCCTGATTAAAGGCAACAACTGGCACGGGATCACCCTTTTGTCTGTTCCAAGTAAAAATCCTTGCAAACAGTCTCAGATGCAGTAGACACACAGTTAAAGAAAGAACAGATAAGTAGAAGATATGCTGACTAAATATTCACCTCACGAAACATCATTGCACAATGCATGGAATAGCAAGGACATCAGCTCCAAAGCTCCATATCAACTTTGTAGACTTTGAGAAAGCTTTTGACAGCAAAACATACGGACTGTCTATGATGTATACTTTGAGCATATGGAAAACCA
>CM060306.1:49152207-49172207 GCA_030674185.1 Monoplex corrugatus | reverse complement strand
GCTTTCTTGCCGGGTGTTTAGTCGTTTCCATAAGCCAGCGGACCTGAAATAACTTTAACGTATGTAATTGATGTTCTGCGTGTGTATACACACACGATGGTGTTTTATGTGCTAACAAGTCTGCAGACATGTTCACCTGGGACATTGGGAGAGCCCCCATCCTTCACCCATGGGTGACTGGGAGGGAGAATCTCCATCCTTCACCCATGGGAGAGTAGGAGAATCTCCATCCATCACCCATGGGTGACAGGGAGAATCTCCATCCTTCACCCATCAGTGACAGGGAGAATCTCCATCCTTCACCCATTAGTGACAGGGAGAATCTCCATCCTTCACCCACCAGTGACAGGGAGAATCTCCATCCTTCACCCATCAGTGACAGGGAGAATCTCCATCCTTCACCCACCAGTGACAGGGAGAATCTCCATCCTTCACCCATCAGTGACAGGGAGAGTCTCCATCCTTCACCCATCAGGGACAGGGAGAATCTCCATCCTTCACCCACCAGGGACATGGAGAATCTCCATCCTTCACCTATCAGGGACAGGGAGAATCTCCATCCTTCACCCATCAGTGACAGGGAGAATCTCCATCCTTCACCCACCAGTGACAGGGAGAATCTCCAACCTTCACCCATCAGTGACAGGGAGAATCTTCATCCTTCACCCATCAGTGACAGAGAGAATCTTCATCCTTCACCCATCAGTGACAGAGAGAATCTCCATCCTTCACCCATCAGTGACAGAGAGAATCTTCATCCTTCACCCATCAGTGACAGAGAGAATCTCCATCCTTCACCCATCAGTGACAGAGAGAATCTCCATCCTTTACCCATCAGTGACAGAGAGAATCTCCATCCTTCACCCATCAGTGACAGAGAGAATCTCCATCCTTTACCCATCAGTGACAGAGAGAATCTCCATCCTTCACCCATCAGTGACAGGGAGTCTCCATCCTTCACCTATCAGTGACAGGGAGTCTCCATCCTTCACCTATCAGTGACAGGGAGTCTCCATCCTTCACCCATGAGTGACTGGGAGAATCTTCATCCTTCATCCATCAGTGACAGAGAGAATCTCCATCCTTCTCCCATCAGTGACAGAGAGAATCTCCGTCCTTCACCCATCAGTGACAGAGAGAATCTCCATCCTTCTCCCATCAGTGACAGAGAGAATCTCCATCCTTCACCCATCAGTGACAGAGAGAATCTCCATCCTTCACCCATCAGTGA
Source organism: Monoplex corrugatus (assembly GCA_030674185.1). Classification (NCBI taxonomy): domain Eukaryota; kingdom Metazoa; phylum Mollusca; class Gastropoda; order Littorinimorpha; family Ranellidae; genus Monoplex; species Monoplex corrugatus. The sequence goes on along the minus strand of CM060306.1, from coordinate 49,170,976 downwards.
CAGAGAGAATCTCCATCCTTCACCCATCAGTGACAGAGAGAATCTCCATCCTTCTCCCATCAGTGACAAAGAGAATCTCCATCCTTCACCCATCAGTGACAGAGAGAATCTCCATCCTTCACCCATCAGTGACAGGGAGAATCTCCGTCCTTCATCCATAAGTGCCAGGGAGAATCTCCATCCTTCACCCATCAGTGCCAGGGAGAATCTCCGTCCTTCACCCATCAGTGCCAGGGAGAATCTCCATCCTTCACCCATCAGTGCCAGGGAGAATCTCCATCCTTCACCCATCAGTGCCAGGGAGAATCTCCATCCTTCACCCATCAGTGCCAGGGAGAATCTCCGTCCTTCATCCATCAGTGCCAGGGAGAATCTCCATCCTTCACCCATCAGTGCCAGGGAGAATCTCCATCCTTCACCCATCAGTGCCAGGGAGAATCTCCATCCTTCACCCATCAGTGCCAGGGAGAATCTCCATCCTTCACCCACCAAAAGCGAAGTACCCACACAGGATCGAACCCCAGACCATTCAATTGAGAATCTGACGCCTTAGCCACCTCACTATCACGTCCGTCAAACCTACATATACTAAATGATAACCGACTCATGAGTATGGTTCCTTCTCAGCGGGTTGGCTAACTCGGTTTATATAGCCGTAGACTCGACATTACATGTATATCTGGGTGTTCAACCCAGCCCGTAATATTAACCCTTTGACTCCCGCACCCTGTCCACCAGCATCCTGCATTACCAACCATGCCAGCAAAGCAAAAACTTAACCCTTTGACTTGCTCATCCTATCCACCAGCTTCCTGAAAGAGAGCACCGGGTAGACCCAGGGAGAAGATGCTAGACGGACTTGCAGAGTGGCTGGGAACAAGGAGGGTGGAAGAGATGCTTGAGCAACAAGAGATAGAGCCAGATGGAAGTCCATAATCGCCAACGCCATGCGGCAAGGCACCTGATGATGATGATGATGATATAACTGACTTTATCACACTCTTTACAAGTAGTACTTTTATTCATTGATGTTGCAACTGATTTTTATTACACTCTTTACAAGGCAGTACGTTTTCTCACTGATGTTGTAACTGATTTTATCACACTCTTTACAAGGCAGTACTTTTATTCACTGATGTTGTAACTGATTTTATCACACTCTTTACAAGGCAGTACTTTTATTCACTGATGTTGTAACTGATTTTATCACACTCTTTACAAGGCAGTACTTTTTTTCACTGATGTTGTAACTGACTTCATCACACACTTTTCAAAGCACCATTAATTTTGTTGGAATGCAAACATGAAATATTATCAGCCAAAAATATTTGTTTTTAAAATGCATTTACACTTAAGGTAAGACTATCTGATAGAATATCATAACACAAAAATTAACCTTGATCTTGCAAAGTTTTCTGCCGGGTGATGCTGCCATAAACTTACGTTTAACGATAAAAACTAACTTCGGATTACACTCCTACTTTTACTTTTCGTTCTTCATTAACATTGACATCAATAATGTTTGTACATGTCAGGAAGAAGCTATTGGTTTTTGCTTTTCTTGTGCGACTGTATGTAATGATTTTGGACACATGGAAGCTGTGGTGTATAACCATGGTATTATCACAGGGATTCCTTTGGGCGACAGATGCATTGAGACAGAATTGGTGGATCAGTACCATAGCTCTGTGAAGTGACCACAACACTGACCAGAAGCCAGTGGCAAAGGAAATAAACGCCAACTGACAGTTGTCCATTATTCTCCACTTTGGGGAAGTTGGACAGGTTCTAAGAAGTGACGCGTGGCAGTATAAGTCACCGTCCAAATTTGACTTCTGATACGGCATATTAAATGACCGAGGGTAACATTAGTTATAGCCACCATGCCACGATTACAAGTCCAGTCACTCCATTTTCCAAGTCAGGCTTTATGGATGTGGACAGTTAATGACAGCTGACGCATTGATGGTCAGGAAGGGAAAGCGTCCTTACCTGAATCTCCCTTCTAAAATCAAAGAGTCGAGTCACTCTATTTTTCAAGTCAGGCTTTAGGGACGCGGACAGCTATGACAACTGACATATTGATGGTCAGAGAAAGAAAGCGTCCTGACCTGATTCCCCCTTCTATAAAAGCAAGTAGTCTTGTTGTTGTGGGGTCGAACGGGAGAACCAGCTTCCAAGGTACATCACAGGTATGTGACCCACGTTTCATTTCGTACTCTTGTTAGGTGTTAAGGTTAGGGTTAGAAGTTAGAAGAATGTTTTACTTTTCAGGAAACAGGAAGAATAGAGTTGGACAGATGGAAATGTTGGTATTTTAGTAACCTGTAAAATTGTGAAGATTCGTTGTGCATTTTAGGATTTAGGGCCATAGGACTTAGGCCAGTAAGAACGATGACTTATGTCTTACGTTGAAGTTGATCAATTAAATAAATGTGCTGTATTTATCATTCAATGTGTGGACTACCTTTGAGAATCCTTGTCTAGTGTGGTTAGTGCATTTTCCTGCTCGTCTCTCTCCTATTCTCTGTTGTGTGCGTGATTTCCAAGCAGAGAAACTATCCCTCATATACAGCCCCAATTACAATCCTTCGTAATCATCCTCAATTCCTGATACGCATCACAAATTCCTTCTTGTGATATTCCTTAGACACATAACAAATCCCTTTCTGCGAAGGGAGATAAGCCATTTTGTGAGACGTGGAGTAACTTTTCTTGTGAAAAGTGATCTTTTTTAGAACGTTCCAGTCAATGACATTATAAAAAAAACTATAACGTCTTTGGTTCTAGCCGAACTGTGATTTTGAATTTGAAACTCAGAAATGATAATGATTTTGATAAGGTACAGCGTGAAACTGGCCTGTCTGTTTTGTGCAGTGTTGTTGAGTACTGTATTGTTGATGATGGATCATGGATCCATTTGGCAGTCATAGCAGTAGCTTGTTGTTATTCGTTTAAAGTGTAAACAGTTTCAATTGAAATTACTTGTTATTCTTATTGTTATTGTTGTTTAAAGCCCAGCCGACTTTGTAGAGCCATATCAGGGCTACAACCACTTTAAAAAATACAAAACTTCAGCAGGAAAAAAAGGAAAGAAAATTAAGTACACACATCAGTGAATTTGCCCACATAATCTAAAGACATGCCCCCTGGCGTTGACCACTCCGTCCAATTTATCGCACAGGGGATTTAAAAAACACCCCTGAACACAAAGTTAAACTTACCTAAGGATACCAAAATATCTGTAAAACAGGCATAAATTACCTAAAATTGCTTCCGCATATCTCACCTCCCTAGAGCCAAAAATGTACTTTATTAATACATGTACCCAATTATCAGTCCTAAGAAAAAGTATATAAGACTTTATCGAACACATACAGGTGAATGGACCAGCAAGGCAGAAAATGATGGGGAAAAATGACAGAAAGCAAAGGAACAAGGGAGAAACAAAGAGAGTGACAGAAAAGTGGAAATTTCTAGCACAGAATTTCCAGAAGGTAGGGAGGGATTCTATTTATACTGAAAGAGCGCCCGGCATCCCCACGGAGGGACTACTTAGTCTGCAGACTGTTGTCTATGAAGAAAAAGAAAGTGACTTCCGGCGATTTTGTAAAAAGGACTTACAGGTCGAAACATTTATAACGTGAAACTGTGGCCAGAAGACATCTGAGATAACTCAAACAGGTCGTAAAAGAAAATTTTTATATATATAATATGTATGTGTGTTGTGTGTGTGTGTGTGTGTGTGTGTGTGTGTGTGTGTGTGTGTGTGTGTAGTGTGTGTATGTTATATAGGAGTAGATAGGAGATAGATAGTAGCAGATAGAGAGAGAGGAGGGTAGGTGTGTGTGTGTGTGTGTGTGTGTGTGTGTGTGTGTGTGTGTGTGTGTGTGTGTATGTATGTATATATAGAGATAGATAGAGAGATAGATAGATAGACAGATAGAGAGAGAGAGAGAGAGGTGTGTGTGTGTGTGTGTGTGTGTGTGTGTGTGTGTGTGTGTGTGTGTGTGTGTGTGTGTGTGTGTGTGTGTGTGTGTGTGTGTGTGTGTGTGTGTGTGTGTAGAGGTGACTATATTATCCTGTTGTGAACACGTTTTGGTGATTGTACATTGTTACTACATGGCTTTGAGATCTGATATTTCTATAGTGTATGTAGAGTTTTTATGTTTGATATCATGAGAAGTTTATTTGGATGAAATCCCCAACTAAATGACTGACTGGAACCAGAAACACAATCTTTCGCTTGACAAAGGCCAGTTGGCCGAAATTTTGCGCCTGTCTTGTCTTGTTGTATTAAATACGCGTTCGTATTCTTCTTTCGTGTTTTTTTTCTGATTCTTGTTTGTTTGAACCCAGCCAGTCACAGTTGTTTTGGATTTCATTTTGAATGACTGACTGATCGGATGAACTGAATTATTTCCCTTAATTTTTGTGAAATAAAAGAGGGAACTTTTCGTCTTGTCTGTTGTTGTGAGAGTCTGTTGCGTGCTGTGAGTCTTGACAGTACGTCTGTGTCTATTCAGGATAAACTTTGCAATGCATCGATAACTTTGCATTATCTCGTTCTGCATTCTATACACACAATTATTATGTGTTCTGACCACGTGGTAACTGTCTTTTGAAAGATGGATTAGTCATTATTTCTGTGTGGTTTACGTTACAATTTTATATCTTGGCCACTGAATCTGAATTACAACTGATTTAACGCATTGATCTGTGTTTACTGAAAAGATCTGCTTTTAATTTTCTATGTCCAAATTATCCCGATCTCTTTCTGTGTGTCAGCTGAGTTTCGAAGTGACCAGTCATGAATGATTAAAAAAAAAAAACGCGTACAGAGAGAGAGAGAGAGAGAGAGAGAGAGAGAGAGAGAGAAGAGAGAGAGAGAGCACATACACACACATACACACACAAACACACACATACACATACAAACACACACATACACACACACACAAAACACACACACACACACACACACACACACATAGAACACACACACACACAAACACACACACACAGACAGACAAAACACACACACAGAGACAAACACACACACACACGCGCGCGCGCGCGCGCACAAAACACACACATACACACAAACACACACATACACATACATACACACAGACACACAGACACACAGACACACACACACACACACACACACACACACACACACACACACACACACACACACACTAACAGTAGTTTCCGTTTCTCAAGACAGTCTTCGCGTTCGGAGTAAGTTGTATACACACCAACGCCACAGATGCCATGTGGTGAGGATGCAGAACGATGATGGTGAAAACCACTTCGCATTAACGCTACACGCTGGCAAAATCTGGAGACACTGACAGCAATGTTTATTCCAACAAAGTATGTTGTCCTGTAACCAGTGACTTCAAACATAACAGTTCCATCACTAAATTGTCCTCCTGAACTAACTGGCCATCACAACATCAGGTTACTTACGAACTCGGTGAGGATTTCTCTTGCAGTGCCAGTAGTAGTAAGACGTTCCATATTTGGTGCCTTGATTAATATTAATGAACAAACCCTGTAGCGTCAGTGGTTGGCATAGCGGCACGCGCGCAGGCGGTGGTTGGTTGATAAGCAAGAGGAGCGAAGACGAAAACGAAACGCTATGGGTTCATGAGTGGACTCTACTTGGTAGCTAAGCAAAGAGAAAAAGAGCGAGAGAGAGAAGGGAGGCGATAGTCAGTCAGTCAGTCAGTCACATGTTAGCAGGGACACTACGCGATGTGGCAGCGGTGTATGTCGAGTCAGTCGCTTTTTCAAGGTGTGCGTGAATGTTCGAATGTGTGCGTGTTTGTGTAAGCCTGCCTACCTGACCTGAAGTTTGGCCGCTTCGTACTTCATACGGCCTGCTTCGTCTGTCATCAACGCTAAAAGTGTTGGAAGATTGTGGTGACATCGTGGTTTGGTTTTTAATTGATCGACAACTTCAGAGAGACTCTCCCGTATTGTGATTTTATTCGTCCAAGTTTATTATAATCTCACAAAGATTTCAGTCAGGATTGTTGTGAGAAGGAAAAGTAAGACACCGTGAAGGTTACGAAGAAAGGAAAAAGGAAGTCAGAAGAGATCAAAACTTCCCACATGTCTAGATTTTGTGACAAGGGAGAAAATCAAGTGAAGACGCAGTGTGGATACGAAAGAGGAGAAAAGTCGCTAGAAACCAGCGATTTTTATTCTAATTTCACACACCTTTCTGTCAGGTGTTTGTGACGAGGGGCAGCAGCATTCAGACAGGGTGAAGTACAAGGGGAATCGGAACAGATCAGAACGACGCTTTGGATGGTGTGGTCATCGAAACCAGGGGGGTGTAGAGAGAGAGGCCAGAGGACGGGTGTGAGGTTGCCGGCAGCAGGGTATGTCAGCCAGCCGCCCCAATGGTGTCAGTCCGGGGTCCTCTGCACTATGAGGAGGCCTAGCGACCCTCACCACCACCACCACCACCCTCAGACAGGACCTCTCATCAAACCATGGCTTGTGCTCGTCGCCCTGTTCGTCTGCGTGTTCGCGGGCGTCATGCCGTGTGTCGGTGCGTCTGCCAGTGCGAACGGCGAGGGAGGAAGGGGGATAGTTTGTGGGACGCCGTTCACGGACATCGAGTCCAGCGCCGTGCTGGCCGATGTGGTGCTGGAAGGGAGAGTGCGACAGAAGGTGTCGCCCAAAGACCCAGCTGTCCTGGGGTATTACAACGTGTCCATACAGGTGAGGAAACAGGTGTGGAAAGGCAGAGAACTTGTCAACGGGGGCAGGAAAGCCAGAAAACTGCTTCTGGGAACTTTCCGCGATGCCTCTCAGTCAGAAGACAGTGCCAGCCAAGTTGCTGCTTCCGCCTCCTCCGACAACAACAACGACAACAACAGAAGCAACAAAAACAACAACAACAACAAAAGCAGAGGTGGGGGCAAGGGAATGGTGGGCAGTGCTGGTGATGGGCCCCCTGTCCAATGTGTGGGGCAGGTGGAAAATGGAGCCACGTACATTTTTTTCCTGAGGGAAGTGGGGGACAAGAAAGGCAAGTACTTTCAGCTCAGTGCCATACCGGTCAAGAAAAACCGCCGGGAGAGCAGAAAGGTGTCCAAGATCCTGAAGAAGAATGCAGGTAAGGAATGATTTAACCCCCCCCCCCCACCCTCGTGTGTCGTCAGCATTCATTATATCTCCATTCTCATTGACAACGTCCATTCACCTACTTTTCCACATTCAATCATAACATCTCTATCCTCATTAAATTAATAGCATAGCATCCATTCACCTACTTTTCCAATACAATTGTAACATCTCTATAATCTCATTGTACATAGCATCCATTCACCTACTTTTTCCACATTAGCAATTATAACATCTCTATTCTCATTAATAGCATAGCATCCATTCACCTACTTTTTCCACATTAGCAATTATAACATCTCTATTCTCATTAATAGCATAGCATCCATTCACCTACTTTTTCCACATTAGCAATTATAACATCTTTATTTCATACGGATAGCATCCATTCACCTACTTTTTTCCACATTAGCATTCACAACATCTCCATGTCATTGATAGCATAGCATCCATTCACCCACTTTTTTTCCACGTTAGCATTCAAACATCTCTATTCTCATTGATAGCATAGCATCCATTCACCCACTTGTTTCCACGTTAGCATTCATAACATCTCTATTCTCATTGATAGCATAGCATCCATTCACCCACTTGTTTCCACGTTAGCATTCATAACATCTCTATTCTCATTGATAGCATAGCATCCATTCACCCACTTGTTTCCACGTTAGCATTCATAACATCTCTATTCTCATTGATAGCATCCATTCACCGAATTTTCTTACCACATTATTGCGAATCTTACCTTCATTATTTTACACAACAATTTTTCATGCTGATTATTACTTCCATCGGTGTCTGCGTCTTCACTGCTTTTTTAAGTCGCGAATTTTGATTTTATTCAAGAGGGATTCGTCACAATTGGATAATTCCATATGCGCTCCACTCTACGTGCCATGTGTTACCCGACTATCTCATTTAGTTGGGGATTTCATCCAAAGAAAACAATTGCCGGCAGATTTGGGTAGAGCACATATGCATTCGTCCAAGTGCCACGAATCATTCTAGAACAACTTCTCAATTCCCGTACTCATTCGATCATTATTCAATTCTTTCGACAAAAATGATCCAGTATTATCAACATCCTTTCACGCTTCAGTTCGTTTGGTGTCAGTCTTTTAGTTTCATTCATAAGATATAGGCTACCCAACGCCTATAAACATCGAGACACAACAGGTCTGCTCATTTATGTAAACTCTTGGTCTTTTTTTTTTTTTTTTTTTCATTCACAGAACGTGGCGTCAGCATTTCCATTCATGCACAGCCTGACCCATCCCACGATCGACTGAAGTTGTCAGTCATCATTTCATTCATGAAAACAGTGTTGTCACTGTGAGGGCATTACCGTCCATTCACAACTATGCCCCATGGCAGGCTTCGTTTTATGTACAAGGAAGTCTGGTATTATCAGCTTTGTGGGCTTCACGCCACACGCTTTTCTGTCTGTAAAATATATATATATACTGTATGGGACTTCAGTCAGGAATTACCAGTTCTGTGGTTTCGGATCTGATGTTATGGCAGGAAGGAACTCGCTGAGTTGAAAAACTGGTGTGGCTAGTTTTGCGGTTTTATATACCGTAGACTCTTTTTGGGCTCTAAGGAAATAAATTTTGTTGTTGTTGTTTTTTTCCTAAGAACGTTTAATAAGAGCATTCTACACATCGGTATTTTTCCCTAAGAACCTTAATAAGAGCATTCTACACATGTTTTTTTTTTCTAAAAACCTTTTATAAGAGCATTCTACACATCGTGGATTTTTTCTAAGAACCTTTATTAAGAGCATTCTACGCATCGGGTTTTTTTCTAAGAACCTTTAATAAGAACATTCTACACAGTCAAATTCTGAAGAAGAAAAACGACTTGTAAGGTATTCTTGTACCGACAAGTATCCTTGATCTCCGAGGTGTCAAACCGTCACTGACGTTGTCCACACGCTTCATTGCCGGAACTGACCTAGCATGATGTGGCTTCGCTGACCACTGTGACTTGACCTAGCGTGAAATTCCATTGACTCAAGAGACCGACTTGTCTGGTTGTGGTTGTGGTTGTGATTGTGGTTGTGCTTTATGACTGTGAACAAACTGGATGTTGCTTTAGATTATAAGTTATTCTATTTTCATGTTGATCCATTGTTTTCGCTTCAGGTTGCTGCGACGCTGGAGTGATGTATGTGGGAATGGTAGGCTAATATGGGGGGGGGGGGGCAGAGTGGGAAGGGTGGTGGTGGCGTGGAATGTGCATGCATATACTGTATATTCATGTGAGAGTGTGCTTGCGTGCATTGTCTTCTTAGATGTTTCAGTGAATATCCCTGTTTATCCTATGACTTTGACTTTCTGTTGTTGCCCATATCGTTCAGCCTTGTCTGCTGGAATATATGTATGTCATTTCACTCGGCACTAAGCTGAATCATGTCCTCCCCTTCCCCCTCCCTCTCCCCCTCCCCCTCCCCTTCCCCCTCCCCACCTATTAGCGGATGAGAAGTCTGCTTGCAATGTCGGCCTCCAGAGGGTCATCGGATCTTCTAGTCGCAGTCGTGTTACATTGGCAACAGGTAAAGGCTCAGCTAAATTCATGTCTCCCCTAATTGTATATCTTTTCTATTTAACCCTTTGACTTCCGCACCCTATCCATCAACTGCAAAAAACGACAACTAACTACTCCTTTACCCTGCAGGAAGCTGGTGGATAGGGTGAGGAAGTCAAAGAGTCATGTTTTCCTTGCTAGCATGGTTGACAATCCGGGATGCTGGTGGTGAGGGTGTGGCAGTCAAAGGGTTAACTGAGAAAGCAGTATTATGTTTCTGTGTTGTGTCGGTAAGTCACAGTTTGTACAGTTTAGTCAGTGACCTCCTTCGGTCCCTAAGGTCTATGGGGGATCGTAGGCCGCTGCTGGCTTGATGTTTCCAGGGAACAAACCTGGGCAAGATGATATGAAGTACCTGAGACTTCGTCTTAGAAATCTTTAGTAGCAACCAGGTACCTGTGAATCAATTGAAAAAACTGCCTGCGTTCAAGCAAACAAAAAACAGGAACAGACAAAAATAGAACGAGAAACGTATTTAATTCATAAAGCAAGACAGGCCCAGTTTTTGGCCTTCTGGCCTTGGGTAAGCATCTGCAAAAGACAACAAGGAAACAAATACACATATCATCATCATGTGCCCTGCCGCATGACGTTGGCGATCATGGCCCTCCACACGAATCTATTCCCTGTCGCTGCAAGTATATCTCCCACCCTCTCTGTCCTCAGCCACCCTGCAAGTCCGTCCAGTATTTTCTTCCCTGGGTCTACCTGATGTTCTCTTTCCCTCAAACTTTCCTGTTGTGACAACACAACGTAAGACAAAAACTACAACAAAACTTCCCTGTTGTTTCGTTAAGCTGGAGAGAACAAGACTCCAAAAACTGTGTTTTGACCGTGTATTTCAGTACTTCTTTGTTGTCTTCTGTGTATGCGTGCTTAAGGCCATTTTGGCCGAAAATTTGTGCCTGTCTTGTGTAGTGATTTAAACAAGCTGTTTGTTTTGGTGTGTGTCTGGTTTCTGTTTAATTCATTAATCATATTTTGTCAGTAGAACCTATACACTTCTGCATAATGATGTCTTGGTTTATCTCCTACGTTTTCATTTGTACACATTTCAGTTTTCATAAAAAAAGAATTTTGCTTGCAGTGACAGAGAGGAACATGAGGAAAAGTGGCGGGGGGGGGGGGGGGAGGGGGGGGGATTCAGCCAAAAACATGGGTTCTATTTTTCTTACTTTTCTTCCTTCTGTTTTTAATATTTTTGTCTACAGTAATCAGGATAGTTTTCCTCCCTCGTGTTTTGCTGCTCAGCAAGCAGTATGATAAAGTATGATAAAGTCGAGAGTGGTTATAAGTTCCTCCTCCATTACGCTATGCATTGCGCTTGAGGACAAAGCCACCGTTAGTTATAGCGTTGGCTGTGAGTTATTGTCATAACCGTTTAATTTTTGTCTCCCGGCTTCGTTGTCATTACCTTCTTCTTCCTCTTCCCCTTCCTCTTTCATTTCATCGTCTTTTTCATCCTCTTTCTCTTTCTTTTCGTTCATCTCTTTCTGTTTCACCTGTTCCTTTGTCGTTGTCGTCGTCGACTTTGCCTTCTTCTTCTCTGTCGTGTTCCTCTGTTTCTGTCTCTCATTTTCTTATGTCTTCTTCTTTAACCCTTTGACTCCCACACCCTGTCCACTAGTATCCTGCATTGTCAACCATGCAAACAGAGCAAAAACTTAACTCTTTAATTCCCTCATCCTGTCTATCTGCTTCCTGCAGGAAACTGGCGGATAGGGTGAGGGAGTCAAAAGGTTTAGTATTTGCAGTTGGTTGAGAAAGTGCGGGAGTCAAAGGGTTAATTAAGAGGTGTTGTACTGAACGTAGTATCCCTGAAGCTTCAAAAGCGGTAATGCGAAGATAATTTTTCAGTATTCTTCCACCTCTTATTCGTAGTCTGTTGATATACGATCCGCAAATGCGGTGATATCCGCAGGCTGAAACTGTCGATGCCAATATCCGCATTTAAAAGCCAAGAGACTTCAAAAACTCCAGCGTGGGCATAATGTACGACATGAGTTATCTTGATCATCCCAAGTGGAGATGAAACAGTAACACTGTGATCTGTCCATTCGTCAAGGACAGGAGCAAGCCTCTCCCCTCCCCCCCCCCCACTTTGTCCATCACCCCCCCCCCCCCCACCCCAGTCCAGGAACTTTGAGTCACTTCTCAGTCTACTGTATGGATATCATATTATCCGTGAAGTGGCGTGCAAGGCCCGGGTTTCTTCACAGATAAACTAAACACTCACCAGTCAAGGCAGTGATGGGATATTTTCACTGATTTCAACTGTATTATATTGATCTTGTGATTTTTCTGTATTATGTTTTCTGTGTTATACCATATTTCATATCTAGCTTGTGACAATTTTCTGTTATATTATGTACTATGTCTAGCTTGTGATTTTTTTCTGTTATGTTATGTACCATATCTAGCTTGTGATTTTTCGTTATTACATCATGTGTTATATTCAGCTCTTATGATTTTTCCGTGTTATGATATGTACTATACTTGTCATCATTACATCATGTATTGTATTTAGCTTTTATGATTTTTCGGTCTTATAATTATGTAGTATACTTGTCGTTATTACATCACGTATTATATTTAGCTTTTGTGATTTTTTTCCGTGTTAAATATATACTATACTTGTCATCATTACATCATGTATTGTATTTAGCTTTTATGATTTTTTGGGTCTTATAATATGTAGTATACTTGTTATTAATCATGTATTATATTTAGTTTTTATGATTTTTGGGTCTTATAATATGTAGTATACTTGTTATTAATCATGTATTATATTTAGCTTTTATGATTTTTTGGGTCTTATAATATGTAGTATACTTGTTATTAATCATGTATTATATTTAGCTTTTATGATTTTTTGGGTCTTATAATATGTAGTATACTTGTTATTAATCATGTATTATATTTAGCTTTTATGATTTTTTGGGTCTTATAATATGTTAGATACTTGTTATTAATCATGTATTATATTTAGCTTTTATGATTTTTTGGGTCTTATAATATGTAGTATACTTGTTATTAATCATGTATTATATTTAGCTTTTATGATTTTTTGGGTCTTATAATATGTAGTATACTTGTTATTAATCATGTATTATATTTAGCTTTTATGATTTTTTGGGTCTTATAATATGTAGTATACTTGTTATTAATCATGTATTATATTTAGCTTTTGTGATTTTTCCGTGTTATAATATATAGTATACTCTTATAATATATAGTATACTTGTCTCCTTATTTTACATACTTTTAACCTGTATCATATTTATCTCATTATTTTTTCATTCTGTTCACTTGTATTTTATCTTGTTATAAGTCTGCCCTGGAGTTATGAGTCATTTATCATTTTAAAGCGTGAAAGCTCATAGGATTTTGTGCAGGCTCGGGGAATCTGCCAGATCATTGACGGCAGATTTGGGTAGAGCGCATATGACATTGTTCGAGTGCGATGAATCCCTCTTGAACTAAACTGCAAACTGTATTGTGAATGTGATGTTATCAGTAAAGGATTGTGCACAAACTGTCAAAGATAAACTTGAACCTTAGCGCTTAAGCCTTTTGTTATACTGTCTTAGTGCTCAAACCTGCTAACACTATTTGTGTCTTTGTCATGTTTGCTTTGGTTCAGTTTTTACGTCGACACCCACCTTCAGATGATATGGCCGACGGGGATAACCATCCCAGGGAAGTTGGGGAAAGGGGGACTTATCTAATCCTATACTGACACCACCAGAACAACAATGATGTTAAGATGGGACAGTGAGAAGGCCAGTTTTAATGTAGTGCACCCGGGATTCGAACCCACAACCATTAGCATGATAATCCGACGCTCAAACCAACTGAGCTACTGGGGCCCGCCTTGTCGTATTTGGCGCGTGACCTTCAATAACGAGGAAGACTCCCGGTAACCGTCCAAGATGGCGGCTGTAGGACCCGCGTGTATGAAACAGATCACATGGAACTAGAACTGCCGTTTTTTAGTGACAAAATCACTCACTTGGTCCAGCGGCTGGACACCCAGTGGGGTCGGGAATTCCCTCACAACCGCCAGGGCTGCAGTCGTCTGTTATGCGCTTCTAAACGATCGTTGTCGTGTTTTAACCCTTTGACCCCCGCACCCTATCCACCCACCACAAAAACTTAACCCTTTGACTCCCTCACCTTATCCACCAGCTTCCTGCAGGAGCTGGTAGACAAGGTGAGGGAGTCAAAGGGTTAAGTTTTTGTTTTCTGGCATGCTTGACAATGCCGGATGTAAGGTGGACAGGGTGTGCAGGAGTCAAAGGGTTACACGGAATGAAAAAGGGTTACACTGGCCCAGTCTCCAGTCTATAAGCCTTTCTCGTTCTTCGTTATTATTCAGTCCCTTAGCAGTTTTGTTCTTGGTGGGTGTGTGTGTGTGTGTGTGTGTGTGTGTGTGTGTGTGTGTGTGTGTGTGTGTGTGCGTGTGTGTGTGTGCGTGCGTGCGTGTGTTGTGTGTGTGTGTGTGGTGCGTACGTGCGTGCGTGTGTGTGTGTGTGTGTGTGTGTGTGTGTGTGTGTATGCGCGCGCGCGCGCGCGCGTGTGTGTGTGTCATTGTGTGTTTTGACGTACCTAATCCTGAATGAGAGTATTCAAAATATCAGATTGCGATAATTCATTGCATGTCCTAGATCTAGTCCTTTCTCCATACCACAGTGTGATAAGCGTTGTGGATGATAAACGCGATACCGCCATTCAAAAGAAGTTCAGTTTCACCAACGTCGCTAAAGTCTGACCAAGTGACTCATCCTTTGACTGACAAATCGATCAGATAGTCACTTCATTCGCTCATTCGATCACTGACCGAACAATTGCCAAGAAACTGTGTGGCATGACTATTATGTATCGTATCAATCGGCACCTTCTGTCACCAGGAACGAATGTGGTCATATAATCATAGGCTCCCCCCCCCCCCCCCCCCCCCCACACACACACATTCTCTCCGATTTCAAGACCTTGCCAGTGCATTGGGTATTGCGCAGGCTTAGGGAGTCAGCCAGATAATTCTTGATAGATTTGGGTGGAGCGCATATGGAATTGTCCGAGTGCGACGAATCCCTCTTGAACAAACTACAAACTCATAGGTTCTACCAAAGAAACAAGAGGGAAGCAGGGAGAATTTTTATAATATCAACCAAAGGACATAACTCTTGAGAGTCACGTAGAAATTATCTCCCATGTTGTTGAACTTCTCAAATCTAACATAGTTTGCGCTACCCAGTGTTCTGAGCTTACGGTTTTTGTGCTTTGTATCTGCTTCTATGCTAGCTGAATTTCCCTCTGTTTTTTTGGTATTACCTATATGCCTTGGAAGCAACCCTGTATATGTTCTGTCTTGTCTATGTGTGTGTGTTTGGTCAGTTCAAGAATAAAAGACTATGGTAATCTTGAACATAAGACCAATATATTGTATTATTTCTCTCCTCTCTCATAGTTGTGTGTAGGGTAGTTGCAGAGTATAAAGGTAGGCTTGGGCGCTCCTTTTTGAGGAGTGTTCTGAGCTTATGGTTTTTGTGCTTTGTATCTGCTTCTATGCTAACTGAATGGGTAGCGCAAACTATGTTAGATTTGAGAAGTTCAGCAACATGGGAGATAATTTCTACGTGACTCTCAAGAGTTATGTCCTTTGGTTGATATCATAGGTTCTGCTACTTACTATCCACATACATAAAGAAAAGTAAGTATTTACTCTTGAAAGAAGATAAACCTCGATCACTATTCTACCGTGGGATCCCAGCCACTAGGCTAAAGTTTTAAATGGATGTGTTGTGTATGACAGGACTGCTGCACTTTGATCGTACGTGTTAAAATTAGATAGATAAATAAATAGAAACGTAAATAGCCAGATAAATTAACAGGTAAAGCAGCTAAACGCCTTAGCTAACTGACGGGCACTGCTGGCAACACAGCGGGGGTGGGGGGGGGGGGTGTCAAAGTGTACATAATATAGGCAGTGTCAAGTTTGTGTCAGTGTGCCATTCAGGAGGGCGATGTATAGAAACAACACAGCACTGTGACTTGTCGTCGAAATGACTCAGCGTCTATTCAACAACCCCCTGCAAGTCAGTCAGTCTCACACACAAACACACACACACACACACACACACACACACACACACACACACACACACACACAACACACACACAAAACACACACAACACACACACACACACACAACACACACACACACACACACACACACACACACACACACACACACACACACCCACATACACAGGTACGCACACACAAAGACAGAACAGACACAGAAAGACACAGAGAAGAGAGGAGACACGCACACACACCACACACACACACACACACAACTCACGCACACACACACACACACACAACAAACACCCACACTACACACACACACACAAGCACACACGCACACTCTGCACACACACAGCCCACAACACACACACACACACAAACAACACTCGACTCACCCAACCACACCGCAATCCCACGCACACAGACACACACATATACTTGCAGCGCTCACTGGCCTTTCAAGGTGTTGCTGGTTGAAAAGTACACTGCCTGTCGACATGTGTCACTAAAGTATTCACTTGTCTCAGCCACAAGCCAATGTTACACACAAAAACACTTCGACTCAAACGATTCACCAATTCCCACACTAAAACAAGCTTTAACGAAATGGGCCCAAGAATGTGGGTTAATAAATGGGGAATTCAAAAATGGACAGGTAAGGTAACAAGATAATGAGGGAACAGAGCGAAACAGTAGACAGCGTTAGGATCGATGTTAGGATGGTGAATAGAATGAGGGAGTTAAGGTTAAGCTGATGCAAGGAGGGTCAAAGGGTTTACGGTGGAAGATAGAGCGGGTTAAAACTAGTGATAGGGTAAGGGAATAAAATGTTTAAGCTAGCGGATAAGGGTTAAGCTGGAGACAGGATGGAGGAATCCAAGGATTAAGCTGGTAGATAAGATGAGGGAATCACGGGGTTAAGCTGGTGAAAACTGGTAGATAGTGCCAGGGAATCAAAGGGTTAAGCTGTTGGAATCTGATGGGTCACATGACCTCACCTCTCTCCGGGATCGACGGTAGGAGCCACGCTCGACGTCACAAGTTTCCTCCAGGTCACACGATTGAGGCATCTGAGGGCGATCTCCTGGATCTCCAGACCACAGACATCAGCCATGTTGTTAAAATAGGTGTGCGGTCGTCCCTTTCTACAATGGGTAGGGTCAGGGAATCACCTACCCAGGGAATGACAGAATTAAGCTGGCTGAAACTGATGGATAGGGTTAGGGAATCAAAGGGTTAATTAAGCCGGTACATAAGATGAAGGAATCAAAGCGTTAACCCTTTAACTCCGGCATTATATCTACCAACTGCAAAAATTTAATTCTTTCACTCTCATCCTATCCAACAGCTTACTGCATGAGTTTCAAAGGGTTAAGTTTTTGCTTTGCTAACACGTTTGATAATGCAAGATGCTGGTGGACAGGCCAAAAGGTTAAGCTGATAGATAGGGTGAATGAATCAAAAGCTTAAGCTGATGATCACTGGTGGATGGTGTCAGGGAATTAAAGGGATAAGCTGGTGGAGGCTCATGGATAGGGTCAGAGAATCACAGAGGCAAGTTGGTGAAAGTTGGTGGATAGGGTGAGGGAATCAAGATCATTTAATTCTGGGTTGATGATTATGATAGTGGACCGATGTTTGTTCCCACTATTTCTCTAGTCTTGGTGTTGCTATTCATGTCCCTCTGGTCTTGTTGACAGCTCTTCTCAAACAAGGTATCTCGCATCACAGGTGGTGATGTTTTGCTCTAGAAGCTTTTTCACGGTCAGGGTCTGGTATTGGTATATCAAGGTCATCATCATCATCATCATCAAGTGCCTTGCCACATGGTGGTGGCGATCATGGCCCTCCATTTGTTTCTATCCGTTGTTGCCGCAAGCACATCTTCCACCCTCTCCGTCTTCAGCCACTCTGCAAGTCCGTCCAATATTTTCTCCCTGGGTCTACCTGGTACTCTCTTTCCCTCCAGCTTTCCTGTTGTGATCAGTTCTCCAATTCCCCTTGCCTCATAAAATGGCCTATAAATGTTGCCTGTCTTTTCCTAATCTTCCTTATGAATGATCTTGTGTCTGCCTCCATCAAGACTGTCTCGTTTGTTTTCTTTGCTGTCCATGGAACTCTCAACATTCTTCTTAGAAACTACATCTGGGCTGCCTCAATGTCAGGGTGGGGTGAAAATGAAACTGATGAGCGTGGCGTTTGTTTCAGTACGGTCGTTATTATGTTTCAGGGATGGTGCATGTTCATAGCTGACATTATTTGCTTTTGGGATTGTCTTAGAATGTCATGTATGAAGTAGGTACACTCACATCGTCACCTCAGACTATCTCTGCGCTTTAACATCAAACATGTACTGACAGTTAAACGCCATAACATATTTCGTTTTTAAGAAACTGTCGGTTAATCTCTTTCACATATGTATAGTTAAAACCTGCTTTGGCAATGGCTTGACGTAGCATGCTTTTCTTTAAAACAAAGAAAGAAAACAAGATGGTCCAGCCTCTCTAACAATCTCCCTTTTTAAACAAAAAAAAAATATATATAAAATCCAAAAGTTGCCCCTCTCAAGTTCATTATGGCTTTTGAAAAAGCATCTGATAAACGAAACTTGACGTGAAGCGAGGGCGATGATAAACTGTCACAACAGTGACAGCAGACTGTGAATATTGTTAGAAATACACGACAAAGTGGTGTTCATACACCCTTCTCTAAAGATGCTGATGTTGGGCACTTTATTGGTCCGTGTGACCCAGGTCTTGGCTCTGTGCCTTCCAAACTTATTTATTCGCGTCTTCTCGACGATCTGCAACTCTGATCCAAATTTGATGACGATCCTTCCAGAGACATTTGATAAAATCTTGCTGACATATTTCTCTCTCTCTCTCTCTCTCTCTCTCTCTCTCTCTCTCTCTCTCTCATACACACACCACAAACACA
>CM060306.1:49137207-49147207 GCA_030674185.1 Monoplex corrugatus | reverse complement strand
TATCAGAAAGGCAGTCTCGGTTAACTCGAGTGCTGCTAACGTGAAATATAATAAATGTGTTCAATTGATTAGCTGGATGTAATAAATACGCTCCACTCCTGTAGCACTGAATATAATAGATACAAGAAATATAAGAGATCTTCTCCGTTTGCTACAGAGTGAAACCAAACAGAAATATCAGAACCTAACACAAAAAAACAGCCTCACCAAATTTTTAAACCCTAATACGTAGAGCAGAGAGCATACATATATAAAAATTATAACATGCATACACACATGTATATATACAAGGTATGCAACGAATGTGTAACAGAATCATTGTGTAAAGCTTAATGCTGCATAGGCTACAGTACTCTGTGTGTGTGTGTGTGTGTGTGTGTGTGTGTGTGTGTGTGTGTGTGTGTGTGTGTGTGTGTGGTGTGTGTGTGTGTGTGTGTGTGTGTGTGTGTGTGTGTGTGTGTGTTAGGCTACAGTATTCTGTGTGTGTGTGCGCGCACGCGTGTGTATGTGTGCAAACTACAGTACTCTGTGTTTGTGTGTGTGTGTGTGTGTGTGTGTGTGTGTGTGTGTGTGTGTGTGTGCAGTGCTCTGTGTGTAGTGTGTGTGTGTGTGTGTGTGTGTGGTGTGTGTGTGTGTGTGTGTGTGTGTGTGTGTGCAGACTTTAGGTGATAGCGATACTGAGATAAATACATAGTACCCCGTACCTGTTGGTGCTGAGTGTAACAAAAGTTATTAATGGCTTGTGAAGCATTGTACCTGTGTCGTATCTAGGCTACTATATTATACGGCAGCTTGGAAACTTTGTTTCGTACAGTGGGAAAATTCAATGTCGTATTAATTCATAAAGATAATTGGCTTTGCCTGTCTGTTTGTCTGTCTGTCTGTCTGTCTGACTATCTGTCTGTCTGTCTGTATGGTGTAAGTATGTATGTATGTCTTTCTCTGTCTCTGTCTGTCTGTTGTCTCTCTCTGTCTGTCTCTCTCTCTTTAACTCTCTCTTTCCCTCTCTCTCTCTCTTCTTTCTCTCTCCCCCCCCCCTCTCTCTCTCTCTGTCCCTCTCTGCCTGCCTGCCTGCCTGCTGCCTGTCTGCCTGCCTGCCTGCCTGTCTGTCTGTCTGTCTGTCTGTCTGTCTGTCTCTCCCCCCCCCCCCCCCCGTCTCGCTCATCTGTGATTTTTTTGTTTTGTTTGTCGTGTGACCTCGATTGTCTCGACTAGAATTAATTACAAGATTTCACAAAACATGGTGAACATAATCTTTGTATTTCAATCTTTTTCAAAGGGACGTAATAAATCTGAACTCTTTTTGTCTCTGTCCTGTCTCTGTTTGTCTTTCTCTGTCTCTGTCTCTCTCTCTGTTTGTGTTCTCTGTCTCTGTCTCTGTCTCTGTTTGGATTCTCTGTCTCTGTCTCTGTCTCTGTCTCTCTCTCTTTCTTCTCCCCCCCCCCTCTCTCTCTCTCTCTCTTTATCTCTCTCTCTCTGCTCTCTCTGTCTGTCTCTCTCTCTCTCTTCTCTCTCTCTCTCTCTCTCTCTCTCTCTCTCTCCCTCTCTCCCTCTCTTTCTCTCTGCCTCTGTTTCTGTCTCTGTCTGTCTCTATGTGTGTCTCGCTCTGTGTCTCTCTCTGTCTCTTGTCTCTCTTCCTTCTCTCTCTCTCTCTCTCTTCTCTCTCTCTCTCTCCCTTTATCTCTTTCACACTCACCACACACATACACATATACACGCACACACGCGCAAGCACACACACACACACACTCACATTGTTCACATAAGCAAACAAGCGCGTAGTCACACACTCACAGACACGCATCATACATCATGGCTTGACACAAGACACATCCATTTAGACCTCATCGTAACTCTCGCTTAAAACAACAACAATAGCAAAACAAATCACAGCAAGCCCCATCTCCTTTCTGCTCCCTTGTACACTAATGTTACAATCTCCCTTTTTCCTTTCCATCCCCCTTCGCACACATGTTTAGCAATTACGACCTTCACGCGAAAACTGGTAGATAGGCTGAGAGAGTAAAACGGGTTCATAGACGGCAGATGCACATCAGAAATAGCCACAGAATCGGCCAAGTCAAAACAGCATTCAAGAAGATGCAAAGCGTCCTTACCAACAAATGCCTATCCATTAACATCAGGAAGACTGTTCTTGAATGTTATATAGAACCAATAATGTTATACGGTTGTGAGGCGTGGACAGTCAACAAGCAAAGCCAGAACAAGATTGAGGCAGCCGAGATGTGGTTTCTAAGAAGAATGTTGAGAGTTCTATGGACCGCAAAAAAATCAAACGAGACAGTCTGGATGGAGGCAGACACAAGAAGACCATTGATAAGGAAGACTGGGAAAAGACAGGCAACATCAATAGGCCATTTTATGAGGAAGGGGAATTGGAGCACCTGGTTACAAGAGGAAAGCTGAGGGAAAGAGCACCAGGTAGACCCAGGGAGAAGATATTGGACGGACTTGCAGAGTGGCTGATGACAAAGAGGGTGGAAGATGCGCTTGCGGCGACAAGGGACAAATGCATATGGAGGGCTATGATCGCCAACGCCATGTGGCAAGGCACTTGAGGATGATGATGAGGGTGAGAGAGTAAAAAGGGTTCATAGCTGGCCATGCAGGAAGCAGGTAGAGTGAGGGAGTCAAAGGCTTAAACTGTGTTGATTAGCAAGGCGTCTCCCAATCTGTTACAAGTACACACGGCGAGAGCTGAGGAAGACAGAATGGCAAGACAAAGGACAATCCTGCTGAATTAGTTAAAATTCGAGTGTGCAGGCTGACAATGAAAGAAGGTGATCGCTTTCGGATTCTTTGTTTCTTAATTTAAGTAAAAAAAAGATTAGTCAGTCAAATACTTAACCACTGATCAGTCAGTCATCAGTCAGTCAATCAGCCGATCAAACAAGAAAAGAAAAACAAAAGAAAAACAAACAAAAAGAAGAAGAAAATACGACACGCTTTCAATTTAAATGCGAGAGAGACGGAAAGGAGAAGATAATGACGACTAAATCGTATGAGTAATCCCCCTTGTCAGTCGTCGATTGAAGGCAAGTGGAAAACAATTGTCAACCGACAGCGTTCAGGTGAAGGTGACCATACTCGTCGTTATCATTCAGAATTACTCAAGAGATCATCACGTACTCTGAATCATTCAGACTCTATTTTGAAACATCCAGACTGTCAGATATCGTTATTGTTTAACACCTTGACTCCAGCATCCTATCCACCAACTGCAAACACTTAACCCTTTGAATCACTCGAGATATCCACCAGCTCCCTGCGGGAAACTGGTGGATAGGGTGAGGGAATCAAGGGGTTAAGGTTTTGCTTTGGTAGCTTGGTTGACAATGCAGGATGCTGGTGGACAGGGTGCTGGAGTACAGCGGGTTAAAACCCAGCCGACTGCGCAGAGCCATATCAGGGCTATACATAGCAACACGTACACAACTCGTATACCATTACAAAGATTTATAACACCCGGAAAAGAAAATTAAGTCTACACACATTGCATTCACGCACATAATCTAAGGATGTGTCCCTGCCGTTGATCATTCCGCCCAGTTTATCACTAGAAGGTTTTAAAAATGAACACAAATGTAAATTTGATTGGGTACAGTAAAACATGTAAAAACTGGCCTAAATTAATTGAAATTGCTTCCGCACATCACCTTTCCTTTCCTTTCCTTAGAGCCAAAAGTGCAGGTAATACATAAACCCAGTTATCAATACTAATGGAAAAGTACGCAAGGCCTTATAAGAGAGGACATACAGACTGTTAGAACATGTACAGTTCATGCGAGATGTGTGTGACATGCGAGGGGGGTGGCACGATGCGTGTGCGGGCACGTGTGCGGGCACGTGTGTGTGTGTGTATGTGTGTGGTGTGTGTGTGTGTGTGTGTGTGTGTGTGTGTGTGAGTGTGTGTGTGTGTGTATGTGTGTGTGTGTGTGTGTGTGTGTGTGTGTGTGTGTGTGTGTGTGTGTGTGTGTGTGTGTGTGTGTGTAAATAAGAGAGAGAGACAGGGGGGGAGGAGAGAGGAAGTACACATAAAAGTCAAATTGGAATACGATTCCTGAATGAAATGATTTCCAGGCTGTTCACCTTGCAAGCTGAACGAAAGAGCCGTAGGCGTCCTCAATAAAGACTGCTGAATTCCTTGGGCCAAATCAATTATGCCCCCTAGACCCCCTCTCCCACCCCCACCCCCACCCCCACCCTCGCCTTTCACTATCAAATCTTCAGTTCAAACTTTGCTGGGTATTCACCGATCTCGAAAAGATTTATTACTTTTTGGTAATGGGTCTTCAGCCTGACATGAGTATTATTGCCTACGTTGTTTCCAAACCAGAGAGAAAATGTTTTTCTTTGGGGGTGGTGGGGGGTGGGGGGTGGGAGGTGGTGGTTGTCGTTTTTGCTTTTGTTGTGTTGTTGTTGTTGTTGTTTTATTTTTGCGACAGCTCAGTCTCTCTCTCTCTCTCTCTCTCTCTCTCTCTCTCTCTCTCTCTCTCTCTCTCCTCTCTCTCGTTACTCTCTCTTTTCTTTCTCTGTCTTTTGTCTCTCTCTGCCTCTGTCTCTGTCTGTCTCTCTGTCTCTCTGTCTCTTTCTTTCTCTGTCTCTCTCTCGCTGTCTGTCTCTCTCTGTCTGTCTGTCTCTCTCTCTCTCTTCCTTCTCGTCTCTCTCTCTTTCCTGTCTCTCTGTCTGTCTCTTCTTTCTGTCTCTCTGTCTTCTCTCTCTCGTTTCTCTCTCTCTCCTCTCTCTCTCTTCTCTCTCTCTCTCTCTTCCTTTCTCTCTGTCCCTCTCTCTCTCTCTCTTTCCCTTCCTCCCTATCTCTCTGTTCACATCCATGAACTCTTGGGCGTGCACACGTATATGCACACACACACACAAACACATCCACACACAAACACACACACACACACACAAAACACACAAACACACACACACAAACACACACACAAGAACATACACACACACACAAACACACATACACATACACACGCACAAACATACACACACAAACACACACAAACACACACACACACACACACACACACACACACACACACACACAACACACACACACACACACACACACACAAACATACACACGCCGTGAACGCATCACTCTCTGACTCTCCTTTAATGGCATTTACATTTATGGCTGCAGACGTCAGTGCAGACACAAATCGCGTAACGAGTCACCCAGCGCATGCAGAGCGAGACTAGCTAGTTGCAAGTCTTGCTTCAAAACTATGTTGGTCTTAGTATAATATATATATATATCATGGATTTTTTGCTCTGTAAAATGTCATGGCAGCCATAAGCGGGAAACGATCGGGCCTGCTGGCTTCCTCAAGCGCCTAGCCGGAACAGAGGTGGGTTGTGACTTTCTTTTTTGTTGTTGTTTTTTTTCTTTGTTTTGTTTTTGTTTTATTTGTTTTGTTTTGTTTTTTGTTTTGTTTTGTTTTATCGTTCCGATTTTTCTCGTTCATGTACGTTTGTTTTGCCCACGCTCTGAAGGCGATATGCAGCTGCACTGTCTGCGTATTCCTACTTCAGTGAGCGTGCATATTTTGGTTTCGTTCAGTTTTTACGTCGACACCCACCTCAGGTGAAACGGCCGACGGGGATGACCATCCCAAGGAAGTGAGGGGAGTGGGACCTACTTAATCCTATATGACACCACCAGAACAACAACGATGTTAAGATGGGACAGTGAGATGGCCATTTTTTATATAACGCACCACGGGATTCGAACCCACAACCATTAGCATGTGAATCCTAAGCTCAAAGCAACTGAGCTACTGGGGCCCGCTGCATACTGGGTGTTTTCGTGTTTTCCAAAAAGCCATCGGACACGGACAGGACTTACAGGATCTTTAACGTGCATAACGTGCGTGCTTGACGTTGTGAGTGTGTATAAACAACGGATAGGACTTAGGCTCTAACAGGTCTGTGCGCCTGTTGACCTGACAGAACTAGGGGGAAAAATCTCCACATCCCCACTCCTTACCCCACTATAGTGTAGGAGATTTCCAGACGGGATCGAATCCAAACCTCCCGATTGGAGCTTCGACGCCTTAAACCACTTATGAATATGAGGACTGTGGGTGTAAGGGATGGAGGCTAACTCTTTGTGGTTAGGGGAGGAGGGGGAGGGGCGTGGAGTCCGCGTATTTTGCCAGTTTCAGTTTCAATTTCAATGCCAGCATATAGATAATACGATAGACCATGTTTCAAGCAGACTGACAGTTATGGGGTTTGGTTGGAGGGTTTTAGTTTAATTTTTTTTTTCAGGCTTCATAGGGTGCCAAAAATAAGTAGTTTTTGAGGAAAGTCTATGAACAACACTTTCTCAGGAACTTTTGACAACATCTGAACATTTTTATCAGTGTTGTTACAGGCTAACGTTGACCTCGATATGCGTCAAGTTATATTTCAAATGAATCTTCTTGAAGGAAACAGTGACCTTGAGAAATACAAAATTTGGATTTTATTTTAGTCATATTTTAATTTCCTGAAAAGGGAAGATTGTTCGAATGGTTTGACTATCTTGCTGACTTGTGTCCTGGTTTGTCTTTGGCGAGAAAGGGAGCTGATTGTAATGGCTTGGCTATCCCATGATTTTCCATCTCACACATGGGGCGAAGTTTTACAAACCGTAGACTTTAAAAAAACAAAAAATAAAATGTTTCTAAGCACATTGATCTGTGGTCTCAAACCTGCGCACTCAGCAATGGGACTAGTTAGGACGGCAGGAGATGTGAGTGTGGGGGGGGGGGGGGGGCTGGCGGGCGATCTGTTTCTGACGTGCACAGAAGTGGGCTTAGCTCTCTGAAACTTTATGAAAACAGGAAATGGTAACTGAACATTTACAGAGATTAGTTGGGGGTTTTTTTCCGTTATGTAATCAAAATCTGTGCCACTCTATGTGTGTGTGTGTGTGTGTGTGTGTGTGTGTGTGTGTGTGTGTGTGTGTGTGTGTGTGTGTGTGTGCGTGTGTGTGTATGTGTGGTGTGTGTGTGCGTGTGTGTGTGCGTGTGAGAGAGAGAGAGAGAGAGAGAGAGAGAGAGAGTGGCCTACACTTTCAGCCAACATCATCAAACGTATCAGCATTTCTTCTTCTCTCTCTCTTTCCTCTCTCTCTCTCTCTCTCTCTCTCTCTCTCTCTTTCTCTCTCTCTCTTTCTTCTTCTCTCTTCTACTCTATCTCTCTCTCATCTATCTATCTTCTATCTATTCTCTTCTACTCTCTATCTATCTATCTTCTCTCCCTCTCTCTCTCTATCTCTCTATCTATCTGTCTGTCTGTCTATCTATCTCTCTCTCTCTCTCTCTCTCTCTCTCCTCTCTCTTCTCTCTCTCTCTGTCTATCTATCAGAGACAGAGAGAGACAGATTGTGTAGATACTTCCATCAGCAGCATCAGATGGAGCAGGGTGTCATGTTTCTGGAACAAATTCGTGTTTGAGAAGATTAATAACGGTGGACAGAGCAAGGGAGAGTATATAAGATGTGCACAAGCACAAGTGAGTGTTTGTGCGTATCTGTGTTTGTGCATGCGTGCGGTCTGTGTGTCTGTCTGTTTTGCGTATACGCCCCCCTCATGGTGCACGGACAAGAGAAAGAAGCCGATGAAGAAGAAGACGAAAGGAGACAAATAGAGATAGCAAGGAACAAGAAAGAGAAGACGAAAGACTGATATTCAAAAGATGCAATGGACTCTTACATAATGAGGAGGCATCAAGAGAAACAAGTAGGCAGAGTCTCTGGAGAAAGCAGGAAGAAGATTTCAACAGGAGCACCATCCCATCTCCTCCAAACAGGTTAAGACCATTGCTACATTCCATCTCCTTCAGACAGCCTAGGACCAGTGCTACATTCCATCTCCTTCAGACAGCCTAAGACCATTGCTACATCCCATCTCCTTCAGACAGCCTAAGACCATTGCAACATCCCATCTCTTTCAGACAGGTTAAGACCAGTGCTACATCCCATCTCCTTCAGACAGGTTAAGACCATTGCTACATCCCATCTCCTTCAGACAGGTTAAGACCACTGCAACATCCCATCTCCTTCAGACAGGTTAGACCACTGCAACATCCCATCTCCTTCAGACAGCCTAAGACCACTGCAACATCCATCTCCTTCAGACAGGTTAAGACCAGTGCAACATCCCATCTCCTTCAGACAGGTTAAGACCACTGCAACATCCCATCTCCTTCAGACAGCCTAAGACCAGTGCTACATCCCATCTCCTTCAGACAGGTTAAGACCAGTGCAACATCCCATCTCCTTCAGACAGCCTAAGACCACTGCAACATCCATCTCCTTCAGACAGGTTAAGACCAGTGCAACATCCCATCTCCTTCAGACAGCCTAAGACCAGTGCAACATCCCATCTCCTTCAGACAGCCTAAGACCACTGCAACATCCTATCTCCTTCAGACAGCCTAAGACCAGTGCAACATCCCATCTCCTTCAGACAGCCTAAGACCACTGCAACATCCCATCTCCATCAGACAGCCTAAGACCAGTGCTACATCCCATCTCCATCAGACAGCCTAAGACCACTGCAACATCCCATCTCCATCAGACAGCCTAAGACCAGTGCTACATTCCATCTCCTTCAGACAGCCTAAGACCAGTGCAACATCCCATCTCCTTCAGACAGGTTAAGACCATGCAACATCCCATCTCCTTCAGACAGCCTAAGACCATTGCAACATCCCATCTCCATCAGACAGCCTAAGACCAGTGCTACATCCCATCTCCATCAGACAGCCTAAGACCATTGCTACATCCCATCTCCATCAGACAGCCTAAGACCATGCAACATCCCATCTCCTTCAGACAGCCTAAGACCATTGCAACATCCCATCTCCTTCAGACAGCCTAAGACCACTGCAACATCCCATCTCCTCAGACAGCCTAAGACCATTGCAACATCCCATCTCCTTCAGACAGCCTAAGACCAGTGCTAACATCCCATCTCCTTCAGACAGCCTAAGACCACTGCAACATCCCATCTCCATCAGACAGCCTAAGACCAGTGCTACATCCCATCTCCTTCAGACAGCCTAAGACCAGTGCTACATCCCATCTCCTTCAGACAGCCTAAGACCACTGCAACATCCCATCTCCTTCAGACAGCCTAAGACCAGTTGCTAACATCCCATCTCCTTCAGACAGCCTAAGACCACTGCAACATCCCATCTCTCCAGACAGCCTAAGACCAGTGCAACATCCCATCTCCTCCAGACAGCCTAAGACCAGTGCAACATCCCATCTCCTCCAGACAGCCTAAGACCAGTGCAACATCCCATCTCTCAGACAGCCTAAGACCAGTGCAACATCCCATCTCCTCCAGACAGCCTAAGACCAGTGCAACATCCCATCTCCTTCAGACTGGTTAAGACCACTGCAACATCCCATCTCCTTCAGACAGCCTAAGACCAGTGCAACATCCCATCTCCTCCAGACGGTTAAGACCAGTGCTACATCCCATCTCCTTCAGACAGCCTAAGACCAGTGCAACATCCCATCTCCTTCAGACTGGTTAAGACCAGTGCTAACATCCCATCTCCTTCAGACAGCCTAAGACCACTGCAACATCCCATCTCCTCCAGACTGGTTAAGACCAGTGCTAACATCCCATCTCCTCAGACAGCCTAAGACCAGTGCAACATCCCATCTCCTTCAGACTGGTTAAGACCACTGCAACATCCCATCTCCTTCAGACAGCCTAAGACCAGTGCAACATCCCATCTCCTCCAGACAGCCTAAGACCAGTGCAACATCCCATCTCCTTCAGACTGTTAAGACCACTGCAACATCCCATCTCCTCCAGACAGGCTAAGACCATTGCAACATCCCATCTCCTCCAGACAGCCTAAGACCAGTGCAACATCCCATCTCCTTCAGACGGTTAAGACCACTGCAACATCCCATCTCCTCCAGACAGGCTGAGAACATTATAAAAAAGAGACTTCC
>CM060306.1:49119707-49134707 GCA_030674185.1 Monoplex corrugatus | reverse complement strand
ATTGTCCAAGTACTGGATGGAGTGCATATAGAATTCTTCAAGTACTGGATGGAGTGCACATAGAATGTTCAAGTACTGGATGGAGTGCATACGGAATTGTTCAAGTGCTGAATGGAGTGCATACGGAATTGTCCAAGTACTGGATGGAGTGCATACGGAATTGTCCAAGTACTGGATGGAGTGCACATAGAATTGTCCAAGTGCTGGATGGAGTGCACATAGAATTGTCCAAGTGCTGGATGGAGTGCACATAGAATTGTCCAAGTGCTGGATGGAGTGCACATAGAATTGTCCAAGTGCTGGATGGAGTGCACATAGAATTGTCCAAGTGCTGGATGGAGTGCACATAGTGCACATAGAATTGTCCAAGTGCTGGATGGAGTGCACATAGAATTGTTCAAGTACTGGATGGAGTGCACATAGAATTGTTCAAGTACTGGATGGAGTGCATACTGAATTGTTCAAGTACTGGATGGGGTGCACATAGAATTGTTCAAGTACTGGATGGAGTGCACATAGAATTGTCCAAGTGCTGGATGGAGTGCACATAGAATTGTCCAAGTGCTGGATGGAGGTCACATAGAATTGTCCAAGTACTGGATGGAGTGCACATAGAATTGTCCAAGTGCTGGATGGAGTGCACATAGAATTGTTCAAGTGCTGGATGGAGTGCACATAGAATTGTTCAAGTACTGGATGGAGTGCACATAGAATTGTTCAAGTACTGGATGGAGTGCATACGGAATTGTCCAAATGCGATGAATCCTTCTTGTCATCATCATTATGTGCCCTGCCACCCTCTCTGTCTTCATCCACTCTGCAAGTCCATCCAATATTTTCTTCCTGGGTGTACCTGGTGTTGTCTTTCCCTCCAGCTTTTTTTTTTTTTTTTAATCCCTCTTGTACAAACTTCAAACTCCATAACCCGGAGTTCGTACGGAATGAAATAGTAGCATAACAGACCTCAGTTCTTCTCGCGGCCAGCATCATGAGGACGGTACCCATTTATTCTCCACGGCTACTGAAGCTTAGCTTCCCCAACCCTGGACAAGATCAGGGTACCGAGGCGGACGGAAGGCAGCATATACAAAGGTTCCCCCCATACCCTCCATGTCAGTCTCTTACCTGAGCAGTCAGACTGGAAGCTGGAAGCTGTACCATAATAATAATAATAATTACAATATTTATATAGCGCAAAATCTCGACAAAATCAAATCTAAGCGCTGAAACAGAACACACACGCACGCACGCACGCACTCACACACACGCACACACACACACACACACACACACACACACACACACACACGCATGGCTATAAATGGGGAGAAAGAATAAAAGCAATAAAAGCAAGAATAAAAGCAATGGAAAATTATAGAGAGCATATCATATACAATTATATATTATAACAAAGTGTTCCCCTCCGAGTGGAGACAGGCTGCAGAAAAGAGATGCCCATGACAGTCACGTGGTTTAGGATGTTGGTCTTTCAATTTGAAAGGTTTGGGTTTGAACCTGCTTGGGTACCATCTGATGGGAAAAAATAATGGAGATCTTTCTGATCTCCCAAGTCAACAGGAAAGCTGGAGGAAAAGAGAACACCAGATAGACCCAGGGATAAATTACTGGACGGACTTACAGGGTGGCTGAGGAGAGAGAGGGTGGGAGATTTGCTTGCGGCGGCAAGGGATAGATGCATATGGAGGGCCATGATCGCCAATGCCATGTGTCAAGGCTCATGATGATGATGATGACGCCAAGTCAACATGCATGCAGACCTGCTAGTGTCTGAATCCCCTTCCAATATATATTTATGCCTGCAGACCATCAACTGCACACAGTACGTCAACCAAGTCTATAAAAGTGACAAGACACCTATTTGTAGCCGCAGTGATCCCAAAACGTGATTCCTATGCTTGGAAATGTTCAGGAATAAGAAGTACGTTCACTTTTAGTTTGTTGTTAGTTAGCCCAAGAAAGGCAGTATGAACGGCCAACTAATGTTTGTGCTGTACCACGAATGTCGACGCTATGTTATTGTGTCTTCACTGTTATGGCTCTCTCTCTCTCTCTCTCTCTCTCTCTCTCTCTCTCTCTCTCTCTCTCTCTCTCTCTCTCTCTCTCTCTCTCTTTCTCTCTCTCTCTCTCTCTCTTTCTCTCTCTACTTCCCTGCGTCTCTCGTCTCTCTTTTGAGGACTTTGTGTATTGTCATTACGCTTAAAAATATGTTCATGTTCTTTTCCTTGTTCTTTCAAACGATAGCAAATGGCGTTACTCTTTGACTTCCTTATGTCTTATGCCTTATATTACTGATTTATTGATTGTTTTCTTTTTCCACAATTTTCAGTTCTAGGCGCTAATAGGCGCCTAACTTATACAGATTAGCGACGGCAAATTTGAAATATGGCTCTCAACTTATTAACTTCTACTGTGGACCAAATGAAATATCATTGTTATTATCATTTCAACTTAATTACTTCTACCGTTGTCAAATGAAGTATCAGAAAAACACGAAAATAGAATCAAAACGCGTATTTCATAGAACAAGACGAGACAGGCGCAAATTTTCGGCCAACTTGTCAAGCTTGAATGCTTATAAGATCACAAACAAACAAACACCAAATACAAAATTAGGAGAAAAAGACTGAAACTTCCCTGCTGCTTCGTCCAACGGGAGAGAGGAGGACTAAGTGAAGTTTCTTTGTTATTGTCATTGTCTCTCTCTCTCCATTCCAACTCTCCTCACACACCCCACACACACACACACACACACACACACACACACACACACACACACACACACACACACACCCCACCCCCACCGTCCCTCGCCTACCTCTTTGTTGCAGCGTGAAAGTGGTTAATTAGGCAAACTTATGGAGAGGCAGATGACTGTACTCAGAGGGCAGGAGATCTTGTGACTGGATAAAGAGGCAACAGGAGCCGAAAGTTCAGGTTTCGTCGCCATCATGTGCCACTAACCCACTTGTGTTTTTTTGCTGATTTGGGGTCATGGTTACGGTTTCGTCTTCTACCAGTAATAGTCGTAGTGGCTTTATTGACACGTAGTCGTGGTTAGCAGTAATACTAACACTATTACTGGTAGTAGTAATTATATTATATTATGTTATGTTATGTTATGTTATGTTATTGTTATGTTATGTTATGTTATGTTATGTTATGTTATGTCATATCATATCATATCATATCATATCATATCATATATTATATTATACTATTACCAGTAGTATTGTATTGTATTGTATTGTATTGTATTGTATTGTATTGTATATTATATTATATTATATTATATTATTATTATATTATATTATATTATATTATATTATATTATATTATATTATATTATATTATATTATATTATATTATATTATATTATATTATATTATATTATATTATATTATATCATATCATATCACATCATATCACATATCATATATATATATCATATATCATATCATATCATATCATATCATATATTATATTATATTATATTATCATAATTGTTATCATTATCGTTGCGCGCGCGCGCGCGTGTGTGTGTGTGTGTGTGTGTGTGTGTGTGCGTTGTTTTGTATTGTTTTGCTTTGATCTTGTCATTCTTCTCTCTTCTTCTTGTTCTTGTCCATTAGCCTCATCATTCTTCTCGTTTTCTCTCTCCCATCTCTCTCTCTCTCTCTCTCTTTCCTCTCCTCTCTCTTCTTCTCTCTGTCTTTGTCTCTCTCTTCTCTCTCTGTCCCCCTCTCTCTGTCTGTCTTTTGTCTGTCCTCGTCTCTCTCTGTCTCTCTCTCTCTCTCTCTTCTCCTCCTCTGCTCTCTCTGTCTCTCTCTCTCTCTTTTTCTCTCTCTCTCTCTGTCTCCGTCTTCTGTCTCTCTCTCTCTCTCTCTGTCTGTCTCTTCTCTCTTCTCTGTCTCTCTCTTGTCTCTGTCTGTCTCTCTGTCTCTCTGTCTCCGTCTCTCTGTCTCTCTCCTTCTCTCGTCTCTCTGTCTCTTCTCTCTGTCTCCTCTCTCTCTCTGTCTCTGTCTCTTTTCTCGTCTCTTCTCTTCTCCTCTTCTCTCTCTCCTCTTCTCTCTTTCTCTCTCTCTTGTCTGTCTGTCTTCTGTCTCTCTCCTCTCTCTTCTGTCTTTTCTCTCTCACTCTGTCTGTCTGTCTCTCTCTCGGTCTCTCTCGGTTTCTCTTGGTCTCTCGGTCTCTCTCTCTCTCTCTCTCTCTCTCTCTCTCTCTCTCTCTCTCTCTCTCTCTCTCTCTCTCTCTCTCTCCCTCCTCTCTCTCTCTCTCGAGGTCTAAAAAATCCTATAGACTCAATATGCTAGGTGCATGAAAGGTGTAGGACCCTGACAGATGGAGGTGTTGATTGATACTAATATCAGTTACTTCTGAGGATGGCGCCACCACCTTCGTGTAACTGCCTCCTCTAAAAGCGTCCCTTCCTTCCATCCACGAAATTCTGAAGGAGTCCGGGGGAAGGGGAAGGAGGATGGGGGCAGGAAGGTCAAGGATAGGCTGGGTTTAGGGAGTGGAGGTGAGAGTGGGGGTTTGGATGGAGGTGGGGTAGGGATGGAGGGGGATCAGCGTGGTGAACCAAATGCTGTGTCACGTCAAGAGGATTTCGGTATTTATATCAATGTTGTTGTTTTTGCACTAATAAAGACGGCTAATTTAGACTGTGAGCCTTGTCCAACAAGCACACGAGTCTTCGATGGGTTAAACAAGTTGACAGTTTGAATTAACATCTGTCCATGAACAGGTTTTAACCTTAACGGTGATATATTCTTAGTTTCGGGGACTAGCGTTACCCTTGAAGATGTGCTTGCGGCAACAAGGGATAGAGACGTATAGAGGGCCATGATCGCCAACGCCATGTGGCAAGGTACTTGATGATGATGATGAATGTTGCCCTACTTCAAAATTTAGAGTAAAACGAAAGCAAAGAAGAAAAAGAAAAAGAAAAAGAAAAAAATCAGTTGTGGCTCCTAAGAAAAAAAAATCAGTTGTGGCTCCTAACCTTAACAGGTCGGACTACTGATCAAATTTGGTGAAAATCTGTGGATTTATGATTGAAGCATTTATGCTGACTCGTTTTTATGCATGCAGGTACTTACAGACCCACACACACACACACACACCCTTTGATCAATAAAAAAAATAGCTTCCATTTTTCTAAGAGGAGACTTGTGTTGTTGTTGTTGTTGTTTTTGTTGTTTAAAGCCCAGACGACTGCGTAGAGCAATATCAGGGCTATAACCGCTTCAAAACATTAAAAAAATTCAACAGGAAAAAAAATCAAGTACACATATCAATGCATTCCCGCACATAATCTAAGGACATGCCCCAAGCGTTGACCACTTCGTCCAATTTATCGCACAAGGGATTTAAAAAACACACCTGAATACAAATTTAAGCATACCTAAGGACACCAAAACATACATAAAAACGGGCATAAATCACCTAAAATTGCTTCGCGTATCTCACTTTCCTAGAGCCAAAAATTCACTTAATACATGTACTCAATTATCAATCCTAAGAAAAAGTGTGTAAGACTTTATCGAACACATACAGGTGAATGGACCAGCAAGGCAGAGACAGTGACAGAAAAGAGGACATTTCTAGCTCAGAATTTCCAGAAGTTGGGGGATACTATTTATACTGAAAGAGCCCCGGCATCCCCACGGGGGGAAGAGGAGACTGTACAGAAAGGTATCTAGTCATTGAAGCCTATTCAGGCGTGTATTCCTACATTAGTGACTAGTTGTTTGTCAGACATATTAATACTGAGAGAGAGAGAGAGAGAGAGAGAGAGAGAGGAGAGAGAGAGAGAGAGAGAGAGAGAGAGAGAGAGAGAGAGAGAGAGAATGGGGTTGATATTCTACAATTAAGGTTTTTGAAGTTTTCGTTTACGAATTAGTTCTAAGCTAAAGCTTCTGTGTGTCCAAACACGGACAGCCGCGAAACCCTTGCTGATACCTTCACATTTGGTGTTCCGACTCACAGACGCCTTAGCTCCTGAATAAATTTATAAACGGGGACTTAAACTCATAAATAGAAGTGTATCAAAACAACACACACACAACACACTCTCTCTCTACATCTCTCTCTGTCTCTCTCTGTCTCTCTCTCTGTCTCTCTGTCTCTCTCTCTCTGTCTCTCTCTTGTGTCTCTCTCTCTGTCTCTCTCTGTCTCTCTCTCGTCTCTCTCTGTTCTCTCTCTCTCTCTCTCTCTCTATATATATATATTATCTTTCTCTCTCTTTCTCTTTCTCTTCTCGCTCTCTATCTTCTTCTATCTGTCTCATTCTCTTTCTCTTTCTCTTCTCTCCTCTCTCTATCTCTTTAGTATTCTTTCTCTCTCTCTCTCTCTCTCTCTCTCTCTCTCTCTCTCTCTTCATGCTCGCTGTTCGTCTCTCTGTCTCTGACTATCTTTCTCTCTTCTCCTCTCTCTCTCTCTCTCTTCTCTCTGTCTGTCTCTCTCTCTCTCTCTCTTATCTCTCTCTTGCTCGCTCGTGTTCGCTCTCTGTCTCTGTTCCTCTGTTCTGTGTATCTATCTATCTATCTGTCTGTCTGTCTGTCTGTCCTCTCTCTCTCTCTCTCTCTCTCTCTCTTTATCACTCTCTTGCTCGCTCGTTCGCTCTCTGTCTCTGTTCCTCTGTTCTGTGTATCTATCTCTCTATCTGTCTGTCTGTCTGTCTGTCTTCTCTCTCTCTCTCTCTCTCTCTCTCTCTCTCTCTCTCTCTCCTGCTTTTTTTTCCTGCTTTGCTTTCCTATCCCTCTTCGTTTCACATCAAACAGGAAAACCTTCAATGAAGTAATCAGCGGCGTGATCAGCACCGCCTTGCCCCTGTCATAAAAAACCGCTGGTTCAGTTAGTAGGCCTTACTTCCCTTCTCCACTGTTCATGAATGAACCTGAAGGATAAATCTTCTTCACTAGGTTCGCTTCGTCTGCTTCACTCACCTTGAAATCATGTCTGTGACTTGATCAGAACTTTCATATGGCGGACAGTGCTGCGGACAAGTCCTGCATAGGGAATTATAATGATAAGCTTTGGATAATTGAAATTCTACTTGTGGGATCTCTAGCTAATGCGGACAGATCGTACATAGAGAATTATAACGATAAGCTTTGGATAATTGAAATTTTACTTGTGGGATCTCTAGCTAATGCGGACAGATCGTACATAGGGAATTACAATGATAAGCTTTGCATAATTGAAATTCTACTTGTGGGATCTCTAGCTAATGCGGACAGATCGTACATAGGGAATTACAATGATAAGCTTTGCATAATTGAAATTCTACTTGTGGAATCTCTAGCTAATGCGGACAGATCGTACATAGGGAATTACAATGATAAGCTTTGGATAATTGAAATTCTACTTGTGGGATTACCCGAGCTAAATGCAGACAGATCGTACATAGGGAATTATAATGATAAGCTTTGGATAATTGAAATTCTACTTGTGGGATTACCCGAGCTAAATGCAGACAGATCGTACATAGGGAATTATAATGATAAGCTTGGATAATTGAAATTCTACTTGTGGGATTACCCGAGCTAAATGCAGACAGATCGTACATAGGGAATTATAATGATAAGCTTTGCATAATTGAAATTCTACTTGTGGGATTACCCGAGCTAAATGCAGACAGATCGTACATAGGGAATTATAATGATAAGCTTTGGATAATTGAAATTCTACTTGTGGGATTACTCGAGCCAAATGCGGACAGGATGTGCATAGGGAATTATAATGATAAACTTTGGATAATTGAAAC
This sequence comes from Monoplex corrugatus, assembly GCA_030674185.1. Lineage (NCBI taxonomy): Eukaryota > Metazoa > Mollusca > Gastropoda > Littorinimorpha > Ranellidae > Monoplex > Monoplex corrugatus. Next base: position 49,126,918 of record CM060306.1, on the reverse strand, counting down.
CCTACTTGTGGAATTATACGAGCTAAATTGGATAAGGTGGAGTAAGTTGGGTTTGACTATGTGAGGGGAATGAACAATTAAAATGTCATACTTACTGCATAAGGATTGCAACCTTGTGGTAGAGAAAGGTGAAACTGCCGACGAAATTTTCGGTTGTTCCCCTGCAGAAGTATGGTCACCCATACTTTGGCCAGATCCGCTAAAAATAGAAATGATGATACCTAAGTAAAAATAGCAATGATGACACCTAAGTGACTATATGATGACACCTAAGTGAAATAGCAATGATGACACCTAAGAGTTTGGGTGAATCCAGTTATGCTAGGCTTACTTCCGCAAGGGAGTAAATCGCGTCTTGAACTCTTTAGAGAAAGCAAGTCTCACACACATTACAGTGGTACCAGACAGATGAAAGAAAGAAGAAAGGGAGTGCGATGGTGTGCGATGTTGGAAAGCGAACAAATTTTTTCGATGGTTCGGAAAGTCTGACACGGATTTGATTTCTGAAAATTATTTCTGCAATCATACTTGACATACAGACAGACAATCCCTTTCATCATCCGTACGCAGCTCAGGAACAACGGCTACAACCATTATTCTTAGTGTTAAAACTCAGCCGACTGCTGCAGAGAGTCATGCCAAGGCTTTAACCGTTCCTAAACATACACAACATCTGGTTGCAAAAATCGAGAATCGATTACGGTAAACATGGTAGATTATTATTATTATTATTATTATTATTATTATTATTATTATTATTATTAATATTATTATCATCATCATCATCATCATCATATTATTATTATTATTATCATTATCATTATTATTATTGTTGTTATTATTATTGTTGTTGTTGTTATCATCATCATCATCATCATTATTATTATCATTATTCCTTAACGAACAGTAAAGAAGTCTTCGCCACAACCCTTTCATTCCCTTACCCTAACCACTGTTTCCTGTGAAAAGTTTGTTAATACGATTAGGGAGTGAAAGGGTTAAACTATAAGGACACAGTGACCACATAATACCAACAACAACAAAAAACACGAAGAGCTTTAACGTCAGGCCGATGACTATAAACTCTATTAGACCCTCTAGAGAAACAGGGTTTTTTCTTTTGGGTTTTTTGTTTGGGTTTTTTTTTATTGGCGGGGTACGAGTGATGCTGGTGGTGGTGGTTTTGTGTGATTAGTTTGTTGATGCCTTTTGTGTTGCTCTGTTTTTGTTTTAAACCGGCAGAGGATGAGTCTGTGAGCATGCCATCTGAGTGCATTTGTCTGATGATGGCGTCTCTTTCGTTTGCCTTGTCTAAAGCCTTGTCTAATTCTCTGTATCTTTACCAGCTTCCCGCCCCACCCACCCACCCCTCTCTCTCTCTCTCTCTCCACTCTCTCTCTCTCTCTCTCTCCAGTCTCTATCTGTCTCTGTCTCTGCCTCTCTGTCCCTGTGTCTGTCTGTCCGTCTGTCTCTCTTTCTCTCTTTCTCTTTCTCTCTGTCTGACGGTCTGTCTCTCTCTCTCTCACTCTGTCTCTTTCTCTCTGTCTGTCTGTCTGTCTCTCTCTCTCTCTCTCTCTCGCTCTCTCTCGCTCGCTCTCCTCTCTCTCTTTCTCTGTCTGTCTCTCTTTCTCTTTCTCTCTGTCTCCCTTCTCTTTCTCTCTGTCTCCCTCTCTCTCTCTCTCTCGCTTGCTCTCGCTCTCATCCTCCCCTCAGATTTGTCAGATTAAAGTTGGCGTCATCCAATGGTAAAGGGCACGATCAGATGGGAAAAACCAGCATGTTGCTCTTCTTTTATTCTTGGGACTTGAAATAAAAGATCATCGTACTGTACTTTCTTCACCTCCTCCCCCTCCTCCTCCTCCTCCACCTTCTTCTTCTTCTACTTCGTCTTCTTTTCTTCTTCTTCTTCTCCTCTCTCTTCTTCTTCTCTTCTTCTTTCTTCTTCTTCTTCTTCTTCTTCTTCTTCTTCTTCTCTTCTCTTCTTCTTCTTCTTCTTCTTCTTCTTCTTTGCATTCTTCTTCTTCTTCTTCTTCTTCTTTGCATTCTTCGCATTCTTCGCATTCTTCGCATTCTTCGCATTCTTCTTCGCATTCTTCTTCGCATTCTTCTTCTTTTTCTTCGCATTCTTCTTCGCATTCTTCTTCGCATTCTTCTTCTTCTTCTTCTTCTTCTTCTTCTTCTTCTTCTTCTTCTTCTTCTTCTTCTTCTTCTTCTTCTTCTTCTTCTTTTCGCATTCTTCTTCTTCTTCTCTTCTTCTTCTTCTTCTTCGCATTTCTTCGCATTCTTCTTCTTCTTCTTCTTCTTCTTCTTCTTCTTCTTCTTCTTCGCATTCTTCTTCGCATTCTTCTTCGCATTCTTCTTCGCCTTCTTCTTCTTCGCATTCTTCTTCGCATTCTTCTTCGCATTCTTCTTCTTCGCATTCTTCTTCTTCGCATTCTTCTTCTTCGCATTCTTCTTCTTCTTCGCATTCTTCTTCGCATTCTTCTTCGCATTCTTCTTCTTCTTCTTTTCCTCCTTCTCCTCTTCCTCCTCATCCTCCTTTTTCTTCTTTCTCTTCTTCTTCGTACCTCCTTCCTCCTTCTTCTCTTCTCCCTCCTCCTCCTTCCTCTTCCTCTTCCTCTTTTTCTCCCATATCACCGTCTTTGTCCAGCCCATGTCATGGTCTCACAGACAAGAGCATTGCAGGACTGATGCTCAGAAGTGTCTGGCGCTAGTTTCCCTTAACGCTCGCTAAACAAAAGCACCTGGGTGGGTGGGAAACCCCCGAGCACACGTCACACACACACACACACACGCACGACACACCACATACACACACACGCACCGCGCGCGCACACACACATACGCACACACACTTGCGCGTGCACGACACACACACACACATACACCCACACCACTACCTACCGCCCACACCCACACAACACACACACACTTGCTCTCCTACTCTCTCTCTCTCTTCGTCTCTACACACACACACACTCCTCTCTCTCTCTCTCTCTCTCTCCTCTCTCTCACTCTCTCTCTGTCTCTCTCTCTTCTCTGTCTCTTCTCTCTGTCTCTCTCTTCTCTCTCTGTCTCCTCTCTCCTCTCTCTGTCTCTCTCTCTTCCTCTCTCTGTCTCTCTCTCCCCTCCCTCCCTTTCTCACATACACATACACTTTCATTCGATCTTTCTCCCTTTCTTTCTTTCATCATCTCACACTTACGACTTCAAGGTTGCAGATCAACCTTTCATTTTCATCTTACCAGTACAATCCCATTAAATGGAGAGTAAGGGGACTGGAGCTTCATGGAGTCTGGCGCTGGTTCCTTGCTGGGCCACAAAGCGAAAACACCTGTGAAGGTGGGAAACCCCAAGCACAAACAATGCTAGTAGTAGAATCTTACCTTGATCGCAGATATAATGCAAGAATCACCAGGGAGAATCAATGACTGGTAGTACAGTCATCGGTGGAAAAAAATATGTCACCGACTTTTGTTTGTTTGTTTGTTTGTTTGTTTGTTTGTTTGTTTGTTCGTTTTCTACTGTTTGGGACAGCTTTTTGTGTTATTTACGTTTTGTTTGACACAAAATCACCCAATATTTGAATCATGGTGTTGACACATGGGACTGGTGTTGACGAAATGTTTAGCTTTTTATGTTATGAATGATCCTTACCCATTTCAGTTTTAAACTATCATTTATTGTTTTCATGTTTCTTCTTTTCCTTCTTTACTTTCGGGTTCTTTCATTATCTGTATCACAGTATCAAATCGTACCAGGAAAGGGTGGCTGTATGGCTTGACCATGTTGGCTTCGCTCTTTCTTTCTTTCTTTCTTTACTCCTTTCTTTCTTTCTTTCTTTCTGTCTTCCTTTCTTTCTTTCTTTCTTTACTCCATACTTTCTTTCTTTCTTTCTTTATTCTTCTTTCTTTCTTTCTTTTTCTTTCTTTCTTTCTTTCTTTATTTACTTTCTTTTTCCTTTCTTTCTTTCTTTCTTTATTCCTTACTTTCTTTCTTTCTTTTTCTTTCTTTCTTTCTTTCTTTATTCCTTTCTTTCTTTCTTTTCTTATCCTTACTTTCTTTCTTTCTTTTCTTTATTCCTTTCTTTCTTTCTTTCTTTATTCCTTACTTTCTTTCTTCTTTATTCCTTTCTTTCTTTCTTTATCCTTCTTTCTCTTTCTTTCCTTTCTTTCTTTCTTTATTCCTTACTTTCTTTCTTTCTTTTCCTTTTCTTTCTTTCTTTCTTTATTCCTTACTTTCTTTCTTTCTTTATTCCTTACTTCTTTTCTTTCTTTCTTCCTTTCTTTCTTTCTTTATTCCTTACTTTCTTTCTTTCTTTATTCTCTTTCTTCTCTTTCTTTCTTTATTCCTTTCTTTCTTTCTTTCTTCTTTCTTTCTTCTTCTTCTTCTTTCTTTTTCTTATTTCTTTCTTTCTTTTCTTTCTTTATTCCTTACTTTCTTTCTTCTTTCTTTCTTTTTCCTTACTTTCTTCTTCTTTCTTTCTTTATTCCTTACTTTCTTTCTTTTTCCTTACTTTCTTTCTTTGTTCCTTACTTTCTTTCTTTTCTTTACTTTCTTTCTTTATTCCTTACTTTCTTTCTTTCTTTCTTTCTTTCTTTATTCCTTACTTTCTTTCTTTCTTTCCTTACTTTCTTTCTTACTTTCTTTATTCCTTACTTTCTTTCTTTCTTTCCTCTTACTTTCTTTCTTTATTCCTTACTTTCTTTCTTTATTCTTCTTCTTTCTTTCCTTTTCTTTCTTTCTTTCTTTCTTATTCCTTACTTTCTTTCTTTCTTTATTCCTTTCTTTATTCCTTACTTTCTTTCTTTATTCCTTACTTTCTTTCTTTATTCCTTTCTTTCTTTCTTTCTTTATTCCTTACTTTCTTTCTTTCTTCCTTTCTTTCTTTCTTTCTTTACTCCATACTTTCTTTCTTTCTTTCTTTATTCCTTACTTTCTTTCTTTATTCCTTTCTTTCTTTCTTTCTTTATTCCTTACTTTCTTTCTTTCTTTATTCCTTACTTTCTTTCTTTCTTTATTCCTTTCTTTCTTTCTTTCTTTATTCCTTACTTTCTTTCTTTCTTTATTCCTTTCTTTCTTCCTTTCTTTCTTCCTTTCTTTCTTTCTTTACTCCATACTTTCTTTCTTTCTTTCTTTATTCCTTACTTTCTTTCTTTCTTTCTTCCTTTCTTTCTTTCTTTCTTTTACTCCATACTTTCTTTCTTTCTTTCTTTATTCCTTTCTTTCTTTCTTTATTCCTTTCTTACTTACTTCCATTCTTTTTTATTTTTTCTTTCTTTCTTTATTCCTTACGTTCTTTCTTTCTTTCTTTCTTTATTCCTCACTTTCTTTGCCTGCAGACGCAGTTTTCACCTCCGCTGTAATTTAACGGCTGTGTATCAGGTAATTTAGTACAGTGTTCCGTTAATGTGCCGAAGACATTGGTCCCTGTGGCCTAGAGCTGCGCATGGCGTCTTGGCCAGGGTGATGATTACACACCTCACTTCCACTGGTTGCCCCGGTAATAATCATTGTCAGGTCTTCACCCCGATCGACCGGTTCTGGGTCTCTTTTTGTTCTGAAAGCGTGTAGTGAAGACAGCTATGTATAACTAAAGAATGCCTGGGTTTCATTGCCGTTTCTGAAATTGTCCAGTACTGTCAATACCATTCTCCACTGCATTTGAATAATGAAGATAATGAATGAGGATCGTCTCGAGGATTATGTGCTAGACTGGCGTATCATAAAAGAAATAAAGAAGGCAGAAAAGGATCGTCTCGAGGATTATTTGCAAGAATGGCGTATCATAAAAGAAAGAAAGAAGGCAGAAAAGGATCGTCTCGAGGATTCTTTGCAAGAATGGTGTATCATAAAAGAAAGAAAGAAGGCAGAAAAGGATCGTCTCGAGGATTATTTGCAAGAATGGTGTATCATAAAAGAAATAAAGAAGGCAGAAAAGGATCGTTTCGGGGATTCTTTGCAAGAATGGCGTATCATAAAAGAAATAAAGAAGGCAGAAAAGTATCGTTTCGAGGATTATGTGCTAGACTGGCGTATCATAAAAAGAAATAAAGAAGGCAGAAAAGGATCGTATCGAGGATTATTTGCAAGAATGGTGTATCATAAAAGAAATAAAGAAGGCAGAAAAGGATCGTTTCGAGGATTATTTGCAAGAATGGCGTATCATAAAAGAAATAAAGAAGGCAGAAAAGGATCGTTTCGAGGATTATTTGCAAGAATGGCGTATCATAAAAAGAAATAAAGAAGGCAGAAAAGGATCGTTTCGAGGATTATTTGCAAGAATGGCGTATTATGAAAGGAACGAAGAAGACAGACATATGCACCATTCTGGCAGTTGGAGTTAGCCTCGAATTATGACTGTGGGATTACTTGCAGTGAGTCTAGTCTTTGTACTCACATTTCCTCAGGATACTATGGATGCCTGATGTTGGTGAGTACACTGAACATCACCAGGCGATCGAAACACTGAACATCGTCAGACGATCTTTGAAACTTTTCTCTCAAGCATGCCAGTGAAGCACATAGCCTTTCGAGCTTACAGTACCAGAAGCTTGGGGTTTGAAAGCCAGAGAAAGACCATGACCACTCCGGATAGATGGAATGACATACTCACTCCAAAACATGCATGACTCTATGCCCAGCTTCCCGTATACCTTCAGACCGACAGCTTCATCTCCACACGGCACGTCCCCCGTACAGGCGGACGGAAAAAAGTCAAACAAGCTCAAACATAATATGACCGAGCGCTGTGACTTGCTGAACATATTATGGTCAGTACTACGAAGACCTGCTAGTATAGTCACTAGAGGTATATCGTTGCCAGTGCAAGGCAAGCTTTTTTGTTTGTTTCTTTCTTTCTTTCTTGTTGTTGTTGTTGTTGTGTTGTTGTTGTTGTTGTTATCATTATTATTATCATCATTATCATTATTATTATTATCATCATTGTTATCGTTATTATTATTGTTGTTGTTGTTGTTGTTGTTGTTGTTGTTGTTTGGGGTGGTATGCGTGAAGAGCAGGGCATTGCCCGACTGCCCTTGGTATAAAACGTTGGAGAGATAGGTTGATTTCCCAGGTCCCTCCCCTTGAAGACCAAGTTAGCCTTCTTGACTTCCTGAAGTCTTGGTAAAAAAAGAAATCTGGGTGGCGCTGTACTTCGGCGATGCGCTCTCAAACAGGAAGAGCAGCCAGAGTTTTAAGTGGCATTG
>CM060306.1:49104707-49112207 GCA_030674185.1 Monoplex corrugatus | reverse complement strand
TTATCTGTCACGGTTCTTGACGAACTCACTATGCTCTGCCGTTGCTGTGTAAAGTAGAATGAGCACGCGTTTTGACGTGAACCATTTACGCTATACAAATGACTGGAATCATCATTACTGTTAGCATTATTTCACTGACTATCACAGTCTTGTACAAACGATGTCGACCTTCAGTCTGTGCATAACGCAGTATCTATCGTAGGTACAAAAAATGTGCTTTTGCGCCCTGCTAATCCATCTGCAGAATTTGTTATATTGTCTCATCATCATCATCATCATCATCATCATCATCATCATCAAGTGTCCTGCCACATGACGTTGGTGATCATGGCCTTCTATCTGTTTCTATCCTCTGTTGCTGCAAGCACCTCTTCCACCCTCTCTGTCTTCAGCCACTCTGTAAGTCCGTCCAATATTTTCTCCCTGGGTCTACCTGGTGCTCTCTTTCCCTCCAACTTTTCTGTTGTAACCAGGTGTTCCAATTCCCCTTTCTTCATAAAATGGCCCATAAATGTTGCCTGTCTTTTCCTAATCTTCCTTATGAATGATCTTCTTGTGTCTGCCTCCATCAAGACTGTCTAGTTTGTTTTCTTTGCTGTCCATGAAACTCTCAACATTCTTCTTAGAAATCACATCTCGGCTGCCTCAATCTTGTCCTGGCTTTGCTTGTTGACTGTCCACGCCTCACAACCGTATAACATTATCGGTTCTATATAACATTCATTATATTGTGTATTTATGTTTTTGATAATTTATGTATGACTAGATCTCATACGTTCTTAACGATGTCTATATTCTACGTCCGGAGAACTTAATATGTGCGTGCTGGCGTCAGTAACCCCAGCTGTCAATCGGTGGATGCCTGACTTTCTTCAGAGTTTTCCTCTGCAGAGCTGTTTGAGCCGGGCCCAGGGCCTGCTGTACAGAGACAGCACATAGAGGGAGAGGGAGTTACTTGTCTCTCTGTCTATGTCTCTGGTCTTACCTAGCGGTCTTCTCTACCTGTCTGCTGGCCCACAGAGAGAGGTGTGTGCTGATAATCTCGTCATCTTGTCTGGCATTACCTGCTGGGGGTTCCTCCTCCGTTTAGAGACTACCTGCTGTCTGTCTGCCCTCCCTGCGGTGGTGGAGTTGGTGCAGGCCTTCATAAAATGGTATACATATATATATAATATATATATATATATAGAGAGAGAGAGAGAGAGAGAGAAAGAAAGAGAGAGAGAGAGAAACACATGTATGTATATACATATATATATATATATGTGTGTGTGTGTGTGTATGTGTGTGTGTGTGTGTGTACATGTGTGTGTGTGTGTGTGCGTGCGCGTGCGTGCGTGCGTGCGTGTGTAAAGATAAAACAGAACGAAAGACAGATGCGATAGTCAAGCCATTTTAACTGTCTCCCTTTTTAATCAAAAATCTTTTGCAAAAAAACCCGGATTTTGCTCTTTCCAAGGTCATTGTGACCTTGAAGAAGCTACAGATGAAATACAACTTGACGTGAAATGAGGACAATGGTAGACTGTCACAACAACGAAAACAGATTGTGAATGTTACCTGAACCTTTAGAAACAGTGTCCTTTACACAACTCTTTAAATTTCTTGATTTACGGCTTTTTTGTTTGTTTGTTTGTTTGTTTGTTTGTTTGTTTGTTGTTGTTTTTGTTTGTTTTTTCTTTCTCTCTCTCTCTCTTTCTCTCTCTGTCTCTCTCTCTCTTTATCTCTCTCTTTCTCTGTCTCTCTCTCTCTCTCTTTTCTGTCTCTTTCTCTCTCTCTCTCTTTCTCTCTCTCTTCTCTTCTCTTCTCTCTCTCTTTCTCTCTCTCTCTTTCTTTCTCTCTCTCTCTCTCTTTTCTCTTCTCTCTCTCTCTCTTTCTCTCTCTTCTTCTTTCTCTCTCTCTCTCTTTTCTCTCTCTTTCTCTCTTCTCTCTCTTCTCTCTCTCTCTCTCTTTCTCTCTCTTTCTCCTCCCTCTCTCACTCTTTGTGTGTGAGCGAGTGACGTTAACTGATTTGCCCATGCCATGATTTCCAAACTTATGCATTTTGCGATTTCTGAACAGTCCGCACCTCTGGCTCAGAAAGGTTGAGAGGGGGGGGGGGAGGGGGGAGAGGGGATGGGGATGGAGGGGTAGTGGGAAAGGAATTTGACGTGCGATTATTTCCAGCGAATCAGAGCTTTAAAAGAAAATCTCACCTGTCTGGGCGGAGAGGTTTTTTTTTTTTTTTTAATTTTTTTTTTTTAGCATGGCACCGTTTCTGGTGACTCGCACCTGAAATGTTTCACCTGAGTACGGGAATGTATCTTCGAAAGCCATCAAAAGTTGCAGGCTATTACCTGATACTGTTAGGAGACTTTTATGCCTCTCACGGCATGTTTCTCCCTTCCTCAAGTCCCGGACAAGGGGGGCGTTTTATGGCTCGGTTCTGGCACTCGCCCCACCCGTTCCCTGCAGGTTATGTTCCTCCCAGGGGTGTGTGTAGGGACAGGTGGTGGTGGGAATGGGGGATCTGTATGTATGTGGGGGGGGGGGAGGGGAGCGTATGTGCATGTTTGGGGGAGGGTGCGTGTGCGTGTGTGCGTGGGGATGGGGGTGGGTGGGTGACGTGTGTGTGTGTGTGTTTTGTTTGTGTGCTTGCGTGCGTGTGTGTGTGCCTGCGTGTGTGTGTGTGTCGTGTGTGTTTGTGTGAGTGTGTGTGTGAGTATGTGTGTGTACGTGCGTGTGTGTTGTGTGCGCGCGCGTGTGTGTGTGCGTGCGTTCGTGTGTGTATGTGTGTGTGCGTGCGTGCGTGCGTGCATGTGTGTGTGTGTGCACGTATGTATGTGTGTGTGCGTACTTGCGTGCGTGCGTGTGTGCGTGCGTGTGTGTGTGGATGTATGTGAGTGTGTGCGTGCGCGCGCCGCGCTGGCGCACGAGAATACGTATACGACTGAATTGGATGGTTTTACGATATCGTCATTGCTGTAGCTAGAGACTCATCATTATTACTGTATAATATCATGATTACATAACCACCTCTCGTATACACCCAATCAGGACATAAATCTGCTAGCATCTGTGACACCTGCCTTAAACCTGTTCAGAATATGTTCCCGAGAGATTTTACCCGGGGTAATGAAATCCTTGAAAAATGGCTCCTACTTCTTGGAAGTGGGGGGAGGGGTTGGGTGAGAAAAGGGGCGATTTGTAAATGTTGCAAGGCAGCAGTTTTTCTTCTATTTGGAAAGAACATTAGAACTTGAAACACTTGAAAAATGTGTGTGTGTGGGTGCTGCTTTGTAGTACAGGAATGAAAAAGGAATGCGGTTATTTAACCCTGGAATTGAGACATTTCAAGACTGGTTACTCATCATCATCATCATCAAGTGCCTTGCCACATGGCGTTGGCGATCATGGCCCTCCGTATGTATGTATCCCTTGTTGCCGCCAGCACATCTTCCACCCTCTCTGTCTTCAGCCACTCTGCAAGTCCGTCCATTTTTTCCCTGGGTCTACCTGGTGCTCTCTTTCCCTCCAGCTTTCCTGTTGTGACCAGGTGCTCCAATTCCCCTTTCCTCATAGAATGGCCTATAAATGTTGCCTGTCTTTTCCTAATCATCTTCATGAATAATCTTCTTGTGTCTGCCTCCATCAAGACCGTCTGGTTTGTTTTCTTTGCTGTCCATGAAACTCTCAACATTCTTCTTAGAAACTACATCTCGGCTGCCTCAATCTTGTTCTGGCTTTGCTTGTTGACTGTCCACGCCTCACAACCGTATAACATTATCTTTTCTGTATAATATTCAAGAACTCTCTTCCTGATGTTAACTGATAGGCATTTGTTGGTAAGAATTACTGATTACTAACAATACATCTCGAAATTTTGACGGACCAGATTTTGTGAACTAGTCCGTTTGTAGATGAAATTTTGAGCAGAAACGGCAGAGAATTTTTTGTTTATTCTCAAACTGGTCATTATTGATTAAAAAAAAAAAGAACGTGGTAGATAGTCGCAATTTTACACGGAAAATCTTGTGACAGATTATCGTGCAAATGACAAGACAATCGGACTTGATACATTCAGTACAATACTATATTATCAGTACAAATGACAAGACAATCGGATTTTGATACATTCAGTAACAATACTATATATATCAGTACAAATGACAAGACAATCGGACTTGATACATTCAGTACAATAACTATAATTATATCAGTACAAATGACAAGACAATCGGACTTGATACATTCAGTACAATACTATATTATCAGTACAAATGACAAGACAATCGGATTTGATACGATACAGTACAACACAATATAATACTTGGGCTTGGATGTGACATGATTTTATTGTTTGAGGGTTCGACCTCTAACCCAACGAATATAAAATATATTTATTAACTGCGAGATATATCGTAGGATGACATATAATACGATTTGATATGATACATCTAACAGAATACAACACTTACAGCTGGGATGTGATATGACTCAGTCCTTATTATCTCGAAAGCTCGGCCTCTTAACTCAATAGAGGTAAAGTCCATATACATGTATTGACCGCTGAGATATCTCTGTAGGTATTCGTTTTAAATCCATAAACTACAGACACTACTTGCAAACCAAAATATTTGATATGAAGGGAACCAGTACTATAACATTTCCTATAATGACACAAATATGGGAGAACAACAACAACAACAACAACAAAACGACTGTTTGTTAAAGCGGAATTGTAAAAGATGTTCATTGCTCTGTCATATGGTTTCTAAATGCATGTAACAGAGAGGTACTGCGAAATCAGCGTTGGAAGTAGAGCCTGAAGATATACTTATAACATAGAATTCGGTAGGTGAACGGATATCTCTTCTCTCTTCTTCTCTTCTCTCTCTCTCTCTCTCTCTCTCTCTCTCTCTCTCTCTCTCTCTCTCTCTCTCTCTCTCTCTCTCTCTACTCTATCTATCTATCTCTCTCTCTCTCTCTCTCTCTATCTATCTCTCTCTCTCTCTCTCTCTCTCTCTCTCTCTTCTTCTTCTCTTCTTCTCTCTCTCTCTCTCTCTCTCTCTCTCTCATTCTTCTCTCTCTCTCTCTCTCTCTCTCTCTCTCTCTCTCTCTCTCTCTCTCTTCCTCTCTCTCTCTTCTCTCCTTCTCCACTCTCTCTCTCTCTCTCTCCCTGTCTCACCCTCTCTCTCATGCACACACGCACACCACACACACACACACTCTCTCTCTCTATCTCTCTCTGTTTCTCTCTCTCTCACACACACACACACACACACACACACACCACGCACACGCACGCACGCACGCACACGCACGCACGCACACACACAACACACACACACAACAAAAACACACAACCGACAGAGACTCGAGACAAGGGCGGGGGGAGGTTCGACCTCCATATTAAAAAAAAAAAAGGAAAAAACAAAAACAAAAAACGAATATGAATGGGACAGCGGAGACACCTCTCGCTGCTAAGATCAAGCGATTCCCACGGCAAGATGTTATAATAATAACACCAATAGCCCAGCACTGCACACCATACTACTCCCCAACTTGTTTGTATGTCGAGGAACAGTTTCTCAAGCCCAGAAATAACAGCCGTTCGTTCGTTCGTTCGTTCGTTCGTTATCAATGGAGCGATAAAGCCAGCCGTAGCCGCCTCGAGATGTCTACCTATCTATATACTTATTGGCGCTTGCATTCACCGACATCGACAACTTGTTCGCTCATGCATCAGGACACGAACGTGTTGAGACGAGGTACATTGCACTCTCCTATCAATTAATTTAACAAGAAATCCAAAACAAGTGTGACTGCCCGCATTCAAGCAAACAGGAATCAGAAAATTTTCGGCCAACTGGCCTTTGTCTAGCGTAAGATCACAAACAAACAAATAACAGATACAAAAAAGGAATCTTTTCTCACACGGGAAGTTTCAGTCTTTTTTTTTTTTTTCCTAATTTTTGTATCTGGTGTTTGTTTGTGATCTTACGCTTGATAAATGGCCAGTTTGCGCCTGTCTTGTCTTGTTGTATTAAATACGCGTCTTATTTCTTTTTTATTTTTCGTGTTTTTTTTGTTTTTTTCCTAATTAAAAAGAAATGGTCAGGCCTTACTAACAAAAAAATCTTCCGTTTCGATTAGCCTTTTGAGTCCTGGCATCCTGTCCACCTGCATCCTGCATTGTCAACCATGCTAGCAAAAGCAAAAAAACTTAACCCTTTGACTCCTTCACCCTGTCCACCAGCATCCTGCATTGTCAACCATGTTAGCAAAAGCAAAAAATCTTAACCCTTTTACTCCCTCACCCTGTCCACCAGCATCCTGCATTGTCAACCATGCTAGCAAAAGCAAAAAACTTAACCCTTTGACTCCCTCACCCTATCCGGATAGGGTGAGGAGTCAAAGGGTTAAGTTTTCGCAGGTGGTGTGCAGGGTGCGGAAGTCAACAGGTCAGGTATTGAATAGCCCAGATTGTTTCTTGGTCGTCACACACACACACACACACACACACACACACACACACACACACACACACACACACACACACACACACTCACACACACACACACACATACACACACACATACATACACACACACACACACATAACACACACACACACACAACACACACACACACACACACACACACACACACACACACACACACACACACACACACACACACACACACACACACACACAATGTCCGGAGTTAGGAGTGTGGAGTTTATCCAAGAAGGATTCACTGCACTCGGACAAAATCCATATGCGCTCCACCTGAAATCTGCCAGCAATTCTCTGGCAGAGTCCTTGAGCCTGCTCAAAACCCTATGCACTGAGACAAGGTCTTGAAATGGGGAGGAGCAGGAGGAGAAAGGACCCAATGAAACGCTAAGCTGACACCACCAGAATGATGAAAACATTAGTATGGATATCGAACAGGCCAGTTTTTAATGTAGCCGGCTGGGATCGAACTCGATATATCAGATCTGGAGTCCACAGCTCTATCAAAGTAACCAGCCAGCTCTCGTCCACACTAACACAGATATACACACAAGAAGCGGGCACACACACACTCACGCATATGAGCGTAAACGCACACGCACACGCACACGCACACGCACATTCGTACGTGCGAGCGCCCTGGTCGATATGGAAAAGCCTCCTTTTTCTGCTCGATGAAGCATCAGGGAGGTGTCGCTGTTTTCGCCCATGTTTTGTGTTGTTTGTTTTTCTTGTCTTTTTTTTTTTTTTTTTTTTTTTTTTTTTTATACGCAGGACAAAAGCCAGTTGGCTGAAAGTTTTACGCCTGTCTTGTTTTGTTATACCGAATAAGCGTTTTAATAAGTTTGTTTTTGTTTGTTTGTTGTTTGTTTGTTTGTTTGTTTGTTTGTTTTTTGTTTGTTTGTGGCTCCTATTTTCTTAAACGTGGGGAGTCAACTTAAATTGAAGTGGACACTGACAGAAATTTACTTCAAAAAAGAAAACTTGCAGTGGGTGGATA
>CM060306.1:49087207-49097207 GCA_030674185.1 Monoplex corrugatus | reverse complement strand
GCGTGATGTTTTCCCTCCGTTTCACCCGCTTGTTTACACGGCACGTGGTGATGAGGTAATTTAAGTCTATACTTACTCTGCACGTAGGCGGCTAATTATGCAATTGTTTGTCAGTGTATTGTTTATCACCATGCTTGATGGAAGGGGAATCGATCGATTGGTGTATGTGTGGTTTAATCGTCGATGCTGTAAACAAAAAAATCTTGCGTGCATTACTTGCTTAAGTTTCTAATCATTGTCATCAATCATCATCAGGTGCCCTGCCGCATGGCGTTGGCGATCATGGACTTCCATCTGTCTCTATCTCTCGTTGCCCCTAGCATCTCCCCCACCCTCCTCGTCCCCAGCCACTCTGCAAGTCCGTCCAACATTTTCTCCCTGGGTCTACCTGGTGCTCTCTTTCCCTCCAGCTTTCTTGTTGTGACCAGGTGCACCTAATCATTGTGGGACAAAAATATGTATTATTTCTCTAATATTATTTCTCTGGGTTTCTTGTGACTGTGTGGCTGTTCGTGGTCTGTGAAAATACCCGCAAACGAAGAATAAACAAGTCCCTCCTAACAAACTATGACTGAAAACCAAATACGTACATATATTAGCCATGATGAACAGATAGCAAACGACATCATGGATGGTTCTGTGTTGTAAAGATAACGCACAGTTTGTTTATCGGTCACGATTTAGAACCCCCCCCCCCCCCCACCTTATACTTCCATAATGATATGGTTTTTGAAACTGGCGTGGAGAGAGTGGTACGAGGACAGAGACTAATCTTTTATTGTCACTTCACCTGCTTACCATCTTACTACGATTAACCGTTTCACTCCCTTAACCTACCTTCCGGCTTTCCTAAATTAACCCTTTCACTCCTTTAACCTGCCTATCGGCTTCCTACAATTAATCCTTTTACACACAAAATTGGTTAAAAACAAAAAACGAGAGGGTACGTGTGTGCATGTAACGTACGCTTGCGTGCGTGCGTAAGTGCGCGCGTGCGTGCGTAAGTGCATGCGTGTGTGTGTGTGTGTGTGTGTGTGCGTGTGTGTATGTGTGTGTGTATGAGTGTGTGTGATGTGCGCACGCACGCGCGCGAGCGAGTGTATGTGCACGCGTGCGTACGTAAGAGAAAGAGAGGCAGGTAAAACAAGAGAAGTTTTGTAAACATTGATTACCTGTCTGCACGTGCTCCGGTGACCTTTTCGACAGTAAGGTCACGTGTTCACAATTGACTCACACACACGTCTGTGACAGTATGCGTAATAATTACTGGCGACAGCAACATCGTCTATTTCAGGAAACACCTCACTGTAATTAGAACCTTGAAGATTGGGTGTCGTTTCAGTGGCGTAATCTTTCGTTCAGTTTCAGCCACAGTAATAGTGAGTAAACTATTGAAGTAGCAACAGAGGCAGCGGCAGCAGCAGCAGTAGCAACAGTAGCAACAAGGGTGATAGTCAAAGCAGTGATGTTGATGTTACATAGTGTGCCTAAGGGAGAGCACCGCTGTAATTCGTGCACTGGAATGGGGGTGTCGCTTCATTGACGTTGTCTTTTGTTTATTGTTATCATAAGTTGGTTGTTGGTTTTTTTAGTATTACCACCAGCAAGCAGCAGAATAGTATTGTAACGTAATTTTCGTCTTACAAAGCATCACACATGAATTACAACACTAGAAAAAGTCCATTATTTAACCCTTTCATTCCATGACTTTGTCCAAAAGCTTAACCCTTTCAGTCCTTCCTCCTATCTACCAATAGGGTCAATATGGGTAGGGAGTGAAGGGGTTACGGTTTTGCTTTGCCATCATGGCTGAAAATGCAGAAAGGTTTTGGAAAGGTTAATGGATGCGGGGTTTTCATACTATCATTATCAGTGTTGGAGGAGGAGCAGCAGTAGCAGCAGCTGTAGGCAGTAGCAGTAGTAACAGCAGGAGTTGTTGTTAAAAGTAGCAGCAACAGCAGCACTAGCAGAATCAGTAGGACAGTATCAGTATCAGTGGAAGAGGGAGGAAGACAAGTAGCGACAGAAACTGCGGCAACAGTGACAGCAGCAGCGGTAGTAATGTTAATGATACAGATTAGTATAATTGTTTTAGGAAGAATCACAAAAAAAAAGTTTGTCACATTAACAACTTTACTATTGCTGCTGCTGCTACTACTACTACTACTACTACTAATACTAATACTACTGCTTCTGCTGCTGCTACTACTACTACTAATACTACTACTGCTGCTGCTGCTGCTACTACTACTACTACTACTACTGCTACTACTGCTGCTGCTGCTACTGTTGCTTGCTGCCTGCTGGTACTACTACTACTGCTACTACTACTACTACTACACTACTATACTACTACTACTGCCGCTGTATCAAAAATACTGATAACAGTCTAAATTATTACAGATAACAGTGTAAATTCGTACGGCGACTGTTTATTATTACCAGTCTAGTTGCGGCAGTGTTCATGCTTCTGACAAGTCGGTAATTCAGCTCAGTAGGAGAACAACCGCAGATTATGATGCTTGGCTGATAAAGCAGTGATGGCAGTCAACCTGTGACGATGACCCATCATACCTAGAGATGACTACCAGTTGTTACGGCAGATCCTATTGTGCCGTGTCTCTAAGTCTAACTCTCTGATTCCTGCACCCTCTCTACCAACTACAAAAACTTAACCCTTTGCCTCCCTCACCCTATCCACCAGATTCCTGCAGGAAGCTTGTGAATAGGGTGTGAGGGAGTCAAAGGGTTCCGTTTTTGCTTTTGCTAGTATGGTTGACAAAGCAGGATGCTGGTAGACAGGGTGCGAGAGTCAAAGGGTTAAAGATGGCGGTCGCTTATGCAGCACACTGTCTGTGACGGAATTCCGTTCTACTGAAGGTCAAGTTGCTGAGGCCGATATAAATATGTTGTTGTCGTGCCAGGACTTTTTCACTGTAATGTATCTAAAGCACGGGTTTCTACAGCTGCTCTCTAGACGGGTTGTAGGGGGTCTTCTCGATTTCCAGGATCAGCCATCAGTTGTAGCAATATGGCAGTCGTAAAGCGGCAGCAAAAAGCAGCAGTAGTTGCAGTTAAGTTGATGTTACTATCGCTTCGTTGCTTTTGTTGTAGCTGCTGCTGCTTCTGGTGGTGGTGCGGTGCTGGTGCTGGTGCTGCTGCTGTTGATGATGATGATGATGATGATGATGATTATAATGGTGGTAGTGGTGGTGGTGGTGTGGTATCATTATTCTTTCCTTCATTCTAAACTTGGTGAATGCATTGAAACTATTTCTGTGTCCGTTACGATGAGACTAAATTAGCATAGGCCTCCTGCCTCCCTCAGTCTCTCTCCTATGCACACAGATGGACATAAACGAGACAAGGAATCGCCTTTTACTCCATCACACATCGCATTAACCCTTTGACTCCCGAAACCCTGCCCAGCAGCATCCTATATTATCAACCATGCTGACAGAACAAAAGCTTAACCCTTTGACTCCGTCACCCTATCCACCAGCTTCCTGCAGGAAGCTGGTGGATAGGGTGAGGGAGTCAAAGGGTTAAGCTATTGCAGTTAGTGGATAGGATGCGGTAGTCAAAGGGTTAAACGTGAGCTGCTTCAAATGCATGAATAAGAAGACAGTGATACGTTTCGGTGAAAGGAAGGGGCAGGACACAGAGATAAATGTCTTCTTCTTCTCTTGACTCTTCCCCATTAACTTCTGTAAAGAGTCACTGGGGCACCGCACTGACAACAAACTGTGCACCAAGATCCTCCATCCCTAAGCATCCAGTAGAAGAAAAGTACGGTCTTTCAAACAACAACAACAACAAAAAAAGAACAAAAAAGAAGTTATGATTAATGAATACAATACACGAATAACAAGAGAGAAGAAATGAAGAGAGAGAGAGAGACAAAGCAGGATGCCCTTTTCAACATTCCCTCGTATCATTTCCTCCGCTCGCCCTACACCTTTTCCACACCCCCCCCCACCCACCCCTTTCGTGTTTCATATATACAGGGGGGGTGCAAAAGTAGGTATACAGTTATGAAAAATGAAAACACGTACAATGCTCATTGCATTTATTATACAAACAAATGAATATTGCATACACATGTAATAAACAAGCACAGCCTTAATCCCTCAGATACTCAAACTGCTTGCCGTCGGTATTCACACACTCCTCTAATCGAGAGCGGAATAAAGCATTATAATAATAATGAAATACTTACTGTTATACTACTTTTGCACCCCCCTGTATATATATATATATAGAGAGAGAGAGGGGGGGGGGGGGAAGAGAGAGAGAGAGAGAGAGAGAGAGAAAGAGAGAGACAGAGACGAAGCAGCATACGTACAAAAAAAAGACAACAAAACGACGTAAATATTACCGAAATTTTCGGCGGTACACTCGCCTTCCTCATGTGGGACTTTATTCACTGACTACCTGTATACGCACACATACACAGACATACACACACACACACACACACACACACACACACACAATATATTATATATATATATATATATAATATATAATTATATATGATATATATATATATGTATGTATGTATGTATATAATGTCTTGTCTAGCTTATGTAATGGAAACAAATCGTTTGTCACGTCCTACTTGACAGAAATATGATTGCTCCACCCTTACACTCTCAACCTCTTCCAATGGACACTGACATATACATATACTAGCGCACACGCGTGCGAGCACACTTAAACGCACACAGAAAAGCGCACAACATACGCTAACTGTCCTCTTTGACTTTGAAATGCCATGTTCCTGAAAAGTGTCTTTTAGACGCCTTTCATACAACAACACAACACACACACACACACACACAACACACACACACACACACACACAACACACACCTGCACACCAACACACACACACACACAGCCACAACAACACACACACACACACACACACACACACACCAACACAGCACACACCACACACACACCACGCACACACACACAACACACACACAAGAGTTCTCTCTCTCTCTCTCTGTCTCCTTCTCTCTCTGTCTGTCTGTCTCTCTCTCTCTCTCTCTCTCTCTCTCATTTCTCTCTCTCTCTGTCTATCGATCTATCTATATGTCTCAAAACACACAAAAACGCACACACACATACCACACACCACACACACACAACACACACACACACACACACACACAAACACACACACACACACACGCACCACAGGCATATACACACTAACACACACACGTGTTCACACGCCCCGGTTTTCTGTCTACCTAATATGCAGACTAGGCTGTCATTTGCATTTTTCGTTGTTGTGTTTGGGGTGGTCTTTTTTTCATAGAAAACAGGTCCTGTTCGTGAAGTCAAGAAGACATAAAGTGTGTCTGTCTATCCTTACCTTCCCTTCCCTTACCTAACTTGCATATATGCTCCACCTTTTTTCCCTTTACCTACCTTCCACTTCATGTCGGAGACACGGAGAGAGAAAGAGATAGGTAAACTTGCTCTGCGGCAGCAGGACCATGTCGGTTTTGTCATGTGACGAGCTTGCAGCCCCGCTGCTCACTGCACCACAGAAATCGGAGTTTGTGCATGAATATCAAGAATTGTCATCACACCGGACAATTTCATATGGACTCTACCCAAATCTGTTAGCAACAGTCTGGCAGTTTACTTACTATTGGCACAGTCTTGAAAAAAAATATAGGAGAGGACTTTGAGGGCAGGGAACTATGAGAAACTGACTCGAACAGTTGGTTAGAGCGAAAAGATAGGCAACAAAACAGGCCAGTTTTTATTTGTTTGTTTCTTTCATTCTTTCCTTTGTTTCTTTCTTTGTTCGTTGTTCGTTCTTTTGTTTGTGTATTCGTTCGTTTGTTTCTTTGTTTGTTGGGGGATTTTTGCTTTGTTTGTTTGTTTGTTTGTTTTTTGTTTGTTTGTTTGTTTGTTTCTAATTTGATGTGAATGGGCTGCTTCAACAGATCTGGAGTCGTCGGCATTGCACAAGCCCTCTACATCATAATCAAAAGCTTATGACAGTCACGAGGACCTGCACACGTTTGTTCGATTGTTTGTTTTTCGTTCGTTCGTTCGTTCGTTCGTTCGTCTTCTTTCGTTCGTTCGATCGTTCGTTCGTTTGTTTGCTCGTTCGTTCGTTCGTTCGATCGTTCGTTCGTTTGTTTGTTTGTTTGTTTGTTTGATTGTTTGTTCGTTCGTTCGTTCGTTCGTTTTTTGTTTGTTTAAATGGCTGAGCTTGGATTGAACTTGATCCCTTAGATCTTGAATCCAGGGCTATTGAGGATCTGTTCAGTACAAACCACACACTTTCGTCGTTGTGGGACGCAATTACGCGCGTGCAGACTGACTGGTAGCGTCTATCAATCCGAACCTGGATCGGATCGTTTGAGAAACAAATGAAGCCGCTGCTAATCTCTCTGTTCATGTCTTGGTGTATGTCAACCGTCTCTCTCGACATTGCCTTACCTGGCTGGGCCACTGGGTGAGCTGGCTGGCTGTCTGTCTGTCCAAGTGTGCAGTCAAAGTCACCGGAGTTGTTGGCAACTGCTGCTATCAGGATTTTGTGCAGACATTTTAGTGACCCTGACCTAGGCCTGTAGGCGTAAACAAACTCGCACACTTGGCAGTGTTGTGATTATCAAAAAATGAAACCTTGTAAGGGGAAGATTGTTGTTCTGTTGAGGTCATTTCAAGTGATTGTGTTTCAGTTTCTTGGTTAATGTGCTCTATGTGTGTGTGTGTGTGTGTTCTAGTTTTGTGGGGTAAGACGCTACGACCTGAGCAGTACATAAACTGTGCATTTCAGTGGGACGAGAATTGCTAAAAATAATGTGCTGTCTTGTGCACCAACTTCAGATCTGATCTGTTTGTGGATTGAGGAGGTGCTGAAACTGTGTGTCTGAAGATAAAAAAAAAAAAAAAAGTAATCAGTTGCTAAATGTTTTGATTAGATGCTAAATTTAGATTGATGTTCTATGCACTGGTGGGAGGTTCCGATATTGCGGCATTGAAACAAGAACCTACAGTTAAGTAAGCTTATTTTCTCGTGTAGACTCTTACTTTCACGATTTGCAAATCACAGAAATGGTTGAATACGAAAAAAAAGCCAAGTGTTCAGGATGTGTCTTTTTAAAATTGATTATACTTGATACGGTCATCGATGGTGTTATGTAAGACAAGAGTCCTATGTGTTGGCAAGCCGTTTGAAGACACTGTTACTTAATTCGTGTGGCACTCTGCGAGTTCTTCTTTCCCTACGATTTACGATAGATTTACATCTAGCCATCAGGAATATAAAATGACAGAAAATGATATTTAGAATGGAAAAAAGACTATAAGATTGGAACATTTCCACAGAAAATCATGAGGGAAAAGATGCTTGGAGTCTTCCGATCGATATCGTTCACCTTGATGAGCAGAAAATACTTGTAAACTGAAAGGGGTTTCGATTAGGGCTGGAAAAAGCTCTGAAACGTAGCTTAAAGTCATAGAGTTATTAAATGGAACCTTCCTGATATAAATGATTAAACAGTTTTATTCAGACAAGAAATGATATTAACCAATCAGAGAAGATTTTTAAGCAACAAGAAGTCAATGTGCAAACTTCTGTTATGGGAAGAATGCAAACGTGATGAAATGTGTTGTCATTAAGCATGTTTTTATGGTTGTGTTAACTGATGTTCACTATCTTTTTTCTTGTCTGTTAGACTGGTGATATGTTTTTTTAAGCATGTGATACACGACAGTACTTCTATGACTGTGCAGTCGGTCATACATGTCTTAACGGGTGTAAAGAAAATCTTTGGAAACTTTTGGTTCTGTCCTGTTCGTCTTGTACGAATAAAACGAACACCTGATAAAAGTTAATGTGTCCCTATGTGTTCATCATTAACAACTGAATAGATACGAAATGAATTGGGTAATTTTGTGCGGATGAAAATATGAAAGCTAAGGAAAGATATCTTTTCTGTTTTCTTTTTCATAACAAAGAAATGAATACGAAATGAACTGTCTGCCTCGTCCATCTCTTAGAAGGGAAATAAGCGCGTTGTGCTGGAACAGCAACGTTCATGAATTTGGGTTTTAACTACAGTTAGGTACCCACGTTAGAATGGAGCTAGGGAAGGGGTAGAGAACAGAAATTTCGTATCGTACTTCCTATTTCCTTCAGTCATTAGCCTTTGACAGACACATTACACTGTTATCTTCAGTGACGGGACATTACAATCCATTGACTAACTGTAGAAGTCTTTTCGTCGGTATTTCTATAGCATTTGCCAGTTATGTCCGAAAAGGAATGAGAAGTCTCCTGACACTGCAAGTTTTCCATGTTATCAACTTTAAGATGATCAGTGTATTCCCATGTCAGTGTATTCCCATGGTTATGGCTTATATTGTCTCCTCGTCTGCTCGGTCATGATTCAGTAGAAGCGTATGCATGTTTCAAAAACCACACACTCTCAAATCAGGTAAATAGTACACGCTGTGATTTTATGTTGACTATTAAAGATTAAAGTAGAAAGTTTGCACTCAACAGTACTTCATTACCTCTTAATAACCAGTGGACGAAGTGTTTCTCAGATGGAGTCCAGTTCCCACATTATGCGTGGTCAGCTAGTTAAGGTAAAGTTTTCCACCTTCTTACAGGTGTGATAATCTCTTGAAAATCTGCGCAAGTGCTCTATTCACAATGTGGATTGGCAAGAAGTCTGAGATTCCAGTCACCCGCCGGTGATTTTGGCTTCATCAGAGGCTTGTTGACAAACCAGGGTAGGTTAGCTGCGGGTGCATGCACCCACGGTATCTGGGCTGTAGCTTCTGTTCACTGAGGCGAAGCCACTAATCTGCCTTCACGCTTGAATTACCTCGCACCTATTGTGGTTTTGCATGGGAATCTGAAGCTTTAGGAGGCGGCAGTGCTGTACGGCGGTGGATTAGCAAAAGTAAAGCTTGAGGGAGTTGAGTTTATAGGATAGGTACTAGGAGCCACTGGGTGCCGGCCGGTACTGGTATGTTGGTGACCAGCGCTTTCTGTTTCACATCTGCGCTGGCTGCAGCAACGTCAGTGAGGCCGGTGACTGCACTGCACTCCTGTCGTCAGCCAGGCAGTGACTGCGATATCACACTTTGCTCTCTGTTTTTGTCAGGACCTGGGTTCGGTGTGACTGACTGTGCTTTTGACGGAGATAATATTATATCTATAGAGAAACATAAAAAATAAACCGTGTTTACCGGCCACAAGGAGACTAAGAAGCACAGTGTGTTTTTACTTTTTACCGGCAACACAAAAGTCGAGAAACATAAAGAGTGAACAGTCGTTTGCACATCATAACATCAGACGTGTGGATTGTGTAATCATCTTATCCCTCTGTGTTTGTGACAAGGTTTGTGACTGCTGCGGGGCGAAAACCCCTGTATATACATAGAAAGTACTCGTTCAGCAGTTTAGACAGATCCATACAACCGTCTTCATCTTCAGCTGTGCTTCGTGACTGATGCAGTAGATTTACTGGTGACACGAAGGGAGAGAAGGAAAGAATACGTGGTTACGGTCGTTGTCATCTTCAGCTTTAGCCCTGATATGGCCCTACACAGTGGGCTGGGTTTAAACAAAAATAACGATCTTCAGCTTGTGATTGTCGCTTGTCCCACTGATGTTGCTATCAGTTTTGACCATTGTACCTTCAGCTTGTGCGACTGTTGCATGTCCCCTTCGATTTTGCTATAAGTTTGCCCATGATACTGAGAGACAAACCCAGAATGTTAAAAATTAGAACAGGTGGACACAGTGACCGTCCTTGAGGATCTGTACTTGTGACAAAGCCTTCAGTAAATTTAGAGGGCGCTAGAGAGAGAGGGGAAAACAAGCTGTTTATAAGTTCCATCCAGTCCATGCAGTCTTCGTTTTCAGCCTGTCATTCCAGGCAGTCGTTCCAGTGGATTTTGCCAGCGACACATAAAGAGAGAAAATCAGAGACTGTTCAGGTGGCTA
>CM060306.1:49072207-49082207 GCA_030674185.1 Monoplex corrugatus | reverse complement strand
GATCTGGGTTCGATCCTGTGTGAGGATGTCCCACCTGATGTGTAAAAGATGGAGACTTGTCCGATCTCCCAAATCAACGTATGTTCTGATCTCGTGGTGTCTAAACCCCCCCTCTATGTATATATGCACACTGAAGATCAAATACACGCGCACGTTAAACATCATGTATCAGAGAGAATCCGACAAAAGCATCGGTATCTCAAAATGCAACTAAAAATTTTCAGGCTTCTTTTAGCAACATTCTTATAGCTAGTCCTCGTATACTCTGAGAGTGGTAGGACTTAAAACTCAACAAAACAGAACAGAACAGAACATCCTGTAAGTCATGTCGCTGTCCGGTGGCTAGTGGAGACATGAAAAACACCCAACATGCATGCTGACGAAAAACAGAAGACGCAGACTGTGTGGCTTGCAAACCGCCAGAATAATATCGTGTGGCCAAAACAACATGTTTGCTTGCATCCGAGAAAAATCGGAATCCGAAAAGAAGAAAAAAAGTTTAGACTTATTATATCATCCATCATCTACGTTTATCAATGAAATCTGCATGACTTTCTCACACTAGACTAATCAAACGTATAAATCATGTGTAATAAATTCATAAAGGTTGTGTTCATTGAAAAGCTGAGAGATCTGTGCCTTTGAAAGTTTGAGATCCCTGTGACATTTGTAATCGGGCCATTTTTAAATCGTCAACGTTCGTGGTTGCACATTAGAATCACGGAATTAGAACAAGAATCCATAAGAAAAAAAATTTAAAAAAGAAAAGAAATAATGGCGAAAATTTATGCTGACACTCAGATTCATGGTGACACTGACACATCTATAGAAAATTGGTAGGGTAGGGTGGGGTTGGTGTTCAACACAAACGCCTACACACGTGTGCATACCTTCCCACACACACACGAGCGGGTAAACGCACACATCGCCGCACGCAAAAGTCCAGTCTCAAGCCACTCTCTCCCCTTCTACCACAGAAAGAGAGAGAGAAACACAGAGAGAGAGAGAGACAGACAGACAGACCGACACACAGAGAGACACAGAGAGAGTCGTACACACACACACACACACACAATATATATATATTATATAAATAGATATATATATATAATATATATAAAATGTGTGTGTGTGTGTGTGTGTGTGTACAGTTATTATATATATATATATATATATACACGCGCACACACACACACACACACACACACACACACCACACACGCACACCCCACACATCCCACGTCCTGCAACCACCCACTCCACCTCCTCTCCTCCTGCCTACTCTCCCTCCCTTCCTCTCTGCTCTCTCTCTCTCTCTCTCTCTCTCGCCCCTCGTCTGTCTTCCCTCAAAAAGGTTGAATAATTAAGCATGAACGGGTGACGTGCTCACGGCTTGACAGTTGCGGACAGTGGGCCATGAGATAATTGTGAAGTGCCTTTGACGATTTGGTGAAGTGTCACGGCTTCTCATCTCCAGCTGGGAAAAACTGGGCCGGGGTTTGGGAGGCAGGATAAGAGAGGAGGAAAAGAAAGACAAGACATAAAAGTGGGAGGAACTGATACAAAATACTGTCGACCCGTGGCGTCTGTATGTGTGTGGGGTGGGGGGGGGGGGGGGAGGGGGGCACTTTGCCCGCAATGGATATTTTACCGGTTGTTCTCGGATGTGTTTGTATCAAGTTTGGACATGCCCATGCCTAATCCAGACGCAAAAAGAAAAAAAATACATATTACACATTATCTAGATGAGACCTTTTACTGGGAATATAGACATTTTCCTAATTAAGATTGCTATGCTTTTGTGAGAAAACTGTTAATTGTACAGCCAAATCTGTGTCACCTGTGGCTCCACGAAGATTCTTAGCTATTCGTCTCATTTATGACTACAGAATGACCGCCAAAGACCAACTGCCCGGCTGCCCTGGCGATAAAAACAATTGGAGAGAGAGGTTTATTTCCCAGGTTCCTCCCCTTGGAGCTCAATTAACCTTCTTGCCTTTCTGAAGTCTCGTAAAAAAGTATGGAACAATGTGTGTGTGTGTGTGTGTGTGTAGTGTGTGTGTGTGTGTGTGTGTGTGTGTGTGTGTGTGTGTTGTGTGTGTTTGTGTGTGTGTCTGTGTGTGTGTTGTGTGTGTGTGTGTCTGTGTCTGTGTCTTTGTGTGTGTTGTTGTTGTTGTTATTATTATTATAATAAAAGTGCATATATTGTCAGAGCCCCAAAAGAGGGAAACAAAGGTTGATTACCTTTTGCAGTGGCACAGACAGACAGAAAGACAAACACAAGCAAACAAAAATGGACGAAATGTTCAACAGAATAAAGTAATTTAAATACAAAACGAAACCGGAACATTTCAAGGAAGACAACACAAGAAAATGAAATTTTTTAAAAAAAAGCAAAACTGTGGAAGGAAGGAAGGAAGAAGAAAGAAAGGAAGGAAGGAAGGAAGGAAAGACCGTTAGGGGTTGGGGGGACCAGCCGTAGGAAACAGCCGTACAGCGCTGTGTCTGTATTTATGTCTTTCAAGGGGAAAGGCATACTCTTCAAAACAGGCATACGGGTTTCGTTTTATGAAGAACTCATAAAGAACTGCTGATTAATCCTTTGACTCCCTCACCCTATCCACCAGCATCCTGCATTGTCAACCATACTAATAAAGTAAAAACTTAACCCTAAGACTCCCTCACCCTATCCATCAGCTTCCTGTGGATAGGATGAGGGAGTCTAAGGGCTAAGATTTTGCAGTTGGTAAACAGGGTGCGGGAGTCAAAGGGTTAACAATTTTTATGATAACAGGATTCTTTCTTTGTTTCTCTTTTTTTTTTCTTTCCTTTGTTCTTTCTTTCATATATTCAAAACACACCTATAGGCACATGAAAAAGGGATATATCGTTCATATGGTTTGACCATCTTATTTAATACCTCCTACCCCTTTTCTTCCTTTCTTCCTTTCTTTCTCCCCCCCCCCCCCCCAAGTCTTTTCCCTCACATCCACTCCCCCAATAGCTTGTAATAGTCCCAAGGTTTTTGTTTGTGATTCCACCCGCGATTTCAGATGCCTGCTGTTAGTTTAGAGTGTGTAATTGTGTGAAGTCTTTAATCCGCCCAAAGTAAACATGGGAGAGGGGGAGGGGGTACTTGCATGGTGGATGAGGCGGGGAGGAGGGTTGCAAGGAGTAGTGGGGTTGCCGAGCGAAAGAAAAAAAAAGGGGGTGGGGGAGAAGGTAGTGCCCTCGGTTTGATAAATGACTTGAATCACCGTTTTTGTCGGGTTGACACCCACTATGGGACTCACCCATTGTAAATCCTTACACACACACACACACACACACACACACACACACACACAACACACACACACACACACACACACACACACACACAAAGAGAGAGAGAGAGAAAGAGAGAGAGAGGAGGGAGACAGAGAGAAAGAGAGAGTGGGAGAGCAAGAAAGAGAGAGAGAGACAGAGAGAGAGATCTAGAGAGAGAGACAGAGAGACAGAGAGAGTGATCGAGAGAGAGACAGAGAGAGAGAGAGAGAGAGAGAGAGAGATCAGTATTTCTGAAAATGTGTGCATATTTTGTATTTCATCTCCCATTGCCTCCGATCCCCCTTCCTCCTCCCCTACCCTCTGACACGATAGAGAGAAGGGGCGGGGGGGGGGGGGTCAACAATGTGTCATTACTTTAAACTGTGCTTGAAAGCTGAAATCTACATTAATCCCAACACAGTTTATGAGTTCCATGTAAGTATAAGTGTCATTTCAGAAATGTTATAACAGAGGGCTTTTGTGGAATAAAAAAAAAAGTCGAAAATCTGATTGCTCATGAAAAAAAAACATTGTTCGGTTTCCTTTAATTTAAGCACTTTGAATGGGGATTTGAATGTATCCTTTAAAGAAAAGAAAACGCTTCTGGTCAGTTTTCTTGAGGGGACGTAACTTACAAGTAGTGTTCTTCAAGACTGGAAACCGTAAATCAACTACAGAGGCAGACGACAGTTTCAATGCCTGCCAGCATTCCTTGAGACGGTTACACAGTACTCTTGACACGCATTTGAGTTTTTGCTGAATTGAAAACGTTGCAACGGACTCATCACGTGCTCCCATTTAGAATATATTCGTGAGGTAGGGCTCGTAGAGTGTTTTTACCTGTGTTCTTTGTAGTGCAGGTAAGTTATTTCATATTGATATTGACATAATTGAGGGCAAGCTGTGTAGTGTGTTACTGTTACTGTTAGACCATCATGATCAACACCATCACTGTGACTGTCTCAGCGTCAGGGAGTGTGGCAAGTGTTTGTCAATACAGCAGTAGTGCAAAAATGTCTCGATTTTCAGTAATCTATTATCGGAGACAGTAGTACACTTTAAGTCTTTCTCCGCACAGTAAGATATTCATATTGCTGGGGACCACAGGAGCTTTCTAGTTTACTTTAAGTGGTGAGGGTTTTCCTTTATCTAGTTTACTTTAAATGGTGAGGGTTTTCCTTTATCTAGTTTACTTTAAGTGGTGAAGGGTTTTCCTTTATCTAGTTTACTTTAAGTGGTGAGGGTTTTCCTTTATCTAGTTTACTTTAAATGGTGAGGGTTTTCCTTTATCTAGTTTACTTTAAGTGGTGAAGGGTTTTCCTTTATCTAGTTTACTTTGAATGGTGAAGGGTTTTCCTTTATCTAGTTTACTTTGAATGGTGAAGGGTTTTCCTTTATCTAGTTTACTTTAAGTGGTGAAGGGTTTTCCTTTAGTTTACTTTAAGTGGTGAAGGGTTTTCCTTTATCTAGTTTACTTTGAATGGTGAAGGGTTTTCCTTTATCTAGTTTACTTTGAATGGTGAAGGGTTTCCTTTATCTAGTTTTACTTTGAATGGTGAAGGGTTTTCCTTTATCTAGTTTACTTTGAATGGTGAAGGGTTTTCCTTTATCTAGTTTACTTTAAGTGGTGAAGGGTTTTCCTTTATCTAGTTTACTTTAAGTGGTGAAGGGTTTTCCTTTATCTAGTTTACTTTAAGTGGTGAAGGGTTTTCCTTTATCTAGTTTACTTTAAGTGGTGAAGGGTTTTCCTTTATCTAGTTTACTTTAAGTGGTGAAGGGTTTTCCTTTATCTAGTTTACTTTGAATGGTGAAGGGTTTTCCTTTATCTAGTTTACTTTGAATGGTGAAGGGTTTTCCTTTATCTAGTTTACTTTGAATGGTGAAGGGTTTTCCTTTATCTAGTTTACTTTAATGGTGAGGGTTTTCCTTTATCTAGTTTACTTTGAATGGTGAAGGGTTTTCCTTTATCTAGTTTACTTTGAATGGTGAAGGGTTTTCCTTTATCTAGTTTACTTTGAATGGTGAAGGGTTTTCCTTTATCTAGTTTACTTTGAATGGTGAGGGTTTTCCTTTATCTAGTTTACTTTAAGTGGTGAAGGGTTTTCCTTTATCTAGTTTACTTTGAATGGTGAAGGTTTTCCTTTATCTAGTTTACTTTGAATGGTGAAGGGTTTCCTTTATCTAGTTTACTTTAAGTGGTGAGGGTTTTCCTTTATCTAGTTTACTTTGAATGGTGAAGGGTTTTCCTTTATCTAGCTTACTTTAAATGGTGAAGGGTTTCCTTTATCTAGTTTACTTTAAGTGGTGAGGGTTTTCCTTTATCTAGTTTACTTTGAATGGTGAAGGGTTTTCCTTTATCTAGTTTACTTTAAGTGGTGAAGGGTTTTCCTTTATCTAGTTTACTTTAAGTGGTGAAGGGTTTTCCTTTATCTAGTTTACTTTAAGTGGTGAAGGGTTTTCCTTTATCTAGTTTACTTTAAGTGGTGAAGGGTTTTCCTTTATCTAGTTTACTTTAAGTGGTGAGGGTTTTCCTTTATCTAGTTTACTTTAAGTGGTGAAGGGTTTTCCTTTATCTAGTTTACTTTGAATGGTGAAGGGTTTTCCTTTATCTAGTTTACTTTGAATGGTGAAGGGTTTTCCTTTATCTAGTTTACTTTAAGTGGTGAAGGGTTTTCCTTTATCTAGTTTACTTTAAGTGGTGAAGGGTTTTCCTTTATCTAGTTTACTTTGAATGGTGAAGGGTTTTCCTTTATCTAGTTTACTTTAAGTGGTGAAGGGTTTTCCTTTATCTAGTTTACTTTGAATGGTGAAGGGTTTTCCTTTATCTAGTTTACTTTGAATGGTGAAGGGTTTTCCTTTATCTAGTTTACTTTGAATGGTGAAGGTTTTCCTTTATCTAGTTTACTTTAAGTGGTGAAGGGTTTCCTTTATCTAGTTTACTTTAAGTGGTGAGGGTTTTCCTTTATCTAGTTTACTTTGAATGGTGAAGGGTTTTCCTTTATCTAGTTTACTTTGAATGGTGAAGGTTTTCCTTTATCTAGTTTACTTTGAATGGTGAAGGGTTTCCTTTATCTAGTTTACTTTAAATGGTGAAGGGTTTCCTTTATCTAGTTTACTTTGAATGGTGAAGGGTTTCCTTTATCTAGTTTACTTTGAATGGTGAAGGGTTTCCTTTATCTAGTTTACTTTGAATGGTGAAGGGTTTTCCTTTATCTAGTTTACTTTGAATGGTGAAGGGTTTCCTTTATCTAGCTTACTTTAAATGGTGAAGGGGTTTCCTTTATCTAGCTTACTTTAAATGGTGAAGGGGTTTCCTTTATCTAGTTTACTTTTAAGTGGTTAGGGGTTTCATTAATCTAGTTTACTTTTAAGTGGTTAGGGGTTTCATTAATCTAGTTTACTTTTAAGTGGTTAGGGGTTTCATTAATCTAGTTTACTTTTAAGTGGTTAGGGGTTTCATTAATGTAGTCTACTTTTAAGTGGTTAGGAGTTGCCTTATGAGTTATTCCTTATTCTTGTCATGCTATCTTTTCCTTGCTTTTTCTGCCTTCCAGATCATTCATTTATATTTCTCCCAAATTCCTTCCGTAGCTCCCCAGAGTACGACTACCATGAAGACGGGATAAAAGAAGGGTCACACATGCATAAAATTGCTCTCTGCTTTGTTGGTATATTGGTATAAATTTATGTGCTTGAACACTGAGTGATTGTAGGAGCTCTAGCCTTCCGGAAGAAAAGATCCCTTACAGGCATGTGTCTTGGCAGTTGTCTAAGTCTAAAAGATGAAGGTTGTTTCATAAACCTGATGTCTTAGGAAAGGGAGGCGATAGGCTCAATATTTCTCAGTCAGTGCCCATGTTCTCTCCCACGCTGCTTTACCTTCCCCCGAAAGTGCTAACAGTTGTCTGCACTATATCAGATGAATATGTCCAATGGTGTTTAAGTAAAAGTACAATAAGTGAAGAGATCTCCAGTCTATTAATCAGAATATGCATAGTCCAGTTTTGAAGTCACGTGGGCAAATCAAATGGAAATGGATGCAAAGAATTCGCTGTTTATTGATGAGTGATAAAATCGTACGAACCATCGATAAGAATGAAATAAAATTTTGTGGTCTTGTGTGGAATCAAGATTAGTCCAATGTCTGCAATAATTTCATGCATCAGGGAGGCTTCCAGATAATTGCTGGTAGATTTAGATGGACCACATATGGAGTTGCTCGAGTACGATGAATTCCTCTTTAACAAACACGAAATTTCCAAAATCCAAACTTCTCACAAAACTGGCTCTCACATCACTAGCACTAATAGGACTAACTCACACACATGACTGGCTTTTATAGGACTGTCTTTTACTGGACAGTTCTCACAGGTTTAGCTCTTACAGGACTAGCTGTTACAAGACTAGCTGTCACATGACTAGCTCTCACAGGATTGGCTTTCCCTCACTGACTGGCTCTCACAGGACTGGCTCTACAGGACTAAGCTCTCATAGGACTAGCTCTCACAGGACTAGCTCTCCCACAGGACTGGGCCTCTTACAGGACCAGCTCTTACACAGGACTGGCTCTTACAGGACTGGCTCTTCACAGGACTGGCTCTTACAAGGACTTAGCTCTTACAGGACTAGCTCTTACAGGACTAGCTCTTACAGGACTGGCTCTTACAGGAACTTGGCTCTTACCAGGACTGGCTCTTACAGGACTGGCTCTTACAGGACTGGCTCTTACAGGACTAGCTGGTACAGGACTAGCTCTCTACAGGAACTAGCTCTTACAGGACTAGCTCTTACAGGACTAACTCTCACTAGGAACAGCTCTCTCTGTTTCCTCTCTCTCTGTCTGTCTCTCTCTTCTCTCTTCTCGTCTCTTCCTCTCCTCTCCATGTCTCTCTCTCTCTCTCTTCTCAATGCAGACAGAAGGTCTGTGGTACAAACTGCAGCTGTCATTGCCAATGACCTTTTTGTAAACGACTGTTATGACATTTCTCTTATCACCTTTTTCTCTTTCTCCTCCTCCGCCTCTTTCTCTTTCAGCTCCTTTTCTTCCTCTTTCTGGTGTGATCTTAGCAGAAAACTTCCGTCTGCCCAAGTTTGTCAGTTCACTCTGTATAAGCTACGGGCATTGTTTTAGGTTTTGAGAACAATTCTTATTCAAAGATTTAGAAAAGACCAAAGAATGTAGTCTTTTCTGCTTTTTCTTCTTCGCCTCTCCTCTCTCTCTCTCTCTCTCTCTCTCTCTCTCTCTCTCTCTCTCTCTCTCTCTCTCTCTCTCTCTCTCTCTCTCTCCCCCCCTTCCTCCCTCCCTCTCTCTCCTCTCTCCCTTCTCTCTCTGTTTCTCTCATTGTTTCTCTTTCTTCTCCTCCTTCTACCCCCTCTCTCTCCCTCTTCTCTCTCTCTCTTTCTCTCTCTCTCCCCCTCCCTCCTGCTCTCGCCCTCTTTATCAAGAACGAGAGGTACAAAGGTAATGAAAAATAGAACCGGCATGTTTTGCAGTCGATAAAATCTGTTTGTACCTAAAACAGTGAGGTCAGACAAATGTGCAAAACAGACAGGAACGCTGCTAATACGGACGACAAACGCCGCAAGGTATTATAAGTCTGGAATGTCCACGGTTCGTGCCTGTTCACGAGAGCAGAACGTCACTTGTTTTCTCTGTCACCCTTCTTTTTCACGGCTCTAAGGTTCTGTTCTCTGAGTTTGACGCTGTCATCTTGCCATCTTGCTTACACGGGTTCGACAAATATCACTTATGATTAGATTGTACGAGTTGTTGGAGTTTGACACTCTCTGTTAGCCGTAGTTTGCGCTGCTTCAGGCTATTAACAGTGGTTTGCGATGACTATAAGAAGAGCTTGTTATTTTTCAAAGTTTCATTCGTGTTGTGAGGTAATAATGCGCGACGAATTGATTTAAGGTACTCACGTTTACGTAAAATATTCGCAAGCACACATTGCAAGAGTGTAACGTTTTTCATTTTCGACACAGGTGATGCATGTACCTGCCCAGCAGTTCGTGATTTTGACGTCCAGTTTTTGATTAATTGATTAATTAATTGATTGATTAATTGATTGGTTCGTTGGTGTTGATTGATTGGTGTTGATTGATTGGTTTATTTTATTTTTGTTCTTTATTTAACATAGACCTCGACACAAAAGGCTGCAGAAGCTAAAGAATGACCTTGCCTTCTTGCCATAGTGTGTAATCCAAGTGTGCAGTTTGTTCGTTCCACTACTCGGTTCCTATCTTCGACTTACTGCGTGTTAGGCCAACATGACACTCTACATTGTAAGTCGTATGAAACCGTGTTTTGTTTGTTTGTTTGTTTGTTTGTTTTGGGGGAGGTGTTTCGTGTGTATGTGTGTGTGAGAGAGAGAGAGAGAGTGGGCCGGGGAAAGGGGGGATATTTAGATGTTTACTAAAGCTTGAAGATAAATCTTCCAGAAAAACGTGAAAATGATTCAGATCGAATATACACTCGTAGTGTTCTCTCTCTCCTCTCTCTCTCTCTCTCTCTCTCTCTCTCTCTCTCTCTCTATCTCTGTCTCTATCCTCTCCTCTCTCTCTACTCTCTCTCTCTCCTCTCTCATCTTCTCTCTCTCTCTACTCTCTCTCTTCTATCTATCTCTATCTCTCTCTCCCTCCCTCCTCTCTCTTCTCTCTCTCTCTCTCTATCTCTCTCTCCTCTCTCTCT
>CM060306.1:49059707-49067207 GCA_030674185.1 Monoplex corrugatus | reverse complement strand
GCTGTGTTTGTGTAAACTTGACTAGACATGGCTCGAGTTTTAAGCACATATACACAAAAGCAATTGAAAAGAAAGCGAACATCATGATTTGTTAGATTACACAATGAAGATTACACATGAATCTGTTGATGTTTTTCGACGAGATACATACACCAGTGTTGCTGTGATTCACCAGTATGTTGTTTTTCTTGCATTGTCTTTGTTCATTGTGCGCTTCATAAATTCTCTATGGGTTGTCTTCCATTTCACCGTACAAAAAGATAGTTTAAAAAGAATGGATACGTTTCGCGTTTGTTTTTTTTTTAAGTTATCTTCGAATCTTAATGGCAAACTTGCCTGACGGCCGTTCCTTCTTTAAATCTCATAAAGCTCAGCCTTCCCCGTTTTTCTCAGAATTCTGTTTTATGTTTTAAACGATTAGTCCTTGTTTCGTCAGATAGCATCCCCCCCCCCCCTCTCTGTCTCTCTCTCTCTCTCTCAATTTCTCTCTCTCTCCCTTTTTCTCCCTCTCTCCCTCTCATTCTCCTCTCTCTCTCTCCCTCTTTCTCTCTCCCACTCTCTCTTTCTTTCTCCCTCTCTCTCGATCTCTCTCTCTCCTTCTTCTCTCTCTCTCTCTCTCTCTCTCTCTCTCTCTCTCCTCTCCTGTCTCCCTCTCACTCTCCCTCTCTATCTCTCTGTCTCTCTCTCTCAACGAAAGTCCCTAAAATACATTCCAGTAGATATAAAGCCTCATCTGTTTCGATCTCTTCTCCTCACCCCCCCCCCCCCCTCAATCTGCCTCTTCTTTCTCGTTTAGCTCCACCCCTACCTCTATGGTAAAATTCAAATAGCTGGTATGCTGTGCTTGTTGGAAATGTCGTTGGAAGCAGACGAGATAATTTAGAACAGGCTGAAAATACTAACGCAGCAATGAAATCGATCAGATCCTGTGTCTTTGCTGCCGATTATTATCCATTCTCAAAAGGTCATTTTCGCCCTTCAACAAAGTAGGCCAGTGATTTTTTTTTTTTTTTTTTTTTTGTCTTCGTGTTTTTGGCATTAGAAAGAAGTAAAAGTGAAAGAGAAAGAGAGAGGGGGAGGAGGGGGGGCAGGAGGGTGAGAGGAAGGGAGAGAGGCGTTTAGTGACAAAACAGAAATCGCGACGCGGTAATCGAAATGGAAAAGAAAGGATAGGGTGTTTTGTTTTTAGTTTTTTGTTTGTTTGTTTGTTCTTTTTGTTGTTTTTTGTTTTGTTTTGTTGTTTTTTTTTTGAAGGGCTCGATTGCACATGCCATCGTCATCGTTATTATCATCATTCTTCTCCTTTGTCGTCGTCGTCATCATCGTCGTCTTTTCTTCTTTGCAGCTGCTGCTGCGTCTCCTTCATCACTATGATTGAAACTGTAATTGTCATCATCATCATCATCATCATCATCAGTATCGTAAATGTTATTTTTTGATGA
This sequence comes from Monoplex corrugatus, assembly GCA_030674185.1. Classification (NCBI taxonomy): domain Eukaryota; kingdom Metazoa; phylum Mollusca; class Gastropoda; order Littorinimorpha; family Ranellidae; genus Monoplex; species Monoplex corrugatus. The sequence continues at coordinate 49,065,765 of CM060306.1, read as the reverse complement.
TGATGATGATGATGATGATGATGACAAGACATGAAGGATTCTATAATCAGCTTTAATTTTAGAACAGAAGACATGTTTGGGATGAACCAGCCAAAGAACCTTCTCTCTCGCGCTCTCACACGCACACGCACACACACACACACACACACACACACACACACCACACACAAGCACACCATGCACAAGCACACACACCACATACAAAGCACATGCACACACACGCACGCACAAGCACGCACACACCACACCACACACACACACATACAAAAGCACATGCACACACACGCACGCACAAGCACGCACACACACACACACACACACACACACACACACAAGCACACGCATGCACAAGCACACACACACACATACAAAAGCACATGCACACACACACACATAACACACACACACACACACACACACACACACACACACAAAAGCACATGCACACACACACACACACACACACACACACACACACACACACACACACACACACACACCATTTGACAGCACGACACTGGGATTTTTATGTCTTGCTGTTGTTGCGGTTGCCCCCTGGCTGTGTATGTTATATTCAAAAACAAAATGGGAGAATCTGACCTTTTGACGCTCACAGGAAATAGAAGAGAAAGGCCTTGGCCCAGTAAAAAGAATGAATAAAAACGAAAACAGAAAACAAAAGCGAGAACGAATTTCTGAGACACGAATCGCTGCATCGTCAACAGAAATATTTGTTTCAGCGCTATAAAACATGGCCGTCGTGGTTGTGTAATGTGAAAATAGATTATTGGCGGCATGTTTGCTATGTAATAATTATTGGATCGTCCAGGCAAGTTCCTTATGTAATGATCTAAATGATCATAGCTTGAGTATCTGACTGTTTAACCCTTTGACTCCCGCACCCTGTCCACCAGCATCCTGCATTGACAACCATGCCAGCAAAGCAAAAACTTCACCGTTTGACTCGCTTACCCTAGGATGAGGTTGCCAAAGGGTTAAGTTTTTTGCAGTTGGTGGATAGGGTGCGGAAGTCAAAGGGTTAATAATTCATTGGATAGTTTGGCCACATTGACTGTGTAATAATTAACGAACGGATCGTGCCGACAACATAAATGTATGGGCTGAGCTGTTTGTGTCACTCAGAGCATTGTTTTTCTCGCATTTTGATAACCTGTTGTGTGCCTAACATTTTGTAGCCCAGGCTCGAGTGATCTACGTCAGTACATCAGATCTGGGTGCGGCACATAATTGTGAATTATCTAAATGTGGCATTAAATCCAGTTTTTAAAAGTCCTTAGGAATCCCTTGAACACTGAAACCATAAACTATTTGGATGCAGCCATTACTGGATTCATTTGGACATATCACCAAAGATGGTTTGAGGCAAATAGACTACAGATTGCCACACAGACCGCAGATATTTTTCCTCTAATCCCTTAAGGAGTTTAGTCGTTGAGAGAACTCAACGGTCGCAACAGCAGACGAAATTTCTCTCTCTCTCTCTCTCTCTCTCTCTCCTCTCTCTCTCTCTTCTCTCTCTCTCTCTCTCTCTCTCTCTGTCTTTCTCTCCCTCTCTCCCTCCCTCTCTCCATCCCTCCCCTCTCTCCTTCTCTCTCTCGGGTGGAGCAACCAACAGATAAATCATACTGAGATTGCTCTAATCTTTAGTCATGTATGTGCCATCCAGGTCGTCATCGTCGGTTTCGGCAACGGCCTCCATCCAGAGTATCCTGAAGGAGGGTCTCAGTGTGTCATGGTGGGTGTGACATGACAAAACCTCGCAAGTTTGCGTCGTTCCACAATTGCCAAGAAGAGGTATCTGTGGGCCCACAGCAGTACTGATCTTGTCACAGATACTTACGCAGATCTTTACAGCGCGAGCAACTGATCTTTTAATACTGACGGGTTTTAGTTTTAGATGATCAGAAAGACTGACAGCAAAGTTATGCAGATCGCTGCGCGTACAAATCGAAATCGATCAAGAACACAAGTTTTCCATGTTACTTCGCTTCATGGTCTCTAGATGTCAACATGTCTCTCGTTCCGTTTGCCAGCTATCAGTCGACGTTTTCACGTCAACTTGAGCGTAAAATAACGATTGATGAAACCCGAGAAGGATATACGGGAGATGGGTTAATGGCCTTGTTGATTGGATGATAGGGATAAACACATCAAATGACTGTGTGTTTGTTCAGTGTGATTGAGTGGGAGGGCTGCAAACACACGAAGGACGAGTAGAGCGTTTGCTTCGTGTGATGTCTCAGCGTATGGAAACGAAAGAAACGGGATGGGAAAAAGAGAGATGAATCTCTCTCTCTTCTCTCTCTCTCTCTTCTCTCTCTCTCTCTTCTCTCTCTCTCTCTCTCTCTCTCGTCTCTCTCTTCTCTCTCTGTCTTCTCTCTCCTCTCTCGTCTCTCTCTCTTCTCTCTCTCTCTCTCTCTCTCTCTCTCTCTCTCTCTCTTCTCTCTCTCTCTCTCTCTCTCTCTCCTCTCTCTCTCTCTCTCTCTCTCCTCTCTCTCTCTCTCTCCCTCTCTTTTCTCCCTCTCTCTCCTTCTTATCTCTCTCCCCTTTTCTCTCTCCCTCTCTCCCTCCGTCTCTTCTCCCTCTTCTCCCTCGCTGTCGCTCTCTTTCTCTCTTTCGTGATGAATGAAACAGACAGATTGATGGTTTTGCCTTTTTTTTTAGGTTTGGTATGAGGGATTGGGGGATGAAGATGGTGTTAGAGGAAAGAAACAATAGTGGTTTATGTATTATGACTACTGGGAATTAGACATTGGTATCTTATTGTGGAAGAGGGACCGCAGGCTGATGAATTTTTTTCTTTTTTTATGGATAGGCAGGGGTGAAAGACGAAGAAAAGAACCCATTTAATAGAATTTTTAACATGACCGCAGGGAATAGGGAATTCTGTCGTTTGTTTGCTCTCCGGTCTGCTAGTAAGTAAGACCTAGGAGAGGTAAAGAGAAAAGAAGAGAAGATACCATTTTCCATCCACCATCCCTAATACCACCACCCCTCTTCCAGTGAAAGTCTAAAGCTTGTTTTTTGACAAGGACTGGCCACGATGTGTCGTGACGAGCCGAAAACCTGACGTGAAAATCAAAAGTAGTCTGATCATCGCACAGTTAAATATTACAGTAGCTGTCACTTTTACCTGTTCGAACATGTGTAGATAGGGCTTGCTTTTAATCTTCCTTGTGACTAAGTACTTCTCGACTTTAGAAGGCGTGTGAACGTTATTGTGCAACACCTTGCGTGTGTGGTGTGTGTGTGTGTGTGTGTGTGTGTGTGGTGTGTGTGTGTGTGTGTGTGTGTGTGTGTGTGTGTGTGTGTGTTTCTCTCTCTCTCTCTCACTCAATCTCTCTCTTTCTCTCTCTCTCTCTCTCTCTCTCTCTCTCTCTCTCTCTCTCTCTCTCTCTTCTCTCCCCTCTGTCTTCTCTCTCTCTCTCTGTGTTTGTGTGTGTGTCTTGTCTGTCTCTCTCTTTCTCTGTCTCTTCCTTCACACCCTCTCTCTCTCTGTCTCTCTCTGAGGAACATAGAGCTAGGCTTGAACCGGTGCTGTCTGAATACGAGACGAGAGGTGTACACTAACCAGGCGTTGAATGCAATTATGTATGCATATGCAATCAAGTTCAAATTACTGCTGTTGCAGTGAGCACGAGAAACTGATATAGGCATAAGAACTGGTTGAACTTTACAACTTGATGAGTAAAATGCTGAATAAGCCGATTGCTGCATCATGGAAAAAAGGGGAGGGGCGTGGAGAGCTTCTGTAAAACAAATTATTTCTCCTCAAAGAATGAGGAGGGGCTGGTTAAATTTAAACAGAGAGGGGGAGAGAGAGAAGAGAGAGAGAGAGAGAGCGCTTAAAGGAGAGCCATGAACAAATAAAACTGCTGATCCCCAAGGCCTGTTCTGTATTTTTGTTTAATTCCATGTGCGATATGCAGCACATTTTCCTGGTAAAATGTACAACGACAACAAGTGTTGGCAAATGACCTGAATATTTTTTTTAATCTCTCCAGCGATTGTCCATTTTTATCGTTCTGATTATTTTAATCATGGATGTGTAAATGCATATTGTTTTTACCCACACCACATTGTTTTTACCCACACCATATTGTTTTACAGGCAGTATGTTGCTGCACAGACTGCATACTGTGTCTTCGGTGGGTGTGCATGCTGGGTGTCTTGACGTTTCCATAAGTCAGTGGACACTGGCAGACGTACAGTATCTTCAACGTGCATACTTGATATCCTGCATGCTTATACTCATCAGTGGGGTTTAGGCTCGAGCAGATCTACACAGGTACTAACTTTGGACATCAGCAGAGTCGCCATCCAATTCCTTCCAGGCGAGAGGTACACAGGCAGGGTCGAACCACAGAAGTCAGACTACCGTACCCATCTATCCTCCTCCTTATATGAGAGAGAGAGAGAGAGAGAGAATGTAATATGTACTGAAAGAGTAAAGTCAGTTTGTTAGCCCGACGTGTTGCAGTGGCTGCTTTTCAGAAAAGTGCATCCGAGAGAGAGAGAGAGAGAGAGCAGACAGAAAGAGAGATAAAGAGAGAGACAGCGAGAGACAGAGCAAGACAGAGAGATAGAGAGAGAGGGGGAGAGAGAGAGAGAATGTATACTTAAAGATTAAAGTGAATTTTTTTAGCCCGTCGTGTTGCAGTGGCTCCTTTTCAGAAAAGTGCATCCTTTAGTGTTGTGTTTACCGAAGGAAAACTGCTTCTTCGTTAGCTGTCCGTCTCTTTTCTTATACAGGCTAAAGCTTCTGCTAGCACTCCCTGTCTGCGCATAGAAATTCATGCAAACCTATCTACCTAGCAGAGGCGGGCCTCAATAGCTCAGTTGGTTGAGCGTCGGATTCACATACTAATGGTTGTGGGTTCGAATCCCGGGGTGCGCTACGTTAAAACTGGTCTTCTCACTGTCCCATCTTAACATCATTGTTGCTCTGGTGGTGTCAGTATAGGATTAGATAAGTTCCCCCCTTTCCCCCACTTCCCTTGGATGTTTATCCCCGTCGGCCATATCACCTGAGGTGGGTAACGAAAAAATTAAACCAAACCATCCAACCAAACCTACCTTGCAGAGGGAGCTGATTTCTGCGTGTATGACCTTTCCTTATGCGCCTTAACGGCAACCATACTCCGTCTTTGGGGAACTTCTTTGGGGAACAAAGTAGGGAATTTGGAAGAAATACAGGTGAATGATCTGAAAGGCAGAAAATCAGAGAAAGAGTCTTGTGGAGAAAAAGAGATCATGACAGGAGAGGAGCCCTTAACTATCTGAAAGCAAACTAGGTAGCTGGTTCCAAAACAGAAGGATTTCTGCATCCGCAGTACCCCATTGTGGGGAAATCAGTAATGACTGAAAATGACAGACTCTCTCCGTCGATCCGACTTATTGTTTTATTAGTATTGTTGTTTAAAGCCCAGCCGACTGCGTAGAGCCATATAAGAGCTATAACCGCTTCAGAACGTACAAAATTTCAACAGGAAAAAAAAAGAAAATTAAGTACACATCTCAATGCATTCGCGCACATAATCTAAGTAGATTTCCCTGGCGTTGACCACTCCATCCAATTTATCGCACAGGAGATTTAAAAAAAAACACCTGAATACAAATTTAACCATACCTAAGGACACCAAAACATATAAAAACGTGTATAAATTACCTAAAATTGCTTCCAATATCTCACCTCCCTAGAGTCAAAAATACACTTAATACATGTACCCGACTATCAATCCTAAGAAAAAGTACGTAAGACTTAATCGAACACGTACAGGTGAACGGACCAGCAAGGCATAAAATGATAGGAAGAAATGACAGAAAGCAAAGGAACAAGGCAGAAACAAAGAGAGTGACAGAAAAGTGGAAATTTATAGTACAGAATTTCCAGAAGGTGGGGATACTATTTATACTAAAAGAGCCCCCGGCATCCCCACGGACGGAGATCCGACGGATGAGTAGACATAAATGATCGCTGTCGCCTAGTGGGGGTCTTCGTGTGGATTACAAGACCAGCCCTGGGGGCATATATTCT
>CM060306.1:49042207-49054707 GCA_030674185.1 Monoplex corrugatus | reverse complement strand
CTGGAAGAGTGGGGTAGTGGGGATGGTGACAGGAACGAAAGGGAGAAACACACTTGGTGGAAAGAGAGAGAGAGAGAGAGAGAGGTGTGTGTGTGTGTGTGTGTTGTGTGTTGTTGTGTGTTGTGTGTTGTGTGTGTGTGTCCGCGTGGTGGTGCGTGTGTGCGTGTGCGCGTGTGGATAGATGGAAAAGACGAGGAGATTGAGGATTAGAGTGAGCGAGGTTGTTGAAGTCCTGGGTTTTCGTCAACGCACAGCTGCGGTAGTTGAAGGCTTTAAATTAGGTGGCAGGGACTGTGCTTACATTTACTAGTATGTGTGTGTGCTTTTACGTGTGCATGTGCCTGAGCATGTTTGTGTGTATGTGCCTCCGTATACGCACATGCAGCGCGCGTATACACAAAATACACACACGCACGCGCTTGCACACACACACAGACACACACGCAAAACACACATACACATACACACACACGCACATACATACACACACACATACATACATACATACATACATACATACATACATACAACAACAACACACACACACACACACACACACACACAAAATACATACACCCCCTCACACCACACCCACCCTCCCACCCACCACACACACACACACACACGAGAGCGCGTTGCATTCCCCCGCCGTGGAGGCCGCCGGCTCGTCCTGACGATTTAGAAAACAAGAAGCGCTTAGGAAGACAAACAGAGCCGTACCTTGGAGGCCTTCCAGTAGGGGGACTCCCAAGGGGCCGGCTGTCCGTGTCCGTAGCCGTTCACACCTGTATACTGGATGCGACCTTTGGACCAACACCGCTCCGCTCTTTATCTCTCCATTCTGTTGTTTTAATGCCGTTGGTGGCAGCCCACTGTGCCGTCGACTAGAGAGGTTATCGCGTGCGAGGAAGGGTTATAATTCTCTTGTCCGTTTTCAGCCCACCACCACACGTATTTATCAACGCCTCTCTCCCCTCTCCCCCATTCTGTCTGTCTGTCTGTTTGTCTGTCTGTTGTCTGTCTGATTTTCTACCATGCAGACGTTATGTGTTACGAATACATAATGTTTTACTTCGAAGATGGTCTTTCCTGTTTCTTTATTTGTGACTTATGATAATGTCTTCAGTTGTACTGGACACAATACGTATAATGCCGTTTCATTTGAACTCTCTCTCTCTCTCTCTCTCTCTCTCTCTCTCTCTCTCTCTCTCTCTCTCTCTCTCTCTCTCTCTCTCTCTCTCTCTCTCTCTCTGTATGTTTTTAGAACAAAACAGAACTCAGAACAGATTTCTTTGCCATTAGAATTCAGGACAGGACTATAACACACAGATTGGTCGTAGTAAGTGGGCATGACAGTCAGTGAATTCAAGAGTTGTATATTTCACACTGCACGTTATCATCATTATCATCAATACGCAGGTTTATGAGTGAGTGACTTTCAGTTTTCCCAAATGCAAGCAGTCACGGACATATTTTGTTACAAGTACTTGAAAATTATCTTCTTTGGGTAAGTCACGCGGATTTAGTATAACGGATTTAGGGCAGTTGATTGTTGAATTTATATAGATCTTTTCCTAATTTTTTTTCATCAGATTCAGTCTTGTTAGTTTGAATCTAATATTCAGGAAATAAGTTCATCTTAATTACACCACAGACTTACATTTTCTGTTTTCTTTGAGTGTTTGTGTGTCTGCCTCTTTCAATTTGCAGGTCATGTGCACTGATTCGAAGTCTGCGTAGTGGTTATCTGTGGTCAGATTTTTTAAATGATTAGGCCCTGTTAGATAAGGTTCCGAATGATAGTATGTTTGTCTGTCAGTGTTTGACTGTCAGTCTGTCTGTCTGTCTGTTGTTCATATGCGTGTCCACCTCCTCCTTAACAAAAGAGTAAGTAATCGCACACTGTTTTACCATGTGACCACTGGCTTGCATGAAATCCATAGAACCTAGAGAGAAGAAGTTCTTGGTAATGGAAGAAAACCTAATCTTTAATACAACTAGGTAGATTAAATAAAATACGCCCATTTATTTATGCTGATGCCATGAACAAGCTGTGCGTGCTTTTATTCCATGTAGACTACAGTATTGTTGTGTACCTCACAACCATGTCTTGTCTGTTTCAGCCCAAAAGCCCAACATCCAGAGGCTGAAGGCCCCTCGCAAGGTGACCGCTGGATCCAGTCTGACCTTGAGGTGCAAGGCCAAGGCCAAACCGCCCGCTATCTACAGCTGGTTTCAGAATGGACAACCGCTCAAGTCAGGTCGGGGTCTCCGCATCAAGAGCAACAAGTGAGTTATACTGGCTGGATGTGTTTGGTTGGTTGGTTGGTTGGTTGGTTGGTTTGGTTTGGTGTTGTTGTTGTTGTTGTTGTTGTGTTGTTGTTGTTGTTGTTTGGTAGTACCGGGATAGACAGCCGCTCACATCAGGCCCGAGCCTATGTATCAAGAAGTATACCGAGTAGTCTTGAATTTTTTCCTTTTGTTTTAGTGTGTGTGTTTGTGTGTGTGATGATGATAATGGTGATGACGATTGTTACTGTTGTATCTGTTATCGTTAACATTTTTTTTATTATTGTTGTTGCTGCTTCTGCTGCTATTGTTGTTGTCTGTTGTTGCTACTACTGCTGTAGTTGTTGTTGCTATTCTGCTGCTTCTTTTTCATTTCGCTCTTTCTACTGTGTTCTTGTTAATGGCTGCTTTGTTTTTGTTGCTGTTACAACCGGGTTTGTCCGACAGAGGGTGAAGTCGTGCTGTTTTTCAGTATACTGTCTTGCTGGTCTAATTTCCTTTCATCTAAACCATTTGGCTTAAACCTAATGAAACTCACTAAACCCTATTGCTGACAATTTGTGAAGTGTGATGGTAGGACGGGTGGACGAGTTAACGTTATTTACCGTTAGAATGCACTCGCTCTCAAAAGGCTAAAACACGATAGAGTGGTTACCTATTTATTACGTGACCAAATTTATACCTTCGCATGAGCACTGCGCCATGCTTCACCCGGGCATAGACGGGTACCCCCTCTTAGATGGGAAACGTGAAACAATTAAAAAGAAGAGATGGACATTGTCCTCATAATCGTAGATCTGAGAGATGTGGATGGGAAATGTAAAACAGTCAAAAAGAAGAGATGGACATTGTCCTCATAATCATAGGCATGAGAGATGTGGATGGGAAACGTAAAACAGTTAAAAAGAAGAGATGGACATTGTCCTCATAATCGTAGATCTGAGAGATGTGGATGGGAAACGTAAAACAGTTATAAAGAAGAGATGGACATTGTCCTCATAATCGTAGGCATGAGAGATGTGGATGGGAAATGTAAAACAGTCATAAAGAAGAGATGGACATTGTCCTCGTAATCATAGACCGAGAGATGTTTAATTCTGACAAGCATCTCGCTTCCCATCGATCGTTCAGGTTGTGGAGAAAACTTGACCTCGTTTCATTACCTTTTTAAAAAAAAAAATGACTACCAGGAACAACCTTACCGAGTAGAATGCGGTAAATGTTAGATGAAAGCAAACAACAAACTGAAAATAAATGGAACAAAAAAGCAGTAGCCGTGGTGTAGTGGTTAACGAAACGGATTACCTCTGGAAGGTTGTGGGTTCGAATCCCTATTAGTCCCTTCAAAACTTATTGTGGGTTTTTTCGGCTCTAACCGGCTCCTCTCCCAGAGCTGGGGGTGCTGTGGGCTCATTGGGAAGACTGGGACGACACAGTCGGTTCTCATCCACTTTACGGATGTATCATTGAGGGTGTTGCTCAAATCTTCTGACCGGCACCGCATGTGTCTGTCGTGCCTGGTTGACGCCAGGATATATTATGATAGTAAGCGTAGAGTACAGCCCTGTCATGCAGTCTCAATCCTAGATGAAACTCCATAACATCATGATTATAATCCTCATCGACATCATCGTCATAGAATTGTGAAAAAAAATTGTGCCAGTTTCTCCGGCCGTTAAGGTGGCGTAGAAAATGGGACGAAAAAAGAAAAATGAAAAGACAGAAAACGTGTACATAGGTACAAAATCATACCTAAAAAAATAACCTCAAAGAGCAAGGTTATCTCAGACTGTACTGTAACTAACCTTCAGCAAATTGGCAAGGACTCTTGGTGTGTTTCTTGATGAATCCCTGTCTGTGGGAGCTCATGTTAACCCTTTGAGTCCCGCACCCTGTCCACCAGCATCCTGCATTGTCATCCATGCTAACGAAGCAAAAACTCATCCCTTTAAGTCTCTCACCCTGTCCACCAGCTTCCTGCAGGAAGTGTGTGTGTGTGTGTGTGTGTGTGTGTGTGTGTGTGTGTGTGTGTGTGTGTGTGTGAACTAGTGTCACGTCTGTCTGTTTCTGATTTCACGTTATGATCCTTGTTATTTTTGATGATCTATGTTTATCATGTATTGGTGTACGTGTCCGACTGTTCTTAGACTGCATTAATATATAGACATGGCACCCCCCCCCCACCCTCACTTATTGTTGTTGTTGTTGCTGTTGTTGTTTCTTGTTTTGGTGTTGTTGCTGTTGATGTTGTTGTGTAAATTACGACGAGCAGCAATCTTTGACATAGACTGTTTGTGCTATGCTGTACAAATGGAATTATTACGTTCCTACAGTACCTAGGGAGGAAAGGTAGGGTTTGTCTCCCTTGGAGCGTTAAGAATCGAGTTAAATTTGGAGTATATTGGATGCTGAGTGCTGTCTTTGGTTGCCCAGTTTACCGCTCCGTCTGGAAGTGATGAAATTAGTGGAGAAGGTAACTGCACTGTACGGAAGTTATGAATTAGTAGCAGTATATCTCCGTTGTACTGCAGTAAGGCTACGAGCGAGTTCCTGCAGAAGACTGTTAAATAAAGTACCTCCTCTACTTGGAAACCCCGCAGGGGGAGAGAGAGAATGTGCGTGTGTGTGTGTGTGTGTGTGTGTGTGTGTGTGTGTGTGTGTGTGTGTGTGTGTGTGTGTGTGTGTTTTTTTTCATCTGCTTCTTTGTCCCCTTATTTGTTCTATGTATTTCTCGTGTTGTTTTTCTCCCTTTTTATGTCCGTTTCGTTCACAAGTTTCGTGTGTCATCTCTTACCACAATATGCGGGCTGGTCAGTTCTTTTCATGGAGCTGTGGACACAAAAAGATCTGACATCTCGAGTTCAATCTCAGCCCACAATATTAAAGCTTGGCCTCGTCGCTGCTTATCTTAATGTTTCCATCATTCTGGTGGTGCAGCTTAATGCTTCATAGTACCCCCCCCCCCCCCTTCCCATTTCAAGATCTTTTGCAGTGCGTCGGTGTTGGTAGGCTTAGGGAGCGCCACTGCTGGCATTTTTGTGTGGAGCGAATATGGAATTGTCTAAGTGCGATGAATCCCTCTTGAACAAACTGCAAACCAAAACCGGTTTTGTGCTTGCTTATGTCCCAAACCTGTCTCATCTTCTGTTTTATTATCCCCTCCCCCCCCCCCCGCCTCACCCAGCAATTTGCCTCGTGAAATCAGGGTCTTAGGTTAAGTTATGTACCATTAGGTTATTTCTATTTATTTTTCATACATATTATCATTGTTATTATAATAATAAAATATAATAATATATTTATTTATATAGCGCAAAATCTTGATAATCAAATCTAAGCGCTGAGCGTATACATCATACATACCTACATCATATGAGCGCATACATGATAATACATGCATACATACTACATCATAATCTAAGTGAGCGTATACATGCATACATACATACATACATAATCTAAGCGTTACATACATAATACATAATACATACACATACATACATAATACGTACGCACATGCATCATAATAATTACAATATTTGTATTATTATTATTATTATTATTATTATTATTATTATATATTGATTCGTCTTCGTGCATTTCGGGAATTTTTCTATAGAATTTAGCTGGAGATAGCGGGGATTGCAGTGGATTCTTTTACATTCACTAAGTGTACATTTCTTATAGAACCACAGCTTTTGTCTCAGCCGAAAGATTAGCACATAGACTGCCACTCAAATTCTACTGGAGGAGGAAAGAGGGAGGGGGGAAAGAGAGAGAGAAAGAGAGAGAGAGAGAGAGTTATCTGCCTGACCAGGAATCGAATCCAAGACCTCTGGCATCCTTGGTGGTTGGGTTAACTTCTAGGCCACTATTCCCTTCGAGTAAAGCGAACGGTACAAACATTCAGTTTGGACAGTAGTTCCTGGGCGACTCAGGTGAGACAGAAGACGGGTGTTTACTACGCGTACAGGTGGTTCGTGTTTAGAGAAACTGTGCCTGTGCTGCATCTGGTCATGGTCCAAACAGACGGGCTATTGGCCTTTCTCTGGGTTTATACGTTTATGCCGTTACCTTCCGCGTCGTTGCCGTCTGTCATGTATTAATTACCCTTTCAAGTTCGACGCGCTGGCTGTCTCTGTTTGTCTGGATATCTGTCTGGCTGGCTGTCTCACTGTCTGTCTGTCTGTCTCTGTCTGTCTGTCTCTCTCTCTCTCTCTCTCTCTCAATCTCTCTCTCTTTCTTTCTTTCTTTCTCTCTCACTTTCTCTCTCTCTTTCTCTCTCTCTCTCTCTCTCTCTCTCTCTCTCTCTCTCTCTCTCTCTCTCTCTCTCTCTCTCTCTCTCTCTCTCTGTATGTGTGTGTTTGTTTGTATGTGTGTGCACGCGCGTGCCTGCGTATATGTATGCGTGGTGTGGATACATGTGTGTATACGAGACAAGAGAGAGTGTGTTTAGATGCAAGTCTCATAGCGCCCGATTAAAGGTTGGCGCTTACACGATTGCACGTGCTACAGAAACCAATGAGTGGTGGGACGGGAATAGGGACCAGAAGGCTCTAGGTGGGTCGGTGTGTTGGCACGCTGCCCTAGCCCTGTTTGTTTGTTGTTTGTTTGTTTGTTTGTATGTTTGTATGTCATGGTGTGCCTGGGTCTACCTGTTTGTGTGCACTTTTGTTTGTTTGTCTGCTTGACTGGGAGGTAAGGTTTTAGAGAAGGAGAAGATAAGGAGTGTAACGATAATTGATATAGGCTGCCTCTGATGACCTAACTCTTGAGTTTGGAGTTTGTTTAAGAAAGAGTTATAGCATTCTGACAATTCCATATGCGCTCTATTGAAACCTACCAATAAGTATCTGGCAGACTCCCAGAGCCTGCGCAAAACCAAGTGCGCTGGCAAGGTTTTGCAATGAGGTGGGGTTACATGGACTTACGAAGCACTAAGCTGACAGCAACAGAATGATAGAAACATTAAGATGAACAGCGAACAGGCCAGTTTTTCAGTGTTATAGGCTGGAAATGAACTCGAGACATAAATATGTCTTTGATTGTGACGGTACTTGTTGATGTGTGTTGTGATTTATTAAGGTAATGGTTATACCATTAATCAGTGATCGTCGGAGAATGTAAGTCCCCATTTTCCACAGCCCTGAACAGGTCAGATGAAATCCCATTTACAACCAGTCGCTTACGGCTGAGTGTAGTGGAGGCCAGACTCGAACCCGTACGGTCAGAAGCTGTACCTCTTGCCAGTCAGCTCTCTGAGGCCGTGAGAGAATGAATTGGTAGTGACCGCACCATTTCTCGCGACCATCATTAGGAGGACAGTACCCATTTTAGCTCCCTCATTCTCCCCGTGGGGGATGCCGGTGGCTCTATCAGTATACATAGTATACCCACCTTCTGGAAATTCTGTGCTACAAATTTCCTCTTTTCTGTCACTCTCTTTGTTTCTGCCTTGTTCCTTTGCTTTCTGTCATTTCTTCCTATCATTTTCTGCCTTGCTGGTCCATTCATCTGTATGTGTTCGATAAAGTCTTACTTACTTTCTCTTAGGATTGATAATTGGGTATGTATTTAAGTGCCTTTTTTTATGTCTCTAGGGAAATGAGAGATATGCAGAAGCAATTTTAGGCAATTTAGGCCCGTTTTTATATATGTATCAGTGTCCTTAGTTGTGTTTAAATTAGTATTCATGTATGTTTTTTTAAATCCCCTGTGTGATAAATTGGACGGGGTGGTTAACGCCAGGGGCACGTCCCTAGATCATAAGCGCGAATGTATTGATATGTGTAGTTAATTATCTTTTCTTTTTTCTTCCTTGTTGAAGCAGTATGTTCTGAAACGGGTTATAGCCTGATGTGGCTCTACGCAGTCGGCTGGGCTTTAAACAAAAATAACAATAAGCTCCCTCATTTCTTTACCCCATATGCCCCCTCCCTCACTTCCACCCTAGAACAGAATTAGCTTCGCATTTACAGCCGAACTGGAGGCCGCATGCATGAAAATGTCTTCGAGTAAGATTGAAACCCGTGCATTCAGACATGATGGTGTGAGGTTTCGACCTTTAGGCCAGCTAGAGGTCTGTCTGTACTGGTGAAAAGGATGCACATATGATGATAGCCAGTAGTGTTGTGCTGGATGCTAGCCAGAACCCTCTCCATCTGTGTATCGTTGTCGGCCAGTTTTCTGTATTTGTGTGTGTGTGTGTGTGTGTGTGTGTGTGTGTGTGTGTGTGTGTGTGTGTGTGTGTGTCCATCGATGTACGTTTGTCTATCTGTTTGTAAGTCTGTGTGTGTGTGATTATTTATCTTGTCATTTCCACTCACTCTCTTCTTCCGTTCCCCTCCCACCTGTCCCTCCATCTCTTCTCTCTCTCTTTCTCTCTCTCTTCTCTCTCTCTTCTCTCTCTCTCTCTCTCTCTCTCTCTCTCTCTCTCTCTCTCTCTCTCTCTCTCTCTCTCTCTCTCTCTCTCTCTCTCTCTCTCTCTCTTAATGCGCGCGCGCTGTACCTGTACTCTGTGCTGCAGTCCTCCATGACCACCAAACAGAAAATGCCACTCTCTCCATCCTCAGTGGAATAAAGAGACAGACAGGCAGACATACAGACAAACAGACAGAGACATAACAGGGAAAAGCTGTCCCATAACCCTGATATGATAGGGGAGTGAGGTGGTACAGACCTCAAATTTCCGCGGGGTCAGCAGTATGAGGGCGGTGCCCAAGTTTTCCCACGTTGCTTTACCTTCCTAAAGCCAGAAGAAGGTCCGAGTGTACATAGACTGTAAGGGGAAAAACGAAGGAAGACGCGACAGAGACATCGAGAAGGGAGAGGAGAGAGATGCATGTGTGTTTGCGTGATTACGTGCCTTGCTCTGTCTCTCTCTCTTTCTCTCTCTCTCTCTCTCTCTCTCTCTCCTCTCTCTCTCTCTCTCTTTCTTCTTCTCTCTTTCTCATCTCTTTCTCTCTCTCTTCTGTCTGTCTCTCTTCTCTCTCTTCCCCTCTCTCTCTGTCTGTCTGTCTCTCTCTCTCTCTCGCTCTCTCTCGCTCTCGCTCTCTCTCTCCACACACACACACACAAACAAACACGCACACGCGCGCGCGCACACACATACACACATACACGCACACACACAACACACACACACACGCACAACACACACACACACACACACACACGCACACACACACAATACACACACACAAACGCACACACACACAAGCAAACACACACAACACACACACACACACACGCACATATACACACACAAATAACACACACACACACACATACACGCACGCACGCACGCACGCATACACACAAACACACACACACACACACAACTAACACACACACACAAACACACACACACAACAACACCACGACACACAACACACAACACACAAACAACACACACAACACACACACACACACACACACACACACAACACACACACACACACACACACACACACACACACACACACAACACAAACACACACACACACATGCACATCACACATGCACCCCTAGAGTTTAGGGGGATTGTGGAGAGCTGGTGGATTTTCATCAAGTTAGCCGCATTGAAAGAAGTAGAGATAAGATTTTCACTCAAGTGTGCTTCCTTTGATTTGTTGTGCTGCGCCTTACCATCTCCGCCGCAGTCACCCACACCCATCTGTGTGTGATTTATTACCTCTGTTCTGTTTTCCAGTTGCACCCACTGGTTCCACCCACCCACCCCTCACCCCACCTAGCTCTCTCTCTCGCTCTCTCTCTCTCTCTCTCCCCCTGTCTCTCCCTCCCCCTCTCCCTTCCTCCGTCTCTCTCCCTCCTTCCTCCCTTGCTCCCTCTCTCTCTCTCTCTTCCTCTCTCCCTCCTTCCTCTCTCCCTTCCTCTCTCTTCCTCCCTCCTTCCCCCTGCTCTCTCTCTTCTCTCTCCCTCCCTCCCTTCCTCTCTCTCCCTTCCTCCTTCCTCTTTCTCCTCCCTCCTCCCCCCCCCCCGCTCTCTCTCTCGCTCTCTCCCTGACTCCCTCTCCCTCCCTCCATCCCTCTCTCTCCCTCCTTCCTTCCCCCTGCTCTCTCTCTCTCTCTCTCTCTCTCTCTCTCTGATTTGGTTCTCTGGTGTATTTTTATTATGTGCGCGAATTCAGTGATGCATTATAATTTTCATTTCTCCTTCTCTCCCCTTCTCTCTCTCTCTCTCTCTCTCTCTCTCTCTCTCTCCTCTCTCCTCTCTCTCTCTCTCTCTCTCTCTCTCTGTTGAAGTTTTGTATGTTTTGAAGCGGTATAGCCCTGATATGGCTCTACGCAGTCGGCTGGACTTTAAACAACAATAACAATGTCTAGAAGAGTTCGTAGAGCGGGAAGGATAGTTGGTTGAGAGATTGACATGAAGATTCGAATCGAGACGGTGGAAAAGAGACAGACAGACAGACAGACAGAGAGGGAGAAACAGAGAGAGAGGGGAGAACTGATATGTGAAGTGTTGAGAGAAAGCGCTCGCACAGGAGAGAGAGAGAGACAGATAATTAACTTTGAGAAAAATAAAGTTGAGAAAGAGACAAGTAGAATCTAGATGAGAAAAAAATAAGAAAAGAGAGCAAGAGAAAGAGGGTGGAGGAAAAGAAAGACATGAGATGGGGGAGACAAACTGATAGCGGAAGTTCTCGTTTGTGTTGTTTTAAGGATTGTTTTCGTTGCTGTTTGTTTGGTGTTTGTTTGTTTGTTGTTGTTTGTTTGTGTTCGTTTGTTTTGTTTCCGGTTTTTCTCGAATACCTGTATGCACGTTGTTTTGCCTACACTGTTCAGACGTCATGTTGCTGCGCAGTCTGCATATTCTGTCTTTGGTGGGCGTTAATGTTGGATGTTTTCACATTTCCATAATCCACCGGAGTCTGACATGACGTACAGGATCCTTAGTCTGAGTATTCCATGTTGTGCGTGTATACGTGTGCATACACACAAAGGAAACATGACGATGGCACTGGATCTAGCAGGTCTATACACACGTTGACCTGGGCATCGGGAAAATATCCACCCTTTTGCCCACCAGCCAAAGTACGTGGGGATGCCGGGAGCTCTTTCTGTATAAATAGTATCCCCACCTTCTGGAAATCCTGTGATTGAAATTTCCTCTTTTCTGTCACTCTGTTTGTTTGTGCCTTATTCCTTTGCTTTCTGTCATTTCTTCCTATTATTTCTTGCTTTTCTGATCTATTCACCTGTACGTGTTCTATAAAGTCTTACTTTCTCTTAGGATTAATAATTGGGTACTTGTGTTAAGTGCATTTTTGGCTCTAGGGAAATGAAATGTGCGAAAGCAATTTTAGGTAATTTATGCCCGTTTTTTTATATATGTTTTAATATCCTTAGTATTTGTATTCAGGTTTGTTTTTGAAATCATCTGTGCGATAAATTGGACGGAGTGGTCAACGCCAGGGGTATCTCCTTAGATTATGTGCGGGAATGCATTGATATGTGCACTTAATTTTCTTTTCTTTTTCCTTGTTGAAGTATGTGTGTTTGAAATGATTATAGCCCTGATATGGCTCTACGCATTCGGTTGGGCTTTAAACAACAACAGTAACAGGAGGAATTAAATGGAGGTGATTTAAACATGTGAATAGAATAAGCTTTTTTTGTATCTAGAGAGAAAATTACTTTAAAATTTGACATTACGTGGACTGATCAGGGAAATGCTCGACTGGACATGGGCAGCTGGCTGCAGGACGAGTGGTAAATGTATTACTACATTACATTTGTTATGTGGAATTGGTTTTCCAGGGAATATTTCACTATCTGTCAAGCGCTGGGCCTGTACGTCTTCTTGATTGATGGCTATGATCGCTCGCTCTATCGCGCTCGCCATGCAGTTTTAACATCAAGCTTCAAGCACTCGGCTGGACCTTGTCTCCACTGAGATACCGCTCGACTGCCTTCCTCATTCCTTCATCCCGCCACCTCCTTCTTCCCCCCCCCCCTTTTTTTTTTTTTTTAACCCCTATCAGTTCGAACCCGTTATAATATTATCCATTGATCCATCATTCTCGTAATGTCGTGAGCCCCAGTAGTCAGTTGGTTTGAGCGTCGGATTCACATGCTAATGGTTGTGGGTTCGAATCCCGGGGTGCGCTACATTAAAACTGGCCTTTTCACTGTCCCATCTTAACATCATTGTTGTTCTGGTGGTGTCACTATAGGATTAGATAAGTT
>CM060306.1:49012207-49037207 GCA_030674185.1 Monoplex corrugatus | reverse complement strand
TCTTAAGCTTAATCGTAGGCTTGCTAACATTGAAGGTGTAATTTGCTGGTCGTGTGTGCAGGCGAGGATCCCGGTTAAAGATCAACAAGGCCAAAGAAGGCAGCGCCGGCGTGTACACGTGTAAGGCAGCTAATGCTGTTGGCGAGGCCAGCAAAAATGTTACCGTCAAAGGTGAGACTGTGTGTGTGGGTGTGTGTGCGTGTGTTGTGTGTGTGGTGTGTGTGTGTGTGTTGTGTGTGTGTGTGTGTGTGTGTGTGTGTGTACGCTTGTGTGTGTGTACGCTTGTGTGGTGTGTGGTGTGTGTGTGTGTAAGTACGTGCGTGCGTTCGTGTATGTCCGCGTGCGCGGGCGAGAGAGACAGAGACAGACAGAAGACAGGCAGACAGACAAGAGACAGACAGAAGACAGGCAGACAGACAGAGACAGACAGACACAGAGACATTTTCTCGTCTTGTAAAACATAATTTCATGGCCAGACAAGACAGGAAGAATAGGGGAGTATGAACGACAGAAAACTACAAGTCACAGACAAAACAGGAGGAATAGGGGAGTATGAATGACAGAGAACTACAAGTCACAGACAAGACAGGAGGTATAGGGGAGTATGAATGACAGAGAGAGAACTAAATACAAGATCGTCACAGACAAGACAGGAGGTATAGGGGAGTATGAATGACAGAGAACTACAAGTCACAGACAAGACAGGAGGTATAGGGGAGTATGAATGACAGAGAACTACAAGTCACAGACAGGAGGTATATAAATGAGGAGTTAGGAAATATGAATGACAGAGAACTACAAGTCACAGACAGGAGGAATAGGGGAGTATGGACGACAGAGAACTACAAGTCACAGACAAGACAGGAGGAATAGGGGAATATGAATGACAGAGAACTACAAGTCACAGACAAAACAGGAGGAATAGGGGAGTATGAATGACAGAGAACTACAAGTCACAGACAGGAGGAATAGGGGAGTATGAATGACAGAGAACTACAAGTCACAGACAGGAGGAATAGGGGAGTATGAATGACAGAGAACTACAAGTCACAGACAAGACAGGAGGAATAGGGGAGTATGAATGACAGAGAACTACAAGTCACAGACAAAACAGGAGGAATAGGGGAGTATGACGACAGAGAACTACAAGTCACAGACAGGAGGAATAGGGGAGTATGGACGACAGAGAACTACAAGTCACAGACAGGAGGAATAGGGGAGTATGGACGACAGAGAACTACAAGTCACAGACAGGAGGAATAGGGGAGTATGGACGACAGAGAACTACAAGTCACAGACATGACAGGAGGAATAGGGGAGTATGGACGACAGAGAACTACAAGTCACAGACATGACAGGAGGAATAGGGGAGTATGGACGACAGAAACTACAAGTCACAGACAGGAGGAATAGGGGAGTATGGACGACAGAGAACTACAAGTCACAGACATGACAGGAGGAATAGGGGAGTATGGACGACAGAGAACTACAAGTCACAACATGACAGGAGGAATAGGGGAGTATGGACGACAGAGAACTACAAGTCACAGACATGACAGGAGGAATAGGGGAGTATGGACGACAGAGAACTACAAGTCACAGACAGAAGGAAATAGGGGAGTATGGACGACAGAGAACTACAAGTCACAGACAGGAGGAATAGGGGAGTATGGACGACAGAGAACTACAATTCACATGACAGGAGGAATAGGGGAGTATGGACGACAGAGAATACAAGTCACGACAGGAGGAAAAGGGGATTGGCGACAGAGACACGCACAGAATGACAGGAGGAATAGGGGAGTATGGACGACAGAGAACTACAAGTCACAGACAGGAGGAATAGGGGAGTATGGACGACAGAGAACTACAAATTACAGACATGACAGGAGGAATAGGGGAGTATGGACGACAGAGAACTACAAGTCACAGACAGGAGGAATAGGGGAGTATGAATGACAGAGAACTACAAGTCACAGACAGGAGGAATAGGGGAGTATGGATGACAGAGAACTACAAATTACAGACATGACAGGAGGAACAGGGGAGTATGGACGACAGAGAACTACAAGTCACAGACAAGAGGGACAACAAGATAAGAACTTGCAAAAGGGCCCAAAATCTGGGCCACGGCCAGCTGCTGCTAGGCGGTTTTGAATTGAGCTCTAAAGAAAAAAAAATTGCCGTAATGGAGTCCGTAGCACCGCGTGCTGACTAGTTCAGCGCCTTCCCGTTTTCCTTGACATAAAATGCTGCCAGAGGTGAAGCCTGGAGTCTGAAGCCACTGTTTGTCTTGGCTCGTGCCGGGGAGAAGGTGTACAAGATTTCCGAGCTTACAACGCCTGGTATTCGTGAGGGGTACAAATGAGTCTATCTGCTGCCTGATGATAGCAGACGAGCTCCCCCAAGGACCCCCTGCAACGGTTCAGAAAAACAGAAGGCCGTTATCAGGGTAGCTCGCCACCCTTTCCAAATCATCAGGCTTCTCTCCTCCGCCCCCACCGACCCCCCCCCCACCCTACTCTCCATAACCACCTCTGCCACCACCATTCACGCCATCATGCTTCTCTCATCCCTCTTCTTTGACAACAACTCTACCACCGCCCCCTCCAGTCATCAGGAGTCTCTGTACTCCCCTCCCTCCCACACCACAGCCACAACCATCCCAGCACCCGCGTCCATTCCCACCTTCGCCACCATCCCCAATCATACTTTTCCTAGCTCCCCTCCAAACCATCACTACTACTACCACCATCCTCATTGCCGCCCAGCCTGACCCTCACCTTTTTCCCTTGCCTGCTTTCCTGTGGAGACGAAATGCAGAACCCAAGTTGTAAACCTTTGGGGTGGTAGGGGAAAGGGCGGTTTCGTGGGATGGAAAGGGATTCACCATGATTTTAAAGGAAAAAACAGAAGAAATAATAAACTAGGTCGTATAATTTTCCCGCCGTCTAGATTTAAGCCTTTTTTTTTTTATACGCGAGTACCTGCACGAGTCTCACCGCCTCCGCCCCATCCCTTCTCTCTCTCTCTCTCTCTCTCTCTCTCTCTCTCTCTCTCTCTCTCTCTCTCTCTCTCCTCTCTCTCTCTCTCTCTCTCTCTCAGTCCGTTTTGTTTTGATGTGTGCTGCTCTTTATGACCTAAGAAAAGATCTGATCCCACAAAGATCCTGTGAGCTTCCCTCAAGAATGAAGTTATCTTCTTTCGACAAAAAACGAACAAATAATGAGAAATTTAACATTACTTTTGTACAATCCCTCAAAAAGGTAAAAGATATTTTATAGGTATCCATACATTTTTGCATTTATAGTTTGTATCTTAGTTGCACATTGTCTGTATATGAATGCGTGATTGTTCTGATGAGTACTGCCTAATTTTGTCAAACTTCTGTTGAATTTTGTTTTTTATTTTCACACCCCTTCATGAGGGGCAATGGCCTAAATGATTAAACCATCTGAAGTTTGAAGCTCTCTCTCTGATAACAGAAATATTAAACATAGTCTGCATGTGATTGAAAAAAAAAAGAAGAAGAACATGTTGGTTACGGATATGAGTCGAGCACTTGGGAGTTTGCACAAATCAAATACGAGCTGTTAAATGACCCTTTATCATCATCATCATGTGCCTTGCCACATGGCGTTGGCGATCATGGCCCTCCATATATATCTATCCCTTGTTGCCGCAAACATATCTTCCACCCTCTCTGTCCTCAGCCACTCTGGAAGTCTGTCCGATATTTTTTCCCTGGGTCTACCTGGTGCTCTCTTTCCCTCCAGCTTTCCTGTTGTGACCAGGTGCTCCAATTCCCCTCTCCTAATGAAATGGCCTATGAATGTTGCCTGTCTTTTCCTAATCTTCCTTATGAATCATCTTCTTGTGTCTGCCTCCATCAAGATTGTCTCGTTTGTTTTCTTTGCTGTCCATGAAACTCTCAACATTCTTCTTACAAATCACATCTCGGCTGCCTCAATCTTGTTCTGGCTTTGCTTGATGACTGCCCACGCCTCACAACCGCATAACATTATCGGTTCTATATAACATTTAAAAGAACTCTCTTCCTGATGTTAATTGATAGGCATTTGTTGGTCAGAATGCTTTTCATCAATGACCCTTACATACCCCAAAACGAGTGACATGGTGTATCTCCGTCTGCTTTCGAGTGTGGCCCCAACGTCAAACGACCAGTCCAGTAGATTTAGTCAGGGTGATTGTGTTTCACTTTCTGAAGACAGCGTCTCCGCCCTGGGAATAAATTCCATGTGCACCAACACGCCATGAATGTCATGTGAGTGATAGAGAATCATAACAGTCATGGCATAAGCCATTATTAACCTGTGCAAAAACCCTATACGCTGGCAAGATCTTGAGGTTCTACTTAGCTTGTTATATCCATCCTTGTGTTAATCTACCGTTGTTACAACTTCGGTTATAGTATAGCTTATATTGTAGTGAAATATATCTCTCCATCTGCAGTGTTCCATGAATAACACATAAATCCATGGATGGTCTGTTTAGCCCCAAACTACTGTTAGGTAGTCAAAACCAGAGTGTACAAACCACCCATGGTCATCAAGAAAGGGTTACCCTCTTAGGCCACTGTCTGTATCGAAAAATACCAAACGTGAAAAGTATAGATGCGCGGTCAAATTTTTAACAAGTTTTCAATTACCGATACTGCCATCTTGAATGGTGCACAGATGGCTGGCCCTTTAAGAAGAGCACAGACGGTATTTTAACAAGTTTTCAGTTACTGGTATTACTGTCTTGAATGGTGCACAGATGGCTGGCCCTTTAAGAAGAGCACAGACGGTATTTTAACAAGTTTCCAATTACCGGTATTACTGTCTTGAATGATGCACAGATGGCTGGCCCTTTAAGAAGAGCACAGACGTTTCTGCACTATATATTATCTTATCAGAGTGTATAGAATGTCTCTGAAAAAATATTTGTATGGTCTCAGATTTTGACCTCATTAAGTTGTTCTCACCTGCAGCAATCTTGCTGTCAGCAGGTGAGAGAGACTTCATATTGTAAATTGCAAAGTCAGGCAAACAACCTTCGTGCTTTGAACGCCAATCTTAGTTTAAAAACACATGTGATCTAACAGCACGAGCTGGTGTTCTTTGTTATTAACCCACCTATCCTGCTTCTCCCACCCTCTGTACCCCTTTTCCCACCGCTTCCTATCATCGTTCCCATCTGATTTCCCATTAAATAATAAGTGTGTTTACTTTCACTCTCACTGACATCATTCAATTACGTGTTGTGGTTGTGATGGTGTTTGTGGAAGCCTGATCTCATTCACGCTGCTGCTACGTTCGGGTCATAGGCTACTGGCGGTGTCGCACAGTGTAGACTCGCTGTGAAATAGTGTCGGAGCCATTTAGTCACTGTAAATTAGTGTCTTTTTGAGCATAAACCACCGACAGTGACATTGACGGTACTGCTGTGGTTCTCTTCCACATGAAATAATGTCACGCAGCACTGATGATAGTTAATGAGAGATGTTTCACAAAATACTGAGGACAACTTTGCGGCACATTTTTATTTCAACCAGTGCTGGTTGATCCTGATAGCTGTAGCAACAGTATTCCAAATAGGACGACGAAAAGGAATAACTGGACTTTAAGCAGAAGAATGCTAACCCCCTTTCCCCTGTATGAAAAGGTCTTTAGAGCCACAGTTTTCTCTGGCAAAGTCAGTCACTAATTACAACATAAATCTACAGCAGCCTAATTGTCAAGTGTCATAATTTGGAGAACAACATTTTGTTGACTGCGAACGTTTTAAAGGTTGGTTCAGTCATGATATAAATTTAAGCGTTCGGTGGAGCTATGAACAACACGAACTAAACCGAATCCAATTGAATTGAAAATTCGGTAAATATTCATCAGGTTGCGTCTTTCCAAATGAGAATTTCCGCGAATTTCGGCAAACAAGTCATCCGAACTGAAGAATCTTCACGTCGCGCCGCTCAAAAGAAACACGGCATCATAAACATCTGAAAACCCCGCCCTTTCCGTCTCGCCCCTGAGACATTAAAAAAGGAGAAGAACCCATTCATCTCTAATCTGATGACACCTAATGACACGATTGAACGAGGCTTCTCGGTTCACACTCTTGTGTTCGAACCCAATGAACTTACCGGACTGGTTTCTGCGAGTATTAACTTGACTGCCGTTCTCCTTTGCTGCGATAGCAAAGGAGCCTCCCTCGGGGAATCCCTTTGGCCATGGGCTCAGAGGTCCCTACCCGTATCTCTAATCTCTCCCCAATACATGAATGATGAGGGTGCCTCCTGCTGGGAGTCTTGTCTGAACTTTCCCCGACAAGATTTTGCAGAATTTGCACTCAATGATTTAGCTTATTAGCTCGTGATGTTAGGCACGGCGCGTTGTATTCACTGCTTCGAGCTGGACAGCGTTCCTTTTGTTCATCGTATAGCATGGTTGCATATTTAATAAAACGGGTATATGTTACTTGAGGTATTATGTAATTGTGCATCATGATTTTTTCATGTAAGCCTTGCGCATTCTAGTTAGAAGGGTTGACTGGCTGTTTTGACAGAGCGATGGACTCAGGATCTCATGTCTCGAGTTCAGATCCATCCCGAAACATGAAAGTTTGTTCACTGATTTAATGCCCAAGTCATTCTGGTGATCTCATTGTAAGTGTTCCATAGGTCCTGTTTCAAGATCTTGCCATTCGTTAGGTTTTTGGCAGGATCAGTGAGTTTGCCTGATAACTGCTGGCAGATTTGGTCCAGGCACATATAGAATGTCCGAGTGCGACGAATCCCTCCAGAGTAAATTTCAAACAAACTCCAGTAGTGCCTATAGTTCGTAGCTCAGACATCATAATGTACTTGTATCTCTCTCTCTCTCTCTCTCTCTCTCTCTCTCTCTCTCTCTCTCTCTCTCTCTCTCTCTCTTAGCACTTGGAAAGGATGACTGGTAACCTTCTTCTAAGAAACCCTTTGTCGTGTAGGGTAGCCATTGTTTTCAGTGCTTTCAGCGCTCAACTTAACAGTTAGAGACAACAGCAATGATAAATAAAAATAGAATCAACAGTAGCGGCAACATAAGTAATAGCAGCGCTGCTAAAATAACTTGGACATGCGTTAGGTTCTGATTTCCACAGACAGTAACATAATTATTAACTATTATCGTACTAGTGGTAGAAGATGAAGTGGACACGATAATGACCTTCACTCTTACGCTTCCTATTGACCACATTCTGTGGCTACCGACCGGACACACAACGTCATTGGCCCAGAATGTAGGTAACTAAAACTCGACCTGTGCCACTGAAGAGTCACTGGGCGACACAGAAGTTGGCTATCAGGCAGGTTCATCTCGAGTGTCTTGTGGCGCCGTCGTGTGGCGCCATCTTGCCTTAAGTCTCCATTTCCCGAAGAAGACGTCCCGCCATTGGTCAAGGCCATACGGAGTTCCGGTCTATGATTGGACAAACGGAAATGGCCAATGATATGCCTCCAAATGTGAGTCGGGGGTTGAGTTTGTAGCGAAACGAGTGGAGAGAGATGGATCGAGTTTCACGCCTAATTGGTCTGCGCCAGATTATTAGATAACGTTGATACACTGATGGCCCCTCTCTCTCTCTCTTTCTCTCTCTCTCCTCTCTCTCTCTCTCTCTCTCTCTCTCTCTCTCTCTCTCTCTCTCGTGGCCTAGTTCAGGGCCACGTGCCTGCCAGCCTCGTCATGGGTGACAGTTGTTGTGTCCAGCATGTGACTGACCTTGCACGCGTAGGAAGAGTTTACAATCCTGAGATTATTTATATTATTATTGTTGTGCCTAGTGATCAGCTATCATTTGCACATTTACAACCAATACGAGCAATTACACTTATTTGTCCTTAAACAAAAGCGTCCACAACATCAACAGTCAGTAAACATGGAGACGTTTATACAGACGCAACTAAATGTAGCTGCTTCTTTTTATAAGAAATTATATTTTTCTTGTAATACGAGCCATGCCCGTGGAGAGTAGGGGCGCGGAGAGGAACATGAGATAACAACGATCTGTTTTCTTGTACACTGAATTCAGACAAGGACTCTCCAAATTGGGTATGGAAATTTTCATTACCGGTAACTACTGAAGCTGGTAAACAGAACAACGTAACTGTGCGTTTAAACAAAAAAACAAAAACCAAAACAAAATAAATTGCACGGCGATGTCTGATAGTTTCGGCTGCATCTTGTTGCCTGTTCGAGAAGAATCGAAGAGATTTTATATTCTTTCGCCTATAGAATTATCCATTCGCTGCGGCGCTTTCTACAGCAGACTGAATCGAGAAGCTGTGATTAAATATTGTCCACAGATGTCACACACAAAATGGGTTCCGGTCTGGCAACTGTACATGTATACGTATAATGTAGCAATTGCTACAACGCCTTTTCACGTGCCATATGGTGGAGTTTTATTTGCTTTCTCTGTTTTTAGACTTCAGACATCAAAAACACTTTATTACTCAAGGATAGTAGCATTAGGTCCCATTTAACCTTGCAGCTAGTCCTTACTACTCTATACACAAACTATAAACATAAAGAACACATAAAAAGATAAAATTGTGAAACCGGTTATAAAACGAGTCGTGATAAAAAAAAATTACTTTTCATCTGCCAGTGGGTCATGTGCTTTACAAAAGCAAGAGAGGCAAAAGCACACATCATCATCATCATCATCATCATCAGTTGCCCTGCCGCGTGGCGTTGGCGATCATGGACTTCCACCTCTTGTCTCTATCTCTTGTTGCCCCAAGCATCTCCTCCACCCTCCTCATCTTCAGCCACTCTGCGGGTCCGTCCAGCATTTCTCCCTGGGTCTACCTGGTGCTCTCTTTCCCTCCAACTTTCCCGTTGTGACCAGGTGCTCCAAATCCCCCTTCCTCATAGAATGGCCTATAAATGTTGCCTGTTTCGTTTGTTTTCTTTGCTGTCCATGGAACTCTCAACATTCTTCTTAAAAACCACATCTCGGCTGCCTCGATCTTGTTCTGGCTTTGCTTGTTGACTGTCCACGCCTCACATCCGTACAACAGCATTGGTTCTACATAACATTCAAGAACTCTCTTCCTGATGTTAATTGATAGGCATTTGTTGGTAAGAATGCTTGTCATCTTCTTGAATGCTGTTTTGGCTTGGCCGATTCTGCCGGCTATTTCTGATGTGCATCTGCCGTCTGTTGAAATGATCGTTCCCGGGTATTTAAATTTATCAACCTGTGTCAAGGTTGTGTCATTTGCTGTTATTTTGCATGAGGGGATTTCATACGGAAATAAATACATGTTAACCCCTGATAAGAACAGTAACAACAATATAATACAATACTGCTAGTAGTTGTATAAATATTTTTCTAAAAATGAATTGCAGACAAAGAATCAAATAGAA
Organism: Monoplex corrugatus; assembly: GCA_030674185.1. Lineage (NCBI taxonomy): Eukaryota > Metazoa > Mollusca > Gastropoda > Littorinimorpha > Ranellidae > Monoplex > Monoplex corrugatus. Next base: position 49,027,797 of record CM060306.1, on the reverse strand, counting down.
AGCAGGAAGTAAAGGAAGCATTAAGAACAAACAAGGGGGTGGGGGTAGGCAACTAATACAATGATGGTGATAGACTGACTGACACAATAGATGATAATAGACTAACACAATAGATGATAATAGACTAACACAATAGATGATAATAGACTAACACAATAGATGATAATAGACTAACACAATAGATGATAATAGACTAACTAACACAATAGATGATAATAGACTAACTGTAACATGTGACACACATAGAAGTTATAAAAAAAGGTATAATAAACAGTCAACTTCCATGTATATGTTTAACAGTCAAGTGTATTACAAAAGCATGAGATAAAGTCAGATAGGCCTACCCGATATAAGCAAGTACAGGTCAACCCCCAAACAACAACTATGTGGGCCTATATTATGGATTATTAACATGAAAGCATACAAGAAGAAAAACGTAAAAAGAATCAATAAAGAACAAAGCAGGAGGGGACGGGTGATACGTCAACTCTAATGCTACGATGCAAATAGGTGAACCATAACATCCGCAAGTCAGACACGTCATAAATGGTTAAATACTATCAACTTAAATCAATAGGAAGGGACCAAAGAGAAGAAAGATTCAGTGTTTTTGATACAGAAAGATAATAACATAAAAGTGGGATAGATACAGCTCACAAAAGGTTTTATTAGCATAGCATATGTAGATCTAGAGAAAGGGGTTTTAATTAGACAAGTTATTTACAATATTTGAAGCAGATATTTGTGAAGCTTTCGTTTAAATTAAAGCTGTTCAGTGATGTGCATGACTTTTATGTTTGTGAGTAATGTACTCCAGATATACGTATCAGAAAAAGAGATGCTTGTTTTCAATATGTCTAATCTTGGTCTTGGAAGATAAAAGTTTTATCTTGAATTTGTGTACAGTGTTTTGGCTTGCTATGAATACATTTGTTAAATATTCTTGGGCGGATTTGAGCACATTTTTTAACGTTTGTGTGCTTTTTGTTGTACTTAAGTTGGTTTTAGAGTGATATTATTTCTGCTTTTTTCCCCTTGTCTGTGGATTGGGAGCTGTCAGTTACAAGACGTTTTCAACTTTTTTCAGTAGAACTTCACAGCAACCATCCAATATTATTGATGCTTAGTCAGTATGGGATTCGTGTCTTCATTCCTTTGTTTGAATTGGATTCTTTACATCGAAGAAACGTGTTTTATTTTGTTTTGTGTGGTGTTGTTGTATTTTTATTTTTATTTGCTGGATCGCTTTTTGGGGGGATGGAGGGTGTGTTGGCGTTGTTGTTATGGGTACCATACAAATGGCACCTGTGACGTTTGTGCATATGGAATTCGTTCCGAGCGCGGAGACGTCAGCTTGAGAAACCGAAACTGAAACTGTTGTTAATTCTTTTCATCTCGCTTTCTAGTAGGGAATTAACTGTATCATACGTATGTGTTATGTTGCAGTTAATGCAGCCGCGTCAATTCACAAGCCGTGCGAAAAGCAGACGTTCTGTTTCAACGGTGGGTCGTGCCGTTACCTTCCTGATCTTCAACAAACGTTTTGCCAGTGGGTATCTTTCTGTTTGTCTGTCTGTCTGTCCGTCTGTTTGTCTGTCTGTCTGTCTGTCTGTCTCTTTCTCTCTCTTTCCTCTCTGTCCCCCTCTTTCTCTCTCTCTCTCTCACTCTCTCTTTCCTCTCTGTCCCCCTCTCTCTCTCTCTCTCTCTCTCTCTCTCTCTCTCTCTCTCTCTCTCTCTCTCCTCCACCAGCTTGCTTATCCATCCATCTTCGTATCGCTATTTGATCAGTACTTTTAATCTACTATGAAGACAGTCACTAAAAAAGAAGAAAAGAGATTGATTACAGTTTGATCGATTTACTTGGAAGTATGTTAAATTGTCTGATGAATAGTTTGCTTTTTGTTTCTTCTTTTTTCCACGGGGAAGCGGTGAGAAAAAAGGCAGGGAGTTGGTCAGCTGCTTTGTGAAGATTTTTATTCATGATTTCTTCCTGTTTCTCTCGACTTTATATTTATTGATTTTGTTGTTGCTCTCGCTCTTGTTTTGTGTTTGTTTGTTTTGATTGGTTTGGTTTGTTTGCGTGAATGTTTTGTTGTTGTTGCTGCTTATTTGTTTAGCTATGTTATGATTATAATGAAGATTGTATTTCTTTTGTTTATTTGTTTATAATAATTTGACATCTTTATAGACATTCTTCTACTTCATGTGAGCTTTTTTGTTGTTCCACTTTTTCACGGAACGGTGATGTCATTTTCTGTTTTTGGGGGTTGCTGAGCGTTTATGGCTATCTAATTGTCTGATAGGTACAGGGCTGCACAGGGGTGGCGGTTCAGATCACAACTTTCACGAATTATGTCATCAAAAAGCGCCATACTTAGAATTCTCAAAGGAAGTGAGCGTTACCACCAACCTCGTTCGTAACTTTTGTATGTTATCAATTTTCAACAATGTAATGTTTTTAGAACAAAAAAGTTGATAAGAGTATGTGAGCGGAACATTGGAAACAGACATGTTTGCTCTTTGTAAATGTAAATGTAAGCGTGTTTTGACATCATCATGATGCTCCAAGTGAAAGACTGCCCGGTAGGATCACCGTGTTGTGACCTGGGTGGATAAGACTTGTGTGGAGAAAACCATAGGACCTATATCAATAAAAGAGTCAAGCCACAGGTTTACCTAGTTGATTCCGAATTCCGTTGTTTACAAAAGGAAAAAGTTGATAAATACGCATATTTCATTTGACTAAGCGAACGAACGAACGTTCGTATGAAAAATATGATGTAGGCGCTCTTAGTCAGTAGAGAATGGTAGCATTTGATAAAGGCGCATTAAGTCAGTGGAGGATCGTATCTTTTGATATAGGCGCATTAAGGCATTGGAGAATTGTTGCTTTCGATACAGGCGCATTAAGTCAGTGGAGAATATAATCTTTCGATATAGGCGCAATAAGACAATGAAGAATTGTAGCTTTCGACACAGGCGCATTAAGTCAGTGGAGAATGATATCTTTCAGTATAGGCGCAGTAAGGTAGTGGATAATTGTAGCTTTCGATACAGGTGTAGTGAGTCAGTGGAGAATCGTATTTTTCGATATATGCGCAGTAAGGCGGTGGAGAATTGTAGCTTTCGATACAGGCGCAGTAAGTCAGTGGACAATAATAGTTTTTGATATAGGCGTAATAAGGCAGTTAGAGTGATAGCTTTCGATATAGGTGCCATAGTCAGTAGAGAATGGTAGCTTTCGATATAGGCACTATAAGTCATTGGAAATGGTAGCTTTGGCTATAGGCGCAGTAAGTCTGTGGAGAATGGTAGCTTACGATACAGCCGCCATAGATCAATGGAGAATGACAGCTTTCGATATAGGCGCCATAAATCAGTGGAGAATGGTAACTTTGATATCGGCGCAATCGATCAGTGGACAACTTTCCATATAGCTGCCATAAGTCAGTGAAGAATTGTAGCTTTTGATACAGGCGCCATAAGTAGTGGCAAATGGTAGCTTTCAGTATAGGCGCCATAAGTCAGTGGAAAATGGTAGCTTTCAGTATAGGCGCCATAAGTCAGTGGAAAATGGTAGCTTTCAGTATAGGCGCCATAAGTCAGTGGAAAATGGTAGCTTTGGCCACAGGCGCCATAAGTCAATGGAAATGTAGCTTTCGGTGTAGGCGCAGTAAGTCAGTGGAAAGTGGTAGATTTCGGTCTCTTTGACGAGACTTGGTTGAAAGTCCTGATAGAGTGATGTGACGAAGAACGAGATCCATTCGTGATCAGTCTCGAGAAGAGAGGAGACTTATCAGACTCGGCAGCTTTTTATTTCTTTTTCTCTTTTTTTCCCCAAAGAGCGTTTTGCTGTAACCGCGTCACCTGTGTGAAATGGGAATATAGTGAGCGATTTGACAATTGTTTGATGACCGCTTGTATCACTGCTGTTCGTTGAGTGTTCTGTGTGATCGCCATGTGTAAAACAGAAGAATGTTCTGTATAAGGCTTGTGTCAGTTGTGTAAACCGGGACTGCTTTGTTGTATTGTAATGTGTTGTATCGTTTTGTGTCGTATCGAACTGTACTCTTGAAATGAATTTTTTACAGTTTGCCAAAGATTTTGTTTTCTCGTCGTGAGTTCTTTTTACGTGCGTTATGAAATGTTTGCTGCAGATAGAACCCGGCCTTATGGTCTCATCCTAAAGACTAGAATGCATACCACCCCAGACAAGGGGAGAAAATTCGTCGGGGCTGGGATCGACTGGAACTTGTCGCCACTTGGGCGGACGTTCTGCTCATTAAGTCACCCCACTCGGTTTGATCTAATCATTATCATGATTGGGCAGTGTGAATACTGTCTAAATATAGGTTTGCCTTCCTATCAGCCCAATGTGATTACAACACTCACTCTGGAAAGTTGCAATTAAGTACGACCAAGTATGATTGCAAATGGAAGGTGAACAGATTCCAGCCCTGGATTGAAACTGTACCCCAGCCCAACCAAGTTGTGTATGGGTTATTCTCCTTATGTAGGGACGGGGAAGGTGAAGCAGGGAGGGAGGGAGATGCGCACCGCCTTCATAATGCTTTACCAACACTCCCCATCACCCCAAGGTTATGGGACAGTTTTTTTTACTGACTCTTTTGTTAAATCACGTGGTCGGTGAAAATAGAATAGCGTTGTGTAGGGCAACCTGCAAGTGTGTGGCTTTCTAAGCACAGGGTCACTGGCAATCACTAGAAGAATGTGTGCTGTTGTATGACCAACAGATGTCCCAGATCGTTCGAAGGTAAAAGGTGTGAGAAGGAGGTGGCCCGGCCTGTGACAGGTGAACGTCGTATCTATCCCTGGCAGTTCCACCAGTTTGCAACAGGTTCACAGCTCAACCTTTTGTCTCCCGTTCTGGCATGGCATGACTCGCTAACCGATACCTTTATCGTGTTTGATAGCGATCAGCTAACAAATGTTGATCTAACAAAAGATGTGATAAAAACACATCGTTGGTGGACTAAAAATAAACAAAATTGTTTTTTGCATGATCGTTTTATAGTCGATGGACTAAAACAGAAACCGTATGACATTGGTATGACATGTCATCGTTGTGAATAAGAATTAAAAAAAGAAACCTGAGTGTGGCATGAACAGTTAGATTTAACATTAGTTTCCCCGTTTAGCTTTGGCATGAAGATATGAAAACCTAACATCAGATTCCCTTTTTCCACCTCCTTACTGTTCCCAACTCATCGGCATTATTGTGGGGTTTTTTTCATCTGTATCCTTACTCGTTTCTCCTTGACATTGGAAATAAAAGTAGATATTGTAAATTGTGGAATGATCTGGATGGTTTCTTTTATTCACATTTTCTCGTGCTCCAAAGACCACCAGTTACTGTTTATATTTTGTCTCCATAAAATGCCTATCAGCATATCTTCAGTTTGCTGATTCAAATGTTACATGAGCTAACCTGTTTACGACCGCTATTTGTTCACTTCGTCAGACAGGATATAAATGCATGATTAGATGGTCTGATGTGTTTATTCGTTGAGGTTTGAAGCGTTTATTGGCTGAAACAATACTTGGATGAATTTCAGTTTCTGTTTAGAGATTTTATCAGTTAAATAAAAGTTTTCAGAGTGTTACATGCTTTGTATTCGAAGAATTGAGTCAGGCAATGCTGTCAGCAGGATTATAAAAGATTGGATTTAACCTGCTTTACTTTGGTCATAGATTGGATTTAACCTGCTTTACTTTGGTCAGTGTTACCAGACATTATGAAGCATGGTGTGAGCATCCCTGTGTTACACCCTTGCATGCTTGAATATGCATTGATTTGATATCTATTTTCCGTTTTTGTTCATTTGAATTCGTGACTGAACGTTTAAAAATGAGGACACTCGGCCAATTTTCTTTGACTTGTTCGTTTTTTTTTAAATCACGAAAAAAAATAGTTGTTCGTTTTTTTTTAAATCACGAAAAAAAAAAGTCATACACTTTAGGATTTCCCTTTAGTGCAAATCAGTAGGTCAGCATAGGATCATTTAGATCATCAAGCAAGAGTTATAGATACCTTTGGAATTAATATCCAGATAAGAGAATCAGTTCTGAAATATATTATTTTCGACTGAAGTCTCGCAAGCAGGATAAAATCAGGAGCATTTCGCTTTGGTCAAAAACTTTGCCCAGTGTGCTTCGTGCAGAAAAATTGAGTAAGTTTTGTTAAATACAGAAATCTTCAATCAGTGCTAGGTGTTCAGTTATCGAGATTTTAGTATGAAGAATGATCAACAGTCGTCAAGACGGTACACAAAACAGGGACCTCTACCTCAGTGAAGTGCCCACGAGACATTACCACAGTGCCTATTTGTTAGGATATGCATTTCATAGGCAAGACGTTGCGAATTATGCCCCAGCAGTGAAAAACAAATTCAAACGGTAACATGATCGCTAGAAGGCAAAATGATGTTTGAAACTGTTGAGTCATGCCGCCAAACGACCAGAAGGATGTGCGTGAATCGGTTGTGACTAATGTGGAGCTAGTCTTCCGTTGTTTGTGTGTGCGTGTGTGTTTGATCTTCTTGTGTGTGCGTATATCATAGCACTAACCTTTGTTTAACCTTACTACCATGCGCTTTGGGCTTACAGACAGTCTAGCACGTGGTGTGATGGAATGGAGAGTCAGTATCTGTGTCAGGCAGATCACACACATGTCGTACCCTTTACTGCTAGATTCATCGTTTCCTTCTGTGCACCAACTTTTTTTCTCCTTCAATATACAGCATCTTTTGTCTTTATTTTATGTTACTCCTTCGATATCTTCGCATTGTTAATTACACAAAGTGATCTGATTAAAACAATTGAAAACATCATTAGAAAACAAATGGGATGAACAAGGAGTAGACTTGCAAAACATTTATCGATATTGAAATACTGTTTAATCAGTAATGACAATAGCATAGTCTGTATGATTGAACCCAGAGTTGTACTGATGAACATTTAATCATTATTTGACAGCAACAGAAAATGAAAATATAGTGATGACATTGCCAGCTGGCGTAATACATTCTCATTTGTTTTGTTCCTTGTTTTAGCTGGGTAGTGTCATTTAAACCCATACAGTTTTTTGTATGGCTTCATCTGGCTACCCGTCTTACAAATTTTAAAAGTAAAAAAGAATGCATGTCTCTGGCTTTTACAACTTTTATTTTAAGCCATGATTACCACAGTAGGCAGGAGGTAAGCACGTGTGTCGTTTTAAAGTTATGTCCTTGCTTGTCTGAAGCAGATTTCCAATAAGCATTCAGTTAACTGAATAACTATCAATTTGCTGCAATATATAATATTTAACTAAATACAAAGGTAGATGTTTCCATGTATTATTGTTAATGATTTCAGCTTGTTAGTGAACGACTGTCATGTAGATTTCTGAAAATTCCTCTCAGCATTCATGTAGCGTTGCCTTTTGCAGGCTAGAATTGTTCAAGAGTCTTGTCAGCTTTGGTTTTCAGCTTGCTGTTGCGTAGCATTGCTACAGCTCTGCTCTGCCTTTATCCCAGGATTTGTGGAGGTGTATACTCAAGACTTCATGTTCATATTTATGCAAACTAATGTCAGATGTATGTGTTTCTTGTGTGTTATGTTCATGACTTGTACCCGCACGTAAAAGATCTACTATACTCATACCAGCAGCGCACGCAGATTCAGCCTTTATATATATTTAATGGCTTTGACCTTGATCTGACCTTCCTGCTATCTGACCTTGACCTATTTCACACTCCTGCTTTTGCTGCTGTCACTCAATAGGTGCCCGAAAAGGTGGGCGGGGCGTCGTTGTGAACTCCTAGACCCATTGAGCGTCGGCTTGGACCCGGACAATTTAAACCGTATGTATCCCTACTCCATCGCTTCTGGGGCTTCTGTCTTTGCATGCCCAGGGAAATTGTCAACATAAGTGACAGGGGAATAAATTTCACAGGTATTTGGAATACAGAAAAATGATTGCAATGCTTTCTTTTACTTTACGAAAGAAAGCCTGCTGGAACACAGAGATGTTAGCGAAACACTATTTTTTTCTTTTCTTGTTCTGTTTTTGAATAAGTTACTCGGTATCTGAAAGAAATTGTCATTGTTTGGAAAAAAAAACAAGTGTTTTTGACAATATTTCAAGCTGAAAAATTACGCGATCATTTTCCTTTACATCCAAATACCTCTGGGCAAAAGTTATTCATGGAAAATGGGGTTAACTGGTCTTTATCTACAGTGATATTATTGTTTGTAATATGTTACCTTTAGGTGTCGTTCAGTTTGCTTAAGACATAAAATCTGCAAAAAATGACAGTCTGACATTACATCGACAGGTACATTTTCAGATTAAATGACGAAAAAGCTTACACGAAGAGATTAGATTTTAGAACTACTGCTTCTGTTTCTCCATCCCACCCCCACCCCCCATGATAAATGATATTCCCCAGAGATAAGAAACTGTGAGGGTAAATACTTTATCGTTTTAGTCGTAAAATCGGTGTTTGTTCTATTTTCTTTTTCAGAAATAGAACAAAATAAAAAGTAAAATTCTGCGTTTACTTGTTTTTAATGTCACCTCAAAGTTGAATACGATGTTTTTTTGGCACGGTGTTTCCATTTTAACCTTAACGGATTGGATGTATTGTGTGTGTTCACGAGTGATGAAGACGTCACATGGAACTCGCTGTCCCACACCCTACTCCTCCCAGATATCACGTGTCTTTAACATGCACATACATAACACTACACTATGGATTATCTAGACAGATTTTTTTAAGCTATGAATATGGTTATATAGAGAAGGGGGTGGGGATGGGGGTGATGATGAAAGAGAGATGACTTTTCTCAGTTCCTCAGATTATTTTACTGTGATTTATCGTGTTCTCTGTCTGTCAGTCTGTCTCTCTCTTTCTCTGTGTCTTTCTCTGTCTCTTTCTCTTTGTTGGTGCAAGTGTTCTGTTAAGAAAAACTGCTTTGTTTGCTTGCTAGCTCGCTTACGCCTATTTGGAATCTTGTATTATTAGAAATTTAGAGAAAATACAGGTGTGTTTTTCAGTGCATTTATATTCAATCAGGGTTTAGCCTTTTTCCATTTTTGTAGCTTCGTGTATATTGCAGACATGGTGCATATTATAGACGTAGATATAGTATGATAATACATCTGTAATTGATTTCTCTCTCTCTCTCTCTCTCTCTCTCTCTCTCTCTCTCTCTCTCACTCACTCACTCACTCACTCACTCACCACACACACACACACACACACACACACTCACACTCCACACCACACACACACACACACACACACACACACTTTTGGACATGTGGACGTAAGCCATACGTTTGGGGAGACTTTCTGTTTGTTTTAAGCAAAATCTATTCTTGCACTGCAAGTTTTGCCTGAGCACAGGGCACTGAAAGTCTTTTAAATACCCAAACCTCCTTAACGTTCACGTTTTTCATTAACTGTTGGGTCACACTGGTTTCCATTCATCTGGGTGATGTTATATGATTTACTTACAAAAAGTGTAGCGTGCGTCCAGTAGTGGTTGGAGATTGCGTTGATAATTGTTCTTGTTGTACACCAACATTAGATTAGCGGTTTTAGGCTGAAAATTATTGAATGACCATGTACGTTTGAAACGTTTACATTGTTTGTTTGCCGGAAGTAAGGACTTAATGACAGAACCTTTTCACCAAGGTAGGTAAGTGGACTTGTGGCCTGAAACAGTGAAAATGAAGGTCGTATTTATTAAGATATAACAAAAATCACTGCAACATGTTGTCAGAAGCGACTAAATTTTTGTCTAAGCTACAGATCAGCTGCTATGACAGAGAAAGTTTTGTTTAAGCTACATGACAGAGAAAGTTTTGTTTAAGCTACAGATTAACTGATATGATAGATAATCATGTTGTCCCAAGTCAGTGCAATGCATTGTCAAAAGCAACCAATCTTTCTTCTTCTTCATCTTCTTCTTCTTCTTCTTGTTTAATATATTGCTTAATTGATAGATGAACAACAGTGTTTTGTTGTCATATTCTCTATCCCACAGACGGTACACGCAGAAAGTTCATTGGCTTTGATAAAGTAAATTCCATTTGTAATTGAGGAAAGGATGGAGTGAAGGGCCCCCCGAACAGAAGGCTGTACTTCTGTATGATTTCAAAGACTCAGTGTATCTGATCTTGAGATGGCATACTGTAACCGTTTGATTAGCGTAATAGTGTTGGGAATGATTTTATATTCGATTGTTATCGTTTAGACTCTGTTTTGCAAGCATTTGACTTAAACTGTCCTCATGTTTACTATCAGTAAGATAAATAGCTGATTGTGACTACTCTCTCTGTCTCTGTCACTCTCTCTCTCTCTCTCTCTCTGTCACTCTCTCTCTCTCTCTTTCTCCTCTCTCTCTCTCTCACACACACACACACACACACACACACATTCTATCAGGGGTGTCTTGATTGATTGAAAGGTGTACGTTCTGTTTCTACTGCGAAAAGTTATCGGTAGGATGTCATGTTGGAATAATGCATGTAATATAAACTTCTCTAGTATAATTCAAGGTACAGCTAGGTATAGCTATAGACCGTAATAACTGATTTTATTGTCGTTATTCATTGTTATTCTTTTTACATAACGAGCATGTTGTTGAAGTAACTGTTGATGATACCAATTCTGTTGAGTTGTGGTGTGTGTGTAGTGTGTGTGTGTGTGTGTGTGTGTGTGGTGTGTGTGTGTGTGTGTGTGTGTGTGTGTGTGTGTGTGTGTGTATGAAGCCAGTGATCAGCATGATGGTTTCTCAGCAAACGGATCTCTTGGCATGTTGCATGTACCAATATATTTTTGACAAGTGTGCAAATAATATTGAAATTTTGTAGCACAGTTCTTGCGAAATCACATTGAGAAATGCGATACGTCTTTTTAATGTTATGAGGTTACAATGAAAGTACATTTCATTTTAAACATAATGGTGTCCTTGATTAAATGATAGATTCTGCCGTCGATCGCACACTTTATTATGATTGCATGCGTTTTGCAATTGAATACACCAGAATGGTCCTGCCATGGAATGCATACTTAATTTGAAAGACGTGGGATCCGTCAATGAACACACTTTTCTTGAATGTCATTTGAATGGCGTAATACTCTGCCATTTGGTGCATATCTGATGATCACAAGTGTCCAAGTGTCAATAAAGTTTCAGCCAAAGAATGCTAACTTTTCTGAGAACCGAAATTTGTCATGGCATGTATCCCTCTTTTGAATCACAAAAACAAAGCACACTTCGATTTAAAGAAGCTTGCCATTGAATGTAAACGTAAACTGCAGGAGATTCTTTTGCAGGAGAAGAGTAATTCTTCACATGTTGTTGAATGGTGATCATCCATCTACGCTCAGTCGGCAACTACATTTCTTGCAATGCACTGACAGTGATATGACTGCATTTTCCTGTTTGTTGAATGAGATTGACCTGCAGCATTGTGCATGCCTTTTTCTTTTTCAGGTGCGGCCTCGCTAGAGTATGAGCGCATTCTCATCATCGTAGGGATTGTTATCGCCATCTTGGTGTTCGTCGTCATTTGCATTGTGTCCTACTTCCTTGCAAAGTAAGTGCATGGTTCTGCATTAACACACACTCAGGTGGTATGTGTTCATATGATCCATCTTCACTTCATTCAAAGCACGTGTTGATTGTGGCATGATGAACGTAGCATGGTAGATTACTCACAGTCTTTCATCATATACTACACAACTCACATAGCTCAAAGTTCTTAAGAATTTTTGTCTGTTATGTCATCATTGTGGCATGTTAGCGTCATTCATGATCCTGGATACAATCAATGATAACATAATGATTACCGGTACTATGCTTCATCTTACAAAAGCTCTAGGCGTTTCATAAAAGCATGAGAAAGGAAGGCAGACTCACGTAAAGCAGACTCACACATAATTATGTCAGTCCTATCCATGCATACTGTATGCACTGTGCCATCTGGGACACACAGAATCATATGATTTGGTCATTGACGTTAAACAGACGTCCTGAGAAAAATCATTTAAGACATAGTGGCCAGGTCTTTGTGTTCTGTTTGTATGATACCCCCCCCCCTCCCAATCATCATTATTATCACGCTCAGCTTTGACGGTCCATGGTCATGAGTTATTCGTTTCAAGACAGAGCTTTGTCTAAAAGGTATGTGCATCTTGAATTGATGTCTTGTTCCCAGAGAAATCTGTCGACACCGTCCTTGTAATCTGTATTCATAGTATTAAAAATTTTGACATTATAACAACGTTACTTTAGGTTTTATTCAAAACATTAACGTGCTGTTGTCTTAACTTTCCACTGTTTGACATTTGCACCCGTTTTGTGAAGGACTACATAATCCATAGCGTCCCTTTGTAGAACTGCACTGAACAGTGTCAAAGTCAATCCTCTTCCCCTCTTCTCCTTCTTTCCGTCAAGAAAGATAATATAATTAAATTCTTTCTCCGTTCGTCTGTAAGATGGCCTTTTCCACCGTCCTTCAGTTACATGAGATGAACAGAACGGTCGTTCAGCAAGCCTTCTTCCCTCTTCTGTCTGCTAAGCTGATCTGAACAGTATTGATCTAGGTTTAACCTCCTCCTCCTCCTACCTAACCATCAAGACAATCCTCAATTCATTTCACATTTGCCATTTCCTTGTTCCTATTTCCGAAAAAAAAAAGAAATGACAGATAACGTGTATGTGATGTGTGTGCACACATCTGTGTCCTTTCGCGCATGCATTTGTCCTGTCATGTCGACATTTTGCATTGTTTCTAGAATCTGAACTTTTTCTCTGATCTCTTAAGAGGAAAAGAAAAGAAGTATTGCATCTTTCAAACGTTTTCTCCTTGAATGCTGTAATTGAATGTGAAGTTCCCTGCCACGGATTGTACTAATTGATTGTTAAAGTGCTAAACTTTAACTGCACCGTGTTAGAAATGCAAGTGTCTATGCAAACTTTTGTATTTGGAATGATAAGTTTTGTTTGGAATGTGTTCCAAGAAAAATGCTTGCTGCACAGCTAAAATGTCTGGACGTGCATGAATGCTGAAACTAAGTGGAATGGTCCATAAAAATACCGACACATATTTGAGACAAATGTTTGCCAGACATACTGACATCCTGTTAACTTTGAAACTTGTAGACTGCTGGTTTGTTCTGTAAGATGGATGCATTTGCAAATTGTGTCTACTCAGTAGCTTAGACTGGAATGTGGCATGATGTTTTTTTTTTGTTTTTTGTTTTTTTTTTTTTTCCTTGACAAGGGTTGCAAGCGTGTTGATGCTTAGTTCAATGCTAAAAATCGTGCATCTTTCAAGTTGGTAAAGAATTTTCACAGTCACGGCATATGCAGATTCAGGAAGTCCTGGAGATTGACTTAACGTGACATGATTTGCGTAGGGAAGCACAGAAAAAGTACAATACCTGAAGCGTAATGGACCACATTTCTTTTCATACCCAGGCATGTGTGTACATTTTTAGCTGCTAAAAGTTTATTCCATTTTACCCCATCGGTATCGCTTTCCCACTGATAGCGAGTCACACTGTGTCCAGCATCGAATGCCGCGCTGTGACATTGTGAAAGTTTCCATGCGAAAGAAATCATGGTTGCAGCCAAATCAATTTGAGCCGTGCTGGCTCTGAAGTCCAGCAAAAGTTAGATAATGTACATTTTCTTGTTTTCCTTGAGAAAACCATGTCACGTGGGGTCTGGTTCCAGGGCAGTATGTAGCACACTGTATGTTCCTCCTGTTCTCTCACTGGTGCCGTGCTCCACGTGTTTCAGGCGTCGTCGTAAGCGGTGGGAGACCAAGAGGCGGATGAAGCAGAATGCTGGACGTGAGAGGGATCGACTTTTGGACCAGGCGGATGGGGCTGTGCACCCTGCCGTGGGTTGCCTATCGAAAAGGTTCGATCTTGGTTTAAACATGATTATTCATAAACTTGTACATAGCCAGAGTGTTCAAACTGTACATACAGGTCTTCATGTCTTCATTGTCTTTGGCTGGCTGGCTGATTGGCTAGCAAGCCTTTTCTGTGTGAGTGTATGCCTGTGTGTCTATGAGTGTGTGTGTCTGTGTGTTTGTCTGTGTGTGTGTCTGTGTCCTTCGGTCTGTGTGCGTATGCGATGTTAGTAGCTTCGTAAGTATGTATTTGTGAAATTCAGATAACGTCATAATGCCTATTCTCTTACATTGCCGTATTGCCTGTGCAGGAAACCCAAACCGAAGACATTCATCCGCCCGACCTCCCACCCAAACGAGACCACAGCAACAGAGCAAACTTCATCCACAGCCCGCGCATCCAGCCTGACAGTCCCTTCCACATGGACGCCCACTTCCCCCTTATCACCAGTGTCACTACCCCCAATTTCACCGCATCCCCTCCTTCCAGCGCTAACAGTCGGAGAGCCGCCCCCCGGCCAGGATCAGGGAGAGATGGGAAGGACTTGGAGAGGAGAGAGTCCAGGTCACGCCTGAAGGCCGTGTCGGTAGACGACAGCTGCAAGGATCGGCCACCTTCCTGGAAGGCAGACAGCGAAGGTCCCAGCAGAGACCCCATGCCTATTCGGGAAGGCAGCAATGAAGGCCATCCTGAAATGATTGAGATGAACAACTTGGGTCCCAGTGTAGCCAACCTTAGCCAGCCTGCACCGACGGACAAAGAGGGTATTGTGAACGGTCTTCCTGGATTCCTGTCCTCCTTCAGCTCGCCAGGCATGACGGATGAGCCTATCAAGATGAATAGGCCGCCCAGAGACAACGCTCATGCCCAGCTAAAAACGCCTCAAGAAGAGTCTTATTCTTTTCCGTCTGCTACACAGCCACCAGACTATGATGTACCAAAGTCAGCGAATCGGCTGATAGGTCTGCACGGTGCGCATTCCTCACAACCTGAGAAAAGGCACGCATTCAACAAGCCAACGAAAGCGCAGTGTTACCCGTTAATGGCGTGCTGCTTGATTCAGACACTGAGAGCGAAGACGAGCGGAAAGCACTACCTCCTTTACACATCAGTGAAGAGGATCTGAACGGCAATCTGTCAAAGGCAAATTCCTTGGACTCTGGATACTTGCCTCGTCCCTCAGCCCCAGAGCAGTCAGCGGAGGAAGCAAGCTCTGCTTCTAGCTCTTACCCTTCGCCACCCCTTTCCTACGCTGCTCACCGTCCCAAAGATCTACCCACCGTGCTGATAGATGGAGTGTATGTACCGGCTATGGGACACTCCACGGGCAGTGCCTCTGAGGATGACTGTGCGGGTTTCCTCCCCCATGCCATGAATTCCTGTGAAGGCGTCCCTCGAGGTGATATTTATGCTTTTGACCCCGGCATGGACTCGGACCCAAATGAGCTGGACGGGCAGTTTATGCACGGGTCACCGAGGAAAAGCCCACGCAGCTACTCAGGACCGGACGTTCAGCGAGACTATGAGAGGCGGTTACAGAATGTGCGAGCTGACCAAGAGCCTATCCCCATCTAGGAAGACTTGTGTTGTAGGCCTGCAGATAGACTGGCTTCATAGACTAGATCTCCCTCTTTCCCATGCCTGTGT
>CM060306.1:49002207-49007207 GCA_030674185.1 Monoplex corrugatus | reverse complement strand
GCACACTGATGATGATGCTTCGTCATTCTAGACGTGTCTAGATCAGATGGTCAACAGCTGTCACAATACACTCATATTTCATTATCTCCCCCTCCCCCACCCCCACCCCCACACACACACTCACACACAGAGCTTGGTATGAAAGATGCGAGAGTAACGACCTTAACCTTTTGACTCCCACACCCTGTCCACCAGCATCTTGCATTGTCAACCATGCTAGCAAAGCAAAAACTTAACCCTTTGACTCCCTCGTCCTGTCCAGCTTCCTGCAGATAGCTGGTGTATAGGGTAAGTGAGTCAAAGAGTTATGTTTTTGCAGTTGGTGAATAGGGTGCGGGAGTCAAAGAGTTAAATAACGTACCGGTACGGCCTTCGACGAGAGGACTACGGGGAGGGAAGATCATATGAAAACCATTGATGACGCTATTACGATGCATGTATGAAGCTGGTTTATTTTAAAATTGACATGACACTGGATTAGGCACCGAAAATTGTTAACTTTAAATTTTAAAAAACGGGGGGAGGGGGGGGGGGGGCGACGAATCCAGTTTGTTTTGGCAAAAAATATTCAGTTGGCAAAAAATATTCAGTTAGATCGAAATGGATGTTTGGAAACGACGGTTGGTTTCGTGAGACAGGATGTTTGATTTTACTTACAAACGCTCATTGACCAGACAGCTGGCTTGCTCAGATGAGAAGTATCTGTTTTAATTAGGCTAGTCGTCTGGTTTGGCTAAAATGTACGTTGTAAGAATGGACATGGCCAATCGAGGTATTATGATAGTCACGAGTAACTCAAAATTCAAGCCAGTCAAAAATCGCGTGGTATGAACAGCATAAGTTGAGGCATTTGGGTGTGACACCATACTGGAAATAAATGAAAGGCAGAGAAAAAAACTCCCTATTTATGAATATCTTGCCAAGTAAAAGACATCCCAACCCCTTAAGCTAAATATTGGAGAGACTTGCGTTTTCATTGGACCACTGCAGTACGTAGACTAACAACTCATTGTCTTCAAACATTTCTAACATGACACAACTTTACGTACAGTCTGCGAAAAAAAAAGTTTAGTATGTTTGCACTGTGAAGTACTCATTCTGAAGCAAAATAACAAACCTGATTGTGACCCCTGACCTTACTAATAAATCGATATATCACCATGTAATTTTGACTCTGTACAAAAACTACCATCAAGCTCATGGTAAAAATATATCCATTAGTCGTTTTCTAGACAAAACACCATTGCTATAGTGTGATTCGTGTCAGTATGAGGTATTTTCGTTTAACAGGGTTTTATATAACTATGGACTACACTGTGAGTGTAACATTTATCATAAAAGACTTAGACTATGATTAGTCAGCAACAGTAACATCAAGACACAGACGACAGTACGTAAGAAAGCGAGCAAGTGAGCGAACGAGAGAGAGAGAAAGAGAGAGATTTGTGTACAAATCGACGAAAACCACTGAGAGTATGGCGTCGTCTTGCGTTTTACAATAACCAACTAACAATAGCGCTTACAGATTTGGTATTCCGTTTGCTCGTGTCGTTTGTAATGTGATCGTCTTTAATTTCATCTGACTGTCGTATAGTTTCTCTCATTCAGTTTGACACAGCTTTTATCAGACATATTTTTTAAATGTCATACTTATTAATAAGACATATGTGTCTGACTATTGCTTGATGTTTGCTGTAGTTTGCAGACAAGGACATAGTTCAGGTGATCCTTTTTTTGTTTTTGTTTTTGTTTTTTGTTGGGGGGGGGGTTTTTTCTGATGTTTTTGTTTCTTTTGTATTCCTTTATTGTTCTTCTTTTTCCATTTTTCCATGTTAAAAAATGGACAATTCAGCGACTCTTTAATAATCACAGTGATTTTTCTGGTTGTTGGTTGGTTTAGTGGGTAATTGACTTGTTTTTGTTGCTGAAATTAGTAAATTAAGTTTTGTGTCAGTTCATCAGGTAGTTATGCAAACCTGAAGGCCCTGCAATCAAAGAAAGTTCAGACTCATCTTTCTTCTCCCTTGACCCACCCACCCTCACCCCTCTCATAAGAATTGATACTAAACCGCCAGTTTTAAACGCCAATGTGAATTCATATATTTACTATGATAATTGCATTGTTTTCGGGGCGACTTATAAGTTATCCGCGTTTTTTTTGTTTTGTTTTGTTTTTTGTAGACTATTTGTTTGTTTTTCGTTTTGTTTTGTTTTGTTTTTGTTTTTGTTTTTTAAGGATAGATCGAGTACTGAATGTCATGTCATGGCATTCGGTTCAAAATCATTCAGTTCGGTCAGATAGCTCGGATTTATCAATCACACAAGACTGTATATTTCTATCATCACAATTATTTTGTTCTGTGAATGACTGATGCTTTGTTCTATTTCTTGTGTAATTAATGTAAGTGCAGGAGGTTGACTGCACTTTGCGACTCTCGTTTGTCCCTTGTCATTCAGTGCGCCAGTTTGATTAAATGAGAAAGATTTTTATTCAAGCATTTCGCTCTTTGCGTGATTTGTTCAATGCTGGTCTGGTGTGTGTGCGTGTCTGTGTCTGTGTATACGTGTGCGCATTTCTGGTGTGTGTGCGCGTCAGTGTCTGTGTATACGTGTGCGCATTTCTGGTGTGTGTGCGCGTCTGTGCCTGTGTATACGTGTGCGCATTTATCAGTTAAGTGGGCGTGTGTCTCTGTGTGTTTGCGTGTGCCCATATATGAGTAAGTGTGCTCGTGGGGGAAAGGTTACGCAGTAATGTTTGTGTCTGTGTACATCAGCACATCAATATACTGAGGCAACAAACACAAGCAAACTGGAGATGAAATTGCCATCAACTTACTGGGGATACGTATATAAACACCATCAACATACATAAATATTATCAACATATTGGGGCTACATACATAAACACCATCAACATATTAGGGCAACATACATAAATATTCTCAACTTATTGGGGCTACATGCATTAACGCCATCAACATATTAGGGCTGCATAAAAGCCATCAACATAGTGTATGGACTACATGATAAACACCATCAATATATTGATGCTACATGCATAAACCCATCAACATATTAGGGCTATATAAACATCAACATATTTTTGGGACTATATGCATAAAAAGGGGATGGGAGATGTACTAGAGGGTGGGAGACGTACTTGCAGCGAAAGGGGATAACTTCTTGTGGAGGGCCATGATCGCCAACGCCATGCGGCGGGGCACATGATGATGATGATGCATAAAAATCAAACAAACAAACAACAACAAAATGGTGTTCGTTGCACACCATACTGCTCCTATCAAACAGTGAATCAGCCCTACAAGTCTTTCTATGGACTGCCCTTAATGTTACTTTTAACATCGTCAAGACCTGTTTATAATACAGGTTTTCATATAATCAAAATGATTGTTCTAATTTGATGAAGATAAAACTGTACGTGAGTGAGTGAGAGGTGTGTGTGTGTGTGTGTGTGTGTGTGTGTGTGTGTGTGTGTGTGTGTGTGTGTGTGTGTGTGTGTGTTGTGTGTTGTTGTGTGTGTGTGTGTGTGCGTGAGTGCGAGCTTGCATGCGTAAGTGAGTGCATGTGTGTGTATGCGTAAGTGTTAGTGTGTGTGTGTGTGTGTGTGTGTGTGTGTGTGTGTGTGTGTGTGTGTGTGTGTGTGTGTGCGTGCGCGCGCTGGGGTGTCTGTGCATGCATGTGTATGTGTGTGCATGTATGTGTGTCTGTGTGTGTGTCTGTATATGTGTGTATCTGTGTCTGAGTGTGTGTTTGTGCCTGCGTGTTTTTGTTTAAAGCCCAGCCGACTGCGTAGAGCCATATCAGGGCTATACCCGTTTCAAAACATACACAATACTTCAACAGGAAAAAAAGGAAAAGAAAATTAAGTACACATATCAATGCACTCGAGCACTAATCTAAGGAGATGCCTCTGGCGTTGACACTCCGTCCAATTCATCACACAGGGGATTTAAAAAAAAACATACCTGAATACAGATTTAAACATAACTGAGGACACTAACATATAGAAACGGGTCTAAATTACCTAAAATTGCTTCTGCGTTTCTCATTTCCCTAGAGCCAAAAATGCACGTAATGTATGTACCCTATTATCAATCCTAAGAGAAAGTATGTAAGACTTTATCGAACACATGCAGGTGAATGGACCAGTAAGGCAGAAAATGATAGGAAGAAATGACAGAAAGAGAAGGAGGAAGAAAGAAACAAAAAGAATAAAACAAAAGAGGAAATTTCTAGCACAGAATTTCCAGAAGGTGGGGATACTATTTATATTGAAAGAGCCCCCGGCATCCCCACGGGGGATCCGGAGTCACTAAATTATGTACAAAATACACAACAGAAGACTATGACCTCACCTTCACAATATTGGTGTATAGGATTTTTTTGAGAAGTCAACATCTTTGTCTTTAAACTCTCTTATAAAGAAAAAGTGACTGTCAGGATTGCATTACCAAGTATAGTAATTGCAGGTATGTTCTTACGCCAGGAGAGAAAAAGTAGGTTTGTCTCCCATGCAATGGCAAGAACAAAGAGAAAGACAAATACAAGCAAACAATATAGACCTTTTACTTGACGGAATAAACTGTCTGATCTGAAACACAACACAAAACACTTGGAGAAAGACACACTGAATACCATGCTGTGCATACATGGATTTCGTATGTATGGATATTTTTGTGTTAAGGTATGATGCACGTATTGTCAAGTTACTAGAATAAGTTTCTTTCTTTCTTTCTTCTCTCTTTCTTTCTTTCTTTCTTTTCCCTGGGTTTCTTTTGTTCAGGGGGTTTGAGTTTTAGTTGCTATGCTGTTTTCATTGGGGGGTTTGTTTGTTTGTCTGTTTGTTTGTTGTTTGTGTGTTTTGTTGTTGTTGTTTTGTTGTTTTATGTTTTTGCTCCTTTTTCAGTATGTTGTTGTTGTTGTTGTTGTTGTTGTTCTGTAATGTAAAACGTCATATTTACAGCTGTAAATTGTCAGTA
>CM060306.1:48982207-48997207 GCA_030674185.1 Monoplex corrugatus | reverse complement strand
GTCAAAATCAGACAAGGAACAGTTACAAGACATTTTATGAGGAAACAGAAATTAGAGCACCTGGTTACAACAGGTAAGTTGGAGGGAAAGAGAATACCTGGTAGCTACAGGGAGAAAATATTGGACGGACTTGCAGGGTGGCTGAGGACAGAGAGGGTGGAAGATGTGCTTGCAGCAACAAAGGATAGGTTCGTATGGAGGGTCATGATCGCCAACGCCATGCAGCAGGGTACATGATGATGAGGCTAGGCTGCGCATTCTGTTGTTTGGGGATGAAGTGATTGTCTCTCACCAGAGTGAATTGGGGAGAGGGAGTCCCGTTCAGTTATCCAGAAGTTGATAGTAGTTGCCTACCAAAAAGAAAGGACATTCACTACCCACCAAAGACAAGAGTATACAGGCTGTGTAGCTACTTAATATCTGCGTATTATTGTACAAACAGGTAAAATACGTTGCATTATATGGTTGATTTTGTTTGTCATTTGGTTAGGCAGTTGGCTGATTAATATTGTCATGCCGATATGTCAGTACCTGTCATTGCTAATCATGCTTTCACTCACTCTATGTGACGGCAGAAATGGACCTATAGGACACAGAGACAGACAGACAGAAACAGAGACTGAGAGACAGAGACAGAGAGAGAAAGAGACAGACAGACCGACACAGACACAGACAGACAGACAGACACATACATACATGTTGACAAAGCTACAGATAGGCAGAAAGACAGACAAAAAGACAGACAGAGAACCTACACTGATAATTTGAATAAGTTGCCAGGCGACTACCGACAACTGCCTTCCAAATGGTTCATTTATTTTAATAGCTTGTTTGCGGATAAACAAACCAGTCAACACATACATGACTTGCTGCTGAGGAGGATAGTAACCAGTCTGTCCGGCAGGGTACGCCTGACCAGGGTAGTACACTTGCATGCCAGGTGGATAATAGCCCCCACCACCTGGGTAGACCTGCTGTGGTCCCATGGGGTAACCTGTCTGGGGAGAACCGTAAGCCATGGGAGGTGCGCCGGCATAGGGCTGGGCATAGGGCCCTGTAGGGTAGGGAGGTGGTGAGGAACTGTGCATTCTGTAGAAAATGGAACATTCTGTGACATGAAACAATGTTTGACAAATCTGTTATTTGAAGCAATATGTGATATTTTGTCACATAAAATACTGTGACAATTCTGTAATATGAAACAACTGAAAATTCTGTTGTATGGACAGTTCTATGATATGAAACAGCGTGTGGACAATTCTAGTATGAAACAATGTGTGACATTTTTCTGTGATATTAAAAAATGTGTGACATTTCTGTGATATTAAATAATGTGTGACATTTCTGTGATATTAAATAATGTGTGACATTTCTGTGATATTAAATAATGTGTGACATTTCTGTGATATAACATGTGACATCTGTGATATTAATATGTGTGACATTCTGTATATTAAATAGTTGCAATCTGTGTGGAAACAAAGCGAAGTCTGTGACACGAAGCATTATGTGGACAGTTCTGTGATATGAAGCAATGTGTGGACAATTCTATGATATGAAACAATGTGTGATAATTCTGTCATATGATACAGTGTGTGACAATTCTGTTGTCTGAAACAATGAGTGAGACTGCATGCAGTGTATGCAGCAAGAAAAAGGCTGCCTGGGGCTGCATTACCAAACATACATAATGATAAATACAGTCACACACAGATACGCACACATACGCACATGAGGAGATACTGTCCAATACAGTCGTGCAGCAACAACAGATAACGTTGGCCTATTACTACATAACTACTGCCAGTACGAAGATTATATAAGGAAGAAAACTATACACGTTTAAATATATGTTGTTGTTTTTTCATATATATTATGCATCAATGTGAAAGCAAAGAACGTCTAAGCCGAATGCTTGTAGGACTGAACGAAACCAACTTAAAAATTGGTTTGAGCATGAACATGACGAAAACTAAAATCATGTGCAACAACGATGTGGAAGACAAAGACGAAACGATCGTAACTGACAACCACACAATAGAAGAGGTCGACCACTATATCTACCTTGGTCAGTATATATCGATGGACTCAGCCTCTAAGGAACAAGAGATCAGACGTCGCATTACGCTCGGATGGCAAGCATTCGGTAAAGCAAGCGCCATCTTTTGAAATAAAGATATGCCGATTGTATTGAAACACGGTGTGTACGACGCATGCATAACGCCGACTGTGACATATGGAGCCGAAACATGGTACCTGACGAAACGTCAGCTCCTAAAACTGCGAACCATGCAAAGGGCCCACGATCATGATGGGAATCACCTGGAAGGACCGGAAAACGGCGGCATGGGTAAGAGGAAAAATGAAGGCCCAAGACATAATAGACACAGTTTGTGAACGAAAGTGGAATTTGGCTGGTCATATCATTAGGAGACCACCAAAGTGACCCACTGGATCCCTCGAAGCCAAAAAAGGAACAGAAGTCGCCAGAGAACCAGATTGCGAGACAATCTAGCAAAGTTCGACAAACAAGTGAACAGAACAGCAGTTAACCGGCAACCGTGGCGTGCGATGAGGAAGGCTTATGTCCAACAACGGACCGAAACAAGCTGAAGTGAAGTGAAGTGAAGTGAATGTGAAAGTCATTGTTTTGCCTAAGTTTTTCCGGCGTTTGTTATCACCGGAATAGCCACTTGTAGCTCTGTTGATTTTCTGACGTCGACTGATCGGTTCCTGTGCAAAAATTGCCGGAAGTCAACAGAGTTAAGTGTCAATGGCTGATCTCTGAGGAAGGCTAGCCAAGTCGTCGGAGAACGCAAAACAGGGATGAGTCAAGTTCGGAGAATAAACAGGTGAATGAAAATGATACGAGATATAATTTTGAGATGTGAACAATCATTAGATCATGATTCTTTAATGTGGACAATGTTTCGATAATAACGGTGACATACTAATAGGCTATACAATCAAATTATCAATCCATTGCAGAAATCACAACCAGAACTGTGAGCAGACATAGTCCGAAAATTGGAGGCCCCTGAACAGTATTCC
Organism: Monoplex corrugatus; assembly: GCA_030674185.1. Classification (NCBI taxonomy): domain Eukaryota; kingdom Metazoa; phylum Mollusca; class Gastropoda; order Littorinimorpha; family Ranellidae; genus Monoplex; species Monoplex corrugatus. Next base: position 48,994,156 of record CM060306.1, on the reverse strand, counting down.
CCAGCAGAATCACTTAACTCACCTGATTTGATAGATTTAGCTTCCTGGATTGAAAGGGCCCAGTGGGTGGTTTTTTTTTTGGTTTTTTTTTTTTTTTTTTCAGTCTCCGCTTTAGAATCCACAAGATCTTACCGTACGACTAGTACGAGATCTAGTGGGATTAAAAACCCGCAGCGGTACACATTAGATATAGATCATTAGATGCACGTTTTCTTCTTATTCAGCGAAGTTTCTGCCATTTTTGGTTCTTGTTTTTCCTGCAGCAGATGCGCTAGATCTAATGAATGCATGTAGGGTCTTTTGTCTCCAGCCATAGAGCTACATCGATTTTTGGGATGCAAATAAATCTGTAGCTTGTGGGGAAAATTCTTTCTTCCCCCTCATGGAGTTCAGATCTAATTTTGTGGCAATGACGTCAAAGTAACCTGATTTGACGTTCTCGTGACGTATTAATCCGTAGTGGAGATTATTTTTTGACATGACGTCACATATGCCAGGCATACGGCGCGTCAATTCAGCGTAAAATATTTGACTTTGTAACAAAAACGGATGTTCTTTTTTTTCAAACACCTTTCCACGAGAGGTTGTTGTTTTTTTTAAAGGAGACTGCTTCATATCGACCGGCAATTTTGCATAGATACTTACCAAATGTTGATCACATGCAGTCTCGAATGCATTTGGTCATGGTCTCACGGGCAAAAATAAAAGTGGACAAAATCAGTGCTTAATGAACAAAAATGAGAACAGCAGAGTTTGTCAGGGACGGACTTTTGACAGTATTTGTATTCTGTTTCCACTGTTGCAACCGTCTTCTATTGTTCTCGCTACACGTCAAGTTTTAGTATTTCATCTGATGCTTCTTCATGGTCACAGTGACCTTGAGAAGTACAAAATCTGGATTTTCTATATTAATTTTGGAATGAAATGGGAGATTGTTAAACTGGCTTGGCCTGATTTTTTTTTTTTTTTTTAACGTGTACGACCGAGATCTATTTAGAATCCCATCTCCTCGTTAGTGCCTATGCAGTATGTTTCTGCCACCATAATACCTACCTGCAACTGTGAACTATTACTTAACATTTACTGGATCATTCCATAATGCCCAGGAAGGATGCCTGTCTGCCTCTGTGTCTGTCTGTTATCAAAGTCAGTTAGCAAGCTTTTTCTCGTCTATTCCTGGATGAGTGTTTATTAAAGTTTAGTTAAATGTGCAAACCGTAAAGTGGTTGCAAAACGCATAAATTTGAAGATTGAGGTCACACGTCAAGGTCACTCGATTCATAAAAGGTAGGCCTACTTCAAAGTAGTATTTTTGAGGAAGGTCTGTGTAGAGCATTTTCTCGTAAACTTCTGACATTTAAAGTCTGTTTTCACTGTGATCAACCATCGTTCTTGATGCACATCAAGTTTAATAGTAATAGGCCTACTTATTATTATATATTTATTTTACACTACTAGTGGTCCGTAATGCTCTTGCCCAAAACTGCCCAAAATGCAAAATGTTTGTAATTATGTGAGGCGTTCGTCCATTTATATAACTTCGTAATGCTCCATACTTGTATACACAACTGTGTCAAGGGCGATTCAGTTTCAACCATGCCTATTCGAGTGTGTGCCGTTTGGGACTACTGATAGAAATCTTTGTGGACGCTTTGATGTTTCTGGTAGCTTGCTTGTTATAGACACGCATTCAACCATTCAATTTTAAGGTAACAGATGACTGGGTCCGAATGGACAGCCTCCTATATTTGATCAAATGACAATCGAGTGGCGTCGGGTGCTTGGAAGGTGATTGTCCGGAGAGTGACAAGGCACTGGTGCTCCAGGTCCCATCCGCACCCTCGTGGTATTTCTTGTTAACTGTTAAGAAACGCACTCAACCATTCGATTTGAACATAAATAACAGCACAGTAAAGGTGGAAGATTGAGATAATACCACACACACGCAACAAACGTACACACACAAACAAACATTAATAATATTTCAAGGCGCCATAATTTGATATATCAATCAAAGCGCACACTCTCAACATTCACAAAAACATTCAGTCACAACAGGGCATAAAACGCTTACCGGGAGGGGAAGAACAGGAGGGGAATGGGACGAAGGGGGAGATCACTGCTGGAGAAAAGGTATGTCTTCAAGTTAGACTTGAAGGAAGACAGAGTAGGTGACTGTTAATGAGACAGGGTAAATTCATTTTTAGCTGCATGGACAAGACAACAACAACAACAACAAGTGAACGGCAACCGATTGTGGCAAAGATAAGTAGGCGCAATACCATCAATACGCTTTAGCATAAATCATTATAATGAATTGATTTTGAATGAGCTCCTATGAAAACAGTAACCACTGAAGGAATTAAAGCAAGGGAGTGATATGATCACGTCTCTTTTTTTATGAAGGGCAATACAGGCCACAGATTCTTGAATACGCTGGAGGCATGTGACAGAAGGAGCAGACAAGCTAGTGAGCAGAGAGTTACAATAATCAATACGATACAGGACAAGAAAAATTACGAGTCAAGATGCTGCTAAAAGTTGAAAGGTACCAACAAATAGGACTGGAACGTCAGAGTAGACAGTAACAAGATTTACATCTTGTTATAAGTACTTTTTCAGAGAGAAAACTACATAAAAAAGGTTATGTGTGTGTGTGTGTGTGTGTGTGTACGTGTGTGTGTGTGTGTGTGTGTGTGTGTGTGTAAGGTTATTCAAACAGCTCGGAAAAAACAATTTGAATTTGTTGCTGTCCACCAGAAAATCCGAATTTTGTACTTCTCAAGGTCATTGTGACCTTGAAGAAGCTTTAGTTGAAATAAAACTTGACTTGTGTCAAGGACAATGGTGGACTGTCACGGCAGTGAAAACAAATTTCTAATATTGTCACTATTTGTCAGAAGTTTATGAGAAAGTTATGTTCACACGACTTCTTCAAATAGGGCTGAACTTGACCTTGGTGTCTTATTCCAAATTTGCACTTTGGCGTGTCCTTTACACGTCCACGTCTTTGATCAAAATTTGGTAAAAATCCACCAGTGAAGAGCCGAGAAAGTCGTGTCCACAGCCACACCCAGAGACAACACACTCACACATCTCGGATCTATGTATCCCCTTTTAACATAGCACTAAGCACTCTCAGCATGCAAGCGCAAGTGTGTGTGTGTGCGTGTGTGTTCGTGGTATTCAAAAACAGTGTGGTCATTTTATCAGTTTGTTTTAACAGCGAGTCATACAATATCCACGTAATTAGTCATTGTATAGATGTACATATGTGCGTGCTGTGTGTGCGCATGTATATATACTAATCTGTGCGTGTTTTCTGTCTGTCGGTATGTCTGTCTATGAGAATATGTGTATGAAGAAACACGAGTGTTTGTGTACTTGACAACGAGAGAGAGAGAGAGGGGTGTGTGAAAGAGAGAGTGTGTGTGTGTGCACGTGGGTGCCTTCCTGCATATATGTGTGTTTTTGCCAGTGTATGTGATTATGCATGAGTGTGTGTGTGTGTATATGTGTGCGTTTGTATGTGTGTTATGAATGCCTTCGTGTGTATGTGTGTGTGTGTGTTTATTGTGTATGTGCTCAAGTGCGAGTGAGGTATGTGTGTGCGTGCGAGTGAGAGTGTGTGTATGTGTGTGTGTTCATGTATCTGTGAGTGTGAGCGTAATTCAGAGAAAGAGATGAACAGAGAGAAGGAGAGAGACATCCAATAATCCAGAGACATACAGACTATTTATATACAAAAAAAAAAGAACGATTCAGGCATAATACAATAAATATATCAATTTATTCTCACAGTTATTAGCACATCACAATTTATTCTATAAACACACTAATTGCATAGGACATGAGATGTCACAAAAATGCAAGTTTATAATTCTGACAATTGTCTAGCACTGTGCAACATATGGCTCATTGCTCCCTTTCTCTCTTTCCTAACATGGTACACAAACATTGGTAGGCCCTATATTTAGTTTAATCTTCGAAAATATTGGTATATTTAATATAATCTATATATCAAACAAAATGCGGACTATTTCTTGCGTCTTTGTAATCTCAGTATGAAGATCTCTCTCTCTCTCTCTCTCTCTCTCTCTCTCTCTCTCTCTCTCTCTTCTCTCTCTCTCTCTCTCCTCCCCAGCCCCTCTTCCTCCCCCCTGCCCTCCTATTTTCATCCCACCTCGCATGTTCAAGAACTTCGTATATTTGGTTTATTATTTGTAGGATTTGTGATTTGGCATATCTATCATATAAATTCGCAATATTGTTTGCTGAAGGCTGAAAGTAAAAATAATACTTATAAATCTAACAAAACAGCCATATTGCCTAACAACACAAACAACCACGTTCAACTGTGAACGAGTACACAATATACACTATGGGAGGTAAAACACAACTTCACGTCTATAAAATTAGATACACAAAGAAAATACAACCAGCTGGATATGAAAATGGTAAACATTTCTACAAAAAAAAGGGGAAAGAAAGCAATACAAATGACTCTATAAAGCTATACACATGAAAGATCTTTGGCCATACTACCACTTCAATCTCTGCAACAGAAGAGTATAAAGTTTTGAAAGTATAAAGTTTTGAACACTCACTTGTAAAGAAAATGAGAAATACTGGCACTTTTAGAGTCCAGAAGCAGTGTTTTGTAGATAATGAATCTGAATATGTATAACAGCCATGCAAAGAAAACAATCAACTGGGGAACACTCGTAGATAAAACTGATTCACAACTGAATTATTTTGTCATCTTTCATCACGGTATTTATTACCATACTGTGAGATTTATTATTATGGAGAACTTTTAAAGTAAAAGAGGATACATGAAAAAGAACCTGTTTCACTTTGACGGCGGCCGATTCCCTTCCATCCCCCACCCCCATTCCTGCCAGTGTTTCAATGTTTTCATTTTTTTTCCTTTCTTGAATGTCCTTTTCCGCTCTGTTTCCTTCCAACTATTCATTCAACTTAATTATGTTCCAATTTTGAACTGCATATGCTTCACTGTTAATGTTTTCGATTTTCAATTTCTGTGGGAAAAAAGTCTCGACTTCTGATAAAAAAAAAAGTACTTTATTTTACATTCATTGCATCCTGTCGTATTCATACCTCTGTGACAATACAGTGGCCATTCTTTGCAAATCATTCACTGATATGTTGCTGTGTGTGCCTCTTGATACAAAGTCTAGGACTAAATATGAACTCGTACATAATCCTACTTTGATCAGTTTGCTGCTTGATCTCAAAGAATCCTCCTCATAAATTCCCCCTTGATAAGATATATTTTACAATAAACAGGTTGATATCAGTCTAGCAACAACAACAAATGGATTCAGTTCTCAGACGAATTACATGTCTTGAAGAATTAGTCTCAATTCAGTTAACACAATAATCATACCAACAGCAAGATACCAATGTGAAGAAAGTCTGTCTAACATCAGGTTTCAAAAACACAACTGCTACAGAGCACCCGCACATTTTGATTAATCATATCCTGGCATTTCATCTCTGTCTTTCCATAAATCAGTCATCATTGTTCTTGGATCAGGGTTGGCGAATTCCTTGCCCTGAATGGATTTCCTTCACTTCGAAATGCCCTTGACCTTGAAATGTCCCTGACCTTGAAAGATGTCCCTGTCCTAGTCGTTGATGAGACAGCAACAAAGGACAGCCCAACAGCAGGCCAACAGGCAACAAGTCTCATCCACGCCGCTGTCACGGTTTTGTCTTTCCTCCTCTCGAACATACACTCTGAAAAAGAATAAAAGAAAATATGTCATGATGGGAATAATAACAATAAATTTGAAAAGGAGGAAGAAGAAAAGAAACTAATTTTACTACACTACTACTGCTGCTGCTATTCATGATGATGATCTAATGAGATTTATTCATCTGTTTATTTGTTATTTTTTATTTATTTGTGTATGTATAAATGTATTTTTATTTATCTATTTCCTTGTTTATTTATCTATCTATCTTATTTATCTATCTATCTATCTATCTATCTATTATCTATCTATCTATCTACTTATTATTTATATAAGTGTGTATTTATGTTTTTTATTTATTCACTTATTCATAAATTTTATTTATTTATCTATGTATTCATTCGTTTACTCATTTATTTTCATCTATTCATGCATTAATATTTACTGAAAAAGAGCATTAAGTTTTTGTTACTATCTGTTTAGAAAACATTCATTCATTCAGTTTAGACCTGATATGACTGTGGGCAGTCAGCTGCTTTTAATCAATAATGATAATAATAACAATGATGATGATGATGATGATGATGATTATGATGATGATGACGATGATGATGATAACTTCATTCGGTTTTCTTAAGGCAGCAATATCAGAAGAAACTGTGCTAACAGCCGCAACAGCAGAATTACAAGCAATAACAATAGCAGTAGTTGTAGTAGCTGTAGGAGCAATGGCGGCAGTAGTAGTAATTGTAGCAGTGGTACCTTTCATAGCAGCAGGAACAGCAGCAGTGGTTATAATAAAAGTGATTATATTAAATAACAATAGTAGTATTTGTTATTGATGTTATTGCCGTTGTTGTTCCAATAGCTCAATTAATTGCAGTAGCAACAAAGATTGTAGTGATGAGTAGTTGTTTTTTGTTGTTGTTTTTTTCCAGATTCTGCACAGGCTCAGCAGCATTATTCTCGAGCCACTCACTCAACCCTTTGATTCCCGCACCCTATCCAACACCTGCAGGAAGCTGGTGGATAGGGTGAGGGAGTCAAAGGGTTCAGTTTTTGTTTACTAGCATGGTTGACAACGCTGGATGTTGGTGGACAGGGCGCGGGTGTCAAAGGTTAACCTTCTCACAATCATTCTCAACAATATCACTTGTCAATAGTACAATTTACATTTCTCAACTCACACTGTAGTCTGTGGCTGCTGAGTCTGGTAGCTTCCAGCAGGAGGGGGGTAGTAGCCTGGTGCCCCCGGAGGAGGAGGACCGTAACTCGCCTTTGGGGGGCCACCGTAAGGAGCAGGGTAGCCAGCCGGGGGAGGACCATAGCCAGCCGGGGGAGGACCATAGCCTGCCGGGGGAGGACCATAGCCTGCCGGGGGAGGACCATAGCCCGGGGGTGGAGCCCCAGGGTACTGACTGGCAAACCCTGGGGGTGGGGGTGCACCCTGCTGGTAGGCCTCAGCCGAGTACGGCGGTGGGGCACTCGGCGTCTGCTGGTAACTCATGACTCTGAAACCACAGTAACCGGAGATAAGACGAATGAACATGAATTCACAAGAGGTTTATGACTCTAATTACAATGACTAAGATTGGGTGATGATACCGACGATGATAACGGCGATGAAAATGAAGATGCAGACTTAGCAACATACTGCCTGCACTCTCTGTGGGCAAAACAAAACACACACACGCACACACACACACACACCACACACACGCACACACACACACACACACACACACACACACACACACACACACACACACACACAAATTGTCTAATATCACTCATAGTGAAAAGACGTTAAATCGAAAAAACGAACAACACACACACACACACACACACACACACACACACACACACACACACACACACACACACACACACACACACACACACACACACACACACACACACGTACGTCCGAGAAAAATCATAAAGCTAAAAACAAATGACTAAAAGCAGATCTCTGAAACTAATCAAATTATATCTTGCAGCTAAACTCACTCGGTTCTAGTGCTAACACCAACAAACTCCATTTTTGTCTCCGTTTTGTTCCTGCGCACACTTCGAAGAAACACAGTTTAATGATCCGCACAGTTTACTGATCCATTACTGTGAAGTGAGGTTAACATAACACTGTTCGCAACAGGTGCTATATTTTAAGGGAACTACTACCACTGAAAAACAACTATCTTACAAGGGTCGATATTTCACACTGTCGTCCACTCCACAAATGCGCTAACGAAACTTGATAAAAAATGACAAGCGTGTGTATTCTGTTGGGGTTTTATAATCGGACGTTTAGAACGTGTGTTGGTGTGTGTGGGGTGTGTGTGTGTGTGTGTGCACGCGCGTGTGTGTGCACGCGCGCTGCGCGCGCGCGCGCGCGTGTTTGTGTATTTGTGTGCGTGTGTGTGTGCCTGTCTGTTTGTCTGTGCGTGTGCGTGCGTGTTAAATGGTGGATGTGGTGGTAATGTTGCTGGTGGTGGTTGGTACATCAACTGTTTGGCTGGTTGACATTTTCTTTTAACCGAGGTAATTTATACTGGGTCTTAAACTAAACACAACTTCATTCCTGGTAAGACATCAGACTGTTTCTGATAGCACGCCACCAAAAATTTACACCATCCTTGCAAGTAGCCTAAATGTGACATTAAAGCGAAACAAACACATAAAATAAAACAAATCCAAACAAAGAAACTAAACAAATAAATTAATGAATCAAAACGCAGTAACGAAAAAGCGCTTCGCGTAAAGCAGGCTAAAATTCGTCATCAAAACTTTCCAGTCAGCCTGCATACAACCAGATGCCAAAGTAGTGTGATACATGCTACAGCTGCTACACAGCCGTGTCAATTGTACGAATACACTCACACACCGTAATGTGTAAGACATACAACTGAATTTCATCAGTTTTCGCTATAGCTTTTAACCCCTTTCACTCTCGCAGCGCTCCCAATCCACTCCACCAGCATTCTACCTGCATGAAGTTTACGACAGAAAGCTACCTGTAAAGGATACGGTTAAGGAGTGAAAGGGTTACCACAATCAACTATTCACTATCCTGTTTTATGATCACATTAGGAAAGTAGTTTATAACAACAGGAGGGAGATGAAATGTCCGTCTATCTGTCCATGGCCTTCGTGAATCTGTCTGTCTGTTTAGCTATTTGTTGAGGGATCTGTTTGTCTATCTGTATATCTGTCTGTCTGTGTAATAAACTAAGGAAACAGGTCAACAAAGATTTCTCAACAGTTTGAGGATGGACTTAGCAAATACGCGAAACTGGTCCAAATCAACATGTTAATGCAAATGTATTATAAAGCACAGGTATTATTAGTGCGAGTGCGCCTTGTCCTTTCTTCTTCTTCTATTACTACTACTACTACTACTGCTGTGGGACCTTAAATGTACACATTGTGTGTGCCTCACATAGGTCCTTAGCCATTGGACTCCCGCAGCCTGCCCACCCTGATTTCTAAGAAGAATGTTGAGAGTTCCATGGATAGCAAAGAAAACAAACGAGACAGTCTTGATGGAGGCAGACACAAGTGGATCATTCATAAGAAAGATTAGGAAAAGACAGGCAACATTTATAGGCCATTTTATGAGGAAGGGGGATTTGGAGCACCTGGTCACAACGGGAAAGCTGGAGGGAAAAAGAGCACCAGAAAGACTTAGGCCGTTAGGGAGAAAATGCTAGACGGACTTGCGGAGTGGCTGAAAACGAGGAGGGTGGAGGAGATGCTTGGGGCAACAAGAGATAGAGACAGATGGAAGTCCATGATCGCCAACGCCATGCGGCAGGGCACCTGATGATGATGATGATGACCCTGCCCACCAGCATCCTGCGTTGTCAACCATGCTAGCAAAGCAAAAACTTAACCCTTTGACTCCACCAGCTGCAGGAAACTGGTGGATATGGTGAGGGAGTCAAAGGGCTAAGTTTTTGCAGTTGGTGAACAGGGGGTGTGGGAGTCAAAGGGTTAGTTTGCTGTAGCAACCAAACAAGCACCAAGGCCATAGAGAGGGGAGAAAAATGTCTTGTTTGACCAGGAATTGAAACAGATTTCTTGTAGTGTATGCGAATGCTTGAGACCAAACACTACACTCAGTGTGTGCATACATGTGCGTGTGTGTGCATGTCCGTGTTTGTGGACAGAATAAGCAGGCAAGTTGAGGACGGGAGAGGAGACGGGATATGTTTGTTTCTTAATTATGCATACCCTACACACTATTATGTGTGTTTCGTGTGTGTATGGAGGGCGGGACTGCGTGTGTGCATGTCTGTGCATGCACATGTACGGGTTTGTGTGCATGGTCTAGTTGTCATATATGTGTGAGTGTGTGTGTGTCTTTTTGTGTCAGTGTCTGTATATGTGTTTCTGTGCACACAGGCATTCAAAATACTTTGGATTTAAACTCGTGAAGTATCTATTATCACCGTAATATACAAAGAGCATTAAATGCATAATTTCTGATTAAGCGTTATCTTTCACAAATTGTTCATAATACTAACACTGAAAACAGAATAAATTTGACAGAAAAGGATAACATGAAAAGCCAAAAGGCTTCATGATAATCAATCTGCTTAGATAAAAATAATAATGTTGCAGCATGGTATGGTATGGTATGGTATGGTATGGTATGGTATGGTATGGTATGGTTATGGTATGGTGGTATGGTATGGTATGGTATGGTATGTGTATGGTATGGTATGGTATGGTATGGTATGGTAGTGCATGGTATGGTATGATGGTATGGTGATGGTTGGTATGGTGTGGTGTGGTGTGGTGTGGTGTGGTGTGGTGTGTGTGGTGTAGTGCAGCGCAGTATTTAGTATAGTATAGTATAGTATAGTATAGTATAGTATAGTATAGTATAGTATAGTATAGTATAGATAGTATAGTATAGTATAGTATTGTATACTATTATATACTATTGTATATACAGTACAGTAAAGTATGATACAGTACAGGATGGTATGGTATGGTATGGTTCAGCATGGTATAGTACAATACAGCACGGCATAGTATAACAGCATTGCACAGCATTAGTATAGAACAGTACAGTATAGTATATTATATACTGTATACCATTTCTACAGTATAATATATTAACTGATAAGTGCAATGCATTATAGTACACTATAGTTATTATCATATCATGGCATACATCAAATTATATCAGTGGCACTGCATTATATCATATTATCATATATCATATATATCATATCACATATCATATCATATATATCATATATCATATCACATCAAATATCATATCATATATATCATATCAATTATATCATATCGTATCATATCATGTCATGTCATATCATATCATATCATATATCATATATCATATCATATCAAATATAAAGTATCATATATCATGATGAGTACGATAATCCAAGTTGGTAAGACATCAAGACTTCCAATCAAAAGGTCAGGATTCGTTCCTGCCTGGGTACCTCCTGTTTGGTGAACAAAGGGCGGACATTTTCCGCAACATCAACATGTGTGCAGACCTACATGTACTTGTGCCTAAAACCCCTTCAGGCGTATGTATACATACACACACACAAAACATCAATACGTACATTAATTAAAGATCTCTAAGTTCATGTCAGTGTCCTACAACTTATAAAAACATGAAAACACTCTGCACACCCTCAACAATGGAATGTGCAGACTGTAGTATACATACCACCTGCACAGTGTGGGCAAAACATGTATACATGTACAATACAGTGTACACGCATCCCCGGGAAAATACATGCTAAAAAAATATATCATAACTGTCAAAATGATTCTTCGGCAAGAAGAAGAAGACAATGACATGTAATCATTTGGCACACTGTGTTAACATATTTTTCCATTTGGTTTCAGTTGCTTCTTCCTCATTCATATAATGCCTATAATGGCAACAACAACAACAACAACAACCAACACACACACACACACACACACACACACACACACACATACACACACACACATACACACACACACACACACATACACACTGAAATGTCCTCATGTGCACAAATTGTGTAAGTTCACAGTATATGTACATATATTCAACTAGGTACAACTACAGCATTTACACACTCGCTCCCACACAGAGACTGTACATTAATGTATACTGTGAAAACACACATATACATACATCTAGTTCCACAATCTACACTCTCTCTCTCTCTCTTTCTCTCTCTCTCTC
>CM060306.1:48954707-48974707 GCA_030674185.1 Monoplex corrugatus | reverse complement strand
GGTGAGTGAGAGTGAGTGGGGTGAGAGAGAGAGAGAGAGAGAAGCAGGCATGTGCCTGTGCTGGCGTGTGACATGTCATCTGTTATTATCTGGCGACGTAGAAGAGGGAGAAGAGGATTGTCTTACCGAATTAAAAGCGTTGTAACATTCAAGGGGTAATGAAAAACCTAACGAGCAATCAAACAGGGGTAGGTGGGAGTTACAGGTATAAAACAATCAGGCTTAATCAAAGAAAACGACCTTCGGGACTGCGGAGTAAATGCCTAGCAATGTCTAAATACAGAGTGAAATTAGTATGTTTCTGTTTTAAATTTGTAAACAATGCAGGGAAATAAGGTCGCATTTGCTGACAACTCAAAAGATGATTAACTGTTTCATAATCAATACAGATACATTTGATGGTTTTACTGAATTTAGTTCGAAATGAGTTAAGAGATAATCTGTAAGCTAAAGTTATTTCCAGTCTTGTGAAACTCTAGTAATTTATGATGAAAGGGCGTAGGTTACATTGCGCTTTTGCTTTGTTTTCTAGTATAGCATTCTTTTTACGTTCAGATAGTTGTAAATAAGTTTTGTACTGCCTGCCTATTCATTGCTGCACCTTTAGCATTCTGTTGACCCGATCATTATGTATGATACCACAGTGTGATGGGATCTAACAAAGCAACTTATGTATAATTTGTTATCAAACCATAATTTTTTTTTAATTTATCTCAATATTAACATGACGTTTTGCTCATATCCTTCTTTGTCAATTGATTACAAATCGGTTTTTGACTTTAGTTTTGTTTTTACAGATTGGAAGTTTAGGATCAGTAATTCAGAATTTGAATTAACATAAGTCTACATTTACTCCAAAGTATGTTGATCTCGATTAGTTTATGTAATATTGATAGCAACTAATTCAGGAATGTAAATTAATTTGTGTGTAATGTAGGCATCGTCTTACCTGTGTTGTTCGTTAGTTAGTGTTATGTGTAGGTAAGTGTTGCACTTTTAAAGTGATGTTGTTGGTGTGTGTGTGTCTCGTGGTATGTGGTGTGTGTGTGTGTGTGTGTGGTGTGTGTTGTGTGTGTGGTGGTGGTGTGTGTGTGTGTGTGTGTGTGTGTGTGTGTGTGTGTGTGTGTGTGTGTGTGTGTGCGTTCGTGTGTTCGTGTGTGTTCGTTCGTTTGCTTGATTTAACGTCTTTTCACTATAAGTGATATTAGACGGGGAAAAATGGCATGGAGAATGAAATTACGGGGGGGGGGGGGGGGGGGGGGGGGGGGGAAGAGGGGAACAGTGTAAGAGACGGAAAAAAATTAAAAGGAAGCGGCAAGGTCTTAAGAAAAAGGATATGAATGAATAGAGAAATGAAACTAGAACAACGCTAACATCAATAATGTAAAAGAAAAATCGTCATAAAAACAAAAACAAAACAAAAAATAATCATAATTTAATAATAATCTTAAAGTAACGCATTAACAGGACTGTGAACCAATGATTCTGAAATTTTAACTAACAAAACTTGATCCGATAGTACTTCTTTAAAATGCGTTTCAAGATAGTTTCCTTGTGTAAACGTCTTTGGTAAAAAGGAACGAAGCTTTCTGCAGTAAAACAAACAGTGATACAATGTCGAATTGTTCGCCGCAAATACATAAAATGTTTTTACAATATTTTGTTTTCAAAGCGTTCAGTTGAATACGAAAATATGTCATAACAATTAATCTCAAATGATATAACGAGGAATACTGCAATTTTTTACAGATATTTTGAACTGAAAGTTTGATTCTGTTTTGAGACACAAATTTTTCATTTAAATGTTCATGAAATCGAATCCATGATGCTAATTCTAGCGAGTTGTAAGCTTCTTTTACCGAGGTGTTAACATGTAATTCTATGGAATTTTCAGAATGGAGGGCACCGGATTTAGCTGCTCTGTCAACTACGTTGTTGCCATGAAGACCAACATGAGAAGGCACCCAGCATAAATTGATTTCCGAGCCATTTATCTTTAAAAATGTATTAGATGATTTGCCTCAATAATTAAGTCAGGTCTTGTGTCTGTATCAAAAGACTGTAAGGCATATAATACAGATTTTGAATCAACAAGAGAACTACTTTGAAAGACACAGGCCGAAGGCTTATTATGCAATAATGCAACGCTTGAACAACAGCGACCAATTCTGCTGTATATATAGATACATTTGCCCCAATGAAAAAAGACTTTTTAATGTTAAATTTGGAACATAAAAGGCTGCTCCAGCGCTCTGATTTGCTAAGACTGACCATCGGTAAAAATTGGAGGTGGGTACGGTACTTTTCATCGATGTGTTCACAAGCTGCGGATAGCGTAATGTTGACATTATCTTTTTTAACGTTTGCATAATCGAGATCAAATGTGGCCTTTAGCATTTTCCATGTAGGGATAGGCGTTATCGTTGGTTTCTCGGCTATTTCATCCATTTGTTATGTTGGACTGTTTGATCAGGCCAGATATGTAAGTTGCGCTGTATTTGTATGAAATGTTTTTGCTCGTTTTGGAAAGTCATATCAGACCTGATCTGAATTTCTTTGCTCACAAAATTATCCGCTTGTGAAGTAGTTCTAATTGCAAACTTTGCTGTAGCTAGCTCACGATGGTTGTTTAAAGGTAGAATTCCAGCAACTTTGTACGTTTCCAGAGTAGAAGCATGAGTTGGTAGACCTAGTGCAATTTTAAGACTTTTGCAGTCCAAGCTCTGAATCTTTTTTAGTAAATATTTGGGTGCATTGAAAAAAACTTCTTGCGCGTAGGATAATTTAGACCTGACCAGCGCTGTTGACAGATGAATCAGTACATTTGTATCCATTCCCCAGGGTAATTTGCTTATTATCTTTAGAAAATTTAAGGTTTTTCGCGCTTTTGTTAAAATATAATCAAAATGGACAGTCCAGCTTAATTTCGACGTGTGTGTGTGTGTGTGTGTGTGTGTGTGTGTGTGTGTGTGTGTGTGTGTGTTGTGTTGTTGTTGTTGTTGTTGTTGTTGTTGTTGTTGTTGTTCCTCATGTATCTGTCATGTGTGTTTAATCCCCGTATTTCTGCCTCTGAGTGTGTGTGCGTGAGTGTGTGTATGTATGTGTGTGTGTGTGTGTTTGTGTGTGTGTGTGTGTGTGTGTGTGAGTGTGTTTGTGTGTGTATGTATGTGTGTGTGTGTGTGTGTGTGTGTGTGTGTGTGTGTGTGTGTGTCTGTGTATCTGTGTGTCTGTGTGTGTGTGTGTGTGAAAGATGTCTTCCTCTTCACATACAAGAATCATGTGATTTTTTTGTGATGGCAAAACGATTCATACACGCAGCTCTACACTAAACGGAACACCTTGATCACTTCAGATCTATGTTGACAATTCATATGAATGGTACAAACCGAAGATTGTAAAGCTAAGCCCCCGCCGCCCTCTCCCCCTCCCCCTTAAATAAATAGATGGGGGCCTATCACCGACCGACCGACAGACAGATGAACCGGACGGACTGGCAGACAGACAGACAGATAGATAGATAGATAGACAGACAGACAGACAGATAGATAGACAGATAGATAAATACAAAGTTAGATAGGTAGGCCCCCTACAATGATAACCATACCCACTTCACCTAAACTGTCGTAAAAATTAGCCAACATTTTGCAGTTTTGG
The DNA here is from genome assembly GCA_030674185.1 of Monoplex corrugatus. Lineage (NCBI taxonomy): Eukaryota > Metazoa > Mollusca > Gastropoda > Littorinimorpha > Ranellidae > Monoplex > Monoplex corrugatus. The sequence goes on along the minus strand of CM060306.1, from coordinate 48,971,053 downwards.
ACTTGGTGCCCATAGATACTTGATTTGGTATGGCAGTTAGCCACACACACGTGATCAAAATATTCTAGTTTCTGTTGGAAATTCAGGCACCTGTTCACCTGTCGGCGGTATCATTCTGGATGGTAGCCGCTGATGCATGCCCCGTCAGCTGTCTCCGTCCCCTTTTGTTTACAGTCCTGTAGATTTCACCTTCAGAAATTCAGGCATATACGGACAATCTAAGCAAATTTAGTCAGACCCCAAAGCGTTCTCTTCACTCCCCATAACATAAAATGAAAAGAGGCTTGGAGGAGTGAACAGAGAGCAGGGTCAGAAAACGAATATGGTCTGCGAGTCAGAGAGTCGGAGAATCGTAGAGTCAAGCCATGGAGACAAGAGACAGACCATTCGCCATGACAGAGGTGCTTGGCATTTCTGGCAAAGTATACTGAGGGTAGGCCTACGTTGTGTAGGGTATTCTTGTGTAGGGTTTTAGGGATGTTAAGACTTAGGCAAATAAGAATGTTGAATATGTATGCCTTATATCGAAAATGTTCAGTTAAAAAAATCTATTTCTCATTTCATGTGTGGACTGCTTTAGAGAATTTTTGTTTGACATAGTGCATTTTTGCTCATCTCTCTCCTTCCTTCTCGTGTGTGATTTCTATATCCAGATATAAAAAATACAGTAGAGAAATGATTCTGTATGAAGATACCAACAAATCTGCTAGACAAATAGCGTACACGAATGAGGCTAACAGATGACAAAACCATTTCAGTATCAATCGGGGTTTAAATCCTTCAATCAAAATTACGGTGGGGATACCCAAAACGTTATGTTATATATTGGGTTCAACCCCTTACTAAAACGAGGGAAAAAGCTCCCGTTCTGTGATACTTGTTGGAGATGCATCCCGTTACACTGTTACAGTTCGTTTGTCTCAATGTAGTATTTGTTAATGTCATAATGTGTAGTATTAGTGCAGGCCTTCCATGGTCGACAGCTGGATGTGAAAAGCGGTAACGTGTTTTATACCACCATCCTCGAAAATAACAATGTGTTCTTCTTCTTATATGTGTGTGTGTTCGTGTGTTCCTGTTTATGTATATCTGTGAGGTGTGCGTGTGTGTGTGTGTGTGTGTGTGTGTGTGTTGTGTGTGTGTGTGTGTGTGGTGTTTGTGCGTGGATGTGCGTGTGTGTGTGTGTGAGAAGAGAGAGAGGAGAGTGTGTGTGTGTGTGTGTGTATGTGTGTGTGTGTGAGAGAGAGAGAGAGTGTGTGTGTGTGTGTGTGGTGTGTGTGTGTGTGTGTGTTCACGTGCACACTTCCGCGTGGACGTGTCATTAATGCTTGCATTGCGTAAACATTGTGCAACATAGTGTAAGCCTGTCACCTGATTTAGAGGTTTAGTGGGCAGACAGACAGGAGCAGGTATAATCATCGACTGTAGGTACGGTACACGTTATAGGCCTACAATTATTCACATTCATAACGTCTTTGGTACATATCTAGCTGACATTGATAAGGACTGAGGTGTGAATGACGTACGGAAGGCCTACTTTGATATAAAATATGCACTGACTAATTTGTCTATCTAGCTCTCCATCACGCCCTCTCCGCCCCCACATAATAATACTTAAGTGCGCGTTCAATGTTCAATGTCCGATTTTAATTGATTCTTTACTCCCAGCTGATTGAGGCAAGGAGGATAACCGCAAATATATAGATTACAGGATTGACTTATAACATGAAGCAGAATGACCATATTTCTATAGGGAAAAAAGTACATTTGAAATTGTCTTACGGCAGAATACTCAAACGTTCAAAAGATAAACTACACAATTTTAGAAAATTGGATACATTTTGCTCATTTGAACTAGGCCTAGTCTTTTTTTTTTCCCCCTTCCAGAAACGAAGTTACACAAGGAAGACATTGATTTAACTGACAGATGTGTTTAGGAAATAATTTTCTGTTGGTCATCATGGAATTTACAGCTGTCTTCAATAAAGTGAAACTCGTTGCCTAAGGCGTTGTCTTCACAAAACTGACATATTCTGCTTTGTCTGTCTTCCCCTTTGTGTCTACCTAATTCAGTCTCAAACTTTTGACGGCTGCATCGAAATCTAATCAAAGGAAAAATATAAGTAGGCCTACCTGCCTACTGTGCACACACGCAGGTATGTACAAAGCACCACTACCACTATCAACACACTTACAAACACACGCGCGCGCGCGCACTCAAACTCACGCACACACACACACTCTCTCTCTCTGTCTCTATCTCTCTCTGTCTCTCTGTCTCTCTCTCTCTCTCTCTCTCTCTCTCTCACACACACACACACACACACACACACACACACACACACACACACACACACACACACACACACACACACACACACACACACTCATAATAATCTTTACTTTGCTTTTACTTTTATTGTTGTTTAAAACCCAGCCGACTGCGCAGAGCCATATCAGGGATATAACCTCTTGAAAACACAAAACTTCAACAGGGAAAAAAAAAGAAAAGAACATTAAGTACACATATCAATGCATTCACACACATAATCTAAGGACATGCCCCCGGCGTAGGACCATTCCGTCCGATTTATCGCATAGGGGAGATTTAAAAAACACACCTGAATACAAATATTATAAACATACATAAGGACACCAAAACATATATAAAAACAGACATAAGTTATCTAAAATTGCTTCCACATATCTCACCTCCTTAGAGCCAAAAATGAACTTAATACATGTACCCAGTTATCAATCCGAAGAAAAAGTAGGCTACGTAAGACTTTATCGAAAAAATACAGGTAAATGGACTATTAAGGCAGAAAATAAGTAGAAATGACAGTAGGCAAGGCAACAAGGCAGAAAAAAAGAGAGTGACAGAAAAGAGGAAATTTCTAACACAGAATTTCCAGAAGGTGGGGATACTATTTATACTGAAAGAGCCCCCGGCAACCCAACGGGGGGACGCTAATAATCAGGAATGACAGGAAATGTTAGGAAAGAAATACTAAAGGCATAGAATGTCAATCAAAGGAGGAATAACGCATATAATTATATACATTTATCTTACGAAACATACTCCAATATACAAATAGATAGCGTCATATATATATGTGTGTGTGTGTCTGTGTGGATATATATAGATAGATAGAGAGATAGATAGCAAGATAGATAGATACATAGCAAGAAGGGGGGTTTGTGTGTCTCCACCATCTATGGCAAGATGGGGTGTTTGTGTTGTCATCTATAACAGGTAGATGAATTGGGGATGTTTATAGAGGAGTTGTTTCTCTAGTTAGCAGTCACACACACAACAAGGAGGAAGGAGAGAAGAGAGTAGAAGCGCACTAAGCATACTAGCAATAAGTTTCAAAAGCAGTCCACACACGGCATTACAATTCAATATACACTACGCACAAAAAGTTAAGGATCACTTGCACAAAAATTCATAACTTTCAAAATAAGAAAGCCAATGCGTTGAAGTTTGGCAAACATTTAATTCCATGCTTTAGTGATAACGATACACAATTGCCTTCAATTTCGAGCAATCGTTTGGTGTGTACATTTGATCAAAGTGGGTACGTATCGAAATTTGATTTCCCAAAGTCATTGAAATCACAAGACAGGGCATTCTGATGCTCCCAAAAGTTCAGTAATGCGTGTAACCGCCATGGCTGTTCTGGCACTCGACGCAGCGAGTCCTCATCGAGTTGACCAGGTTGGTGAAGATCCTCTGTGGAAGCGCCTGCCACTCAGCCTGCAGCATCTGGTAGAGGTGTTGAGCATCCCTGGGAGGGGGGTGGTTGCTTCTCACTTTGCGATCCAGCTCATCCCAGAGGTTCTCAATCGGGTTGAGATCGGGACTGCATGCTGGCCACTCCATTCTGTTGACTCCAGACTGCTGCAGGAAGTCGTTAACCACCCTTGCCCTGTGGGGGCGAGCGTTGTCATCCTGGTAGACAGCCGTCGGTCCCATCTGCTGCAGTGTAGGCACAGCCAGCGGTCGAAGGATCTCATCCCGGTATCGGAGGCCAGTCAGGTTACCCTGTACATGATACAAGGGTGTTCTGTGGTGAAGGCTGAAGGCCCTCCAGACCATTACAGAACCTCCACCAAAGGCCACCTTTTCTTGGACAGTGGTGTCAATAAAGCGTTGCCCTGGGCACCTCCAGACCCTCAGTCGGCCGTCGTTGTGGTTCATGGTGAAGCGTGATTCATCACTGAACAGGACCTGGGACCATTGCTGACGTGTCCACCTCACGTGACGTCTGCAGAAGGCGCGGCGTGCTGCCCTATGGGCTGGAGTTAAGCGTGGCCGTACAGCTGGGCGACGAGAACGGAGGTTAAACCCATGAAGGCGGTTCCGTATGGTCTGCTGGCTGATGTTGATGTTAGTAGCCACCCTCAGCTGCCTTCGAATGATGCTGGAAGAGGCTGTTCTTGTCTGCAGGGCTTGTCGTTCAATGAGACGATCTTCACGTGGGTTTCTCTTCTTCGGTCGACCAGATCTGCGTCTTTCATGGACCCTCCCAGTGGCTGTGAAGCGTTGAATCAGTCTGACAATGACCGAGATGGACACCTGAAGTCGCCTGGCCACTTCTCGCTTGGGAACACCATCTTGGAACCATGCAACAGCTCGTCCCCTCTCAAACTCGCTCAATTTTCGTCGTGGAGGCATTGTCAGATCAGGCCTACTACTGGTGGAATGTCTTCTTATAAAGCCAAGCAAGAGACAGCATCTCACACATAAACAGCAGTGCTTGCACGTGCATAATGGTTTTTCCATCTGGCTTGTGCAATGTGTTCAGGCAGAACGGTCCAAAACAAGGTCCTTTTTCGCAAGTTTCCGCTTTTCCGTTTGCGGCCAAGCTCAGTAGTAGAGAATCCCGTGCAATTTTCGCACTAACACAACATCGCCCACTTACAGCTGAACAAGAATTCATAACAATTTGGCTGGACTGAGAAATAAATAACAGTAGCGAACTGAGTTTATTGCGCACCGGTTTTCTCATAGTGATCCTTAACTTTTTGTGCGTAGCTTAGTTTCTTTAATTAAACATATTCAACTGAAAGCATAATCATTCATCCTCTTATTCTTATTTGCCTACGTCCTAAAGCAACCTTACTTCTTTGCTTATCAGCCCTAAACCCTACATTGAAATAAAATATCAACGTACCTTTACTACATGTTCTGGCAAAGGCTCAGCACCTCTGCCAAGTTGAGTGGCCCATCTCCTAACACAGCCGTGACTGACTGACCGTTCTGTCTCTCTGTGTCTGTCTTCTCTGTAGGTCTCTGTTCTGCGTGGGTTTGATTGATTTGGTTCAGTTTTTACGTCGACACCCACCTCAGGTGATATGGCCGACGGGGATAACCATCCCAGGGAAGTGGGGGAATGAGGACTTATCTAATCCTATAGTGACACCACCAGAACAACAATGATGTTAAGATGGAGCAGTGAAAAGGCCAGTTTTAATATAGCGCACCCCGGGATTCGAACCCACAACTATTAGCATGTGAATCCGACGCTCAAACCAACTGAGCTACTGGGGCTGACACTAGTTAGCAGTCACACACACAACAAGGAGGAAGGAGAGAAGAGAGTAGAAGCGCACTAAGCATACTAGCAATAAGTTTCAAAAGCAGTCCACAGTCGGCTGTGTTCCCTTTTCATTTATACATGTAGAGCGTGGATCGGATCACGCTGGGGCTCTGACCCCGCCTATCTTACGACGACCTTTCGAGAAAGTCCCCCTACCAGTGAATGCATGAAGGAGGGGTTGACGTGGACAAACACCGGCCAGACCCTGTCCACTGAAACAATGGACCGCTCTCTTCCACTGTGGCGATCTTTGAAAACGTCCCAGTTTACAGATGGCTCTATTGGCCAACTGTTTTGTGTACAGTGTACATAAGTGTGAGAACGGCTATGCTGCCCGATGCTGGTGTACACTGAAGTACCGTAAGGGCCTGTTTCTACCTGAGAGGTTGTACGTTGATTAATCCTAAGCTTTCACTACAGGCTAGTTCGTCTGCCTCAACATCATGGCTCAGACTGAAGTACATGTATGGGCCTGTTTCTACTTGAGTCATTTCTGCGATAGATAGATAGATAGATAGATAGATAGATAGATAGACAGATAGATAGATAGAGAGAGAGAGAGAGAGATAGATAGATAGATAGATAGATAGATAGATAGATAGATGCACACATACATGTACATATGTACCAGCTGAAGAAATCGTCCCCGAGTCCTGGGATATGAACATACTACACAATGATGGTTGCAGACACAGTGTTTCTCGGCTTTCCAACTCAACCGTTAAGCTGTCTAAAAGTCCCCATTGTTGCTACCTTAACCCTTTGATTCCTGCAACTTGTCCACCGGCATTCTGCATTGTCAACCATGCCAGGATGAATACAGCTTAACTCTTTGATTCCCTCAGTCTATGATCATCTTCCATCAGAATCCTGCACTTATTCAGCCAATGCTTAAGCTTCTTGTATTCCCTAGCTACTCTCCATCCGGCTGAGAAAATCAGCCGCTAGATCTTCCCTTCCTGGGATGATCTGCACCGAGTATTGGTACGGCTGGAGTTGGAGGGCCCAGCGAGTAACCCGCCCACTGATAAATTTCACCCTGTCCAGCTAGGGGCCTACTTAAGTGGAGAATGGTCAGTCTGGATTACAAACTGGGTCCCACAGAGGAACGTTGAGAATTTCTGCACTGCCCACACCAGCGCCAAACATTCCTTTTCTATGGTAGGGTAGTTACGTTCAGCAGCTAACAGTTTCTTGCTTGAGAACAGATCGTCTGCAGATCGTAAGGACCGTACAGAACACTACACAGACAGAACAGATCGTCCCTGCAGATCATGTGCGTAGGGCTGAAGGGCCGGTTCTACTTCTGCCTTGATGAAATTCTCCACCTGTTCTGGCGCACGTCCAATAAAGGTTTCAGGCCGCAGCAAGGTGTCCAGCTGGTTGTGTATCGGGGCAAAGTACTAACACTGTTTGATGCGTTCCATCAGGTCGTTGTCCTCCCCTTCTCCCTTCACGCGATTTCCTGCCTGCTGCGACAACACTCGGATCTGTTCGTGACACTCCTGTCTGTCACCACCTGACTTGACCATGGCCATGATGATATTCTCCGAGGCCATGAAGGGTAACTCTTGCCTGATACGTCGCTCTATCACCTTGGGGTAGACGACCGGTCCTTCAAAGACGTTTTGCATGGTGCCCAACAAGGCATCAGCTGTAAGGAAAGCTTCTGCTATGGCAATACGTTTGTTAGCACTGTCGTCCAGCGTTCTCTCCATCCACTGGTTGGCAGCGGTGGCCAGAGGGTCCTGGATCAGCGCCATCAAGTGACGGGCAAGGGAACAGCATCGCTCTGACCGCATGGGGTTCCTCTTGTACGGCATGGCGCTAGATCCTATCTGATCTTTTTCAAAAAGTTCCTCCAGCTCCTTAAAGTTTGTCAACAGTCGTATGTCTGAACAGATCTTATGTACAGAAGCAGCCAGACTGGCCAGAGTGCTGACACAGTCCACGTCCACTTTACGACTGTAGGTTTGTCCACATATGATGTAGTGTCTTTTAAAGCCAGCCATCAGTGTCCCAGTCTGTCCAGATCCTCTACCTTGTCATGATCACCATCAAACACGGACAGGAATGAAGCCTGTGTCCCCGTGGTCCCTTTCACACCACGAATGCGAAGATCGTCCCTGGCCCTCTGCAGGTTGGCCAGGTCCATCAGCAGATCCTGTGTCCAGATACATGCACGCTTGCCCACGGTGGACAACTGGGCCGGCTGTAGGTGGGTGAAGGACAGACAGGGCAGAGCTTTTTGTTGCTGGGCAAAGGACGACAGTCGGTGGACACATCTGGCCAAATTGGGCAGCAATATGTTGAAGGCGTCTCTTATCACGATAAGATCCGTGTTGTCCCCTACATAACAAGACGTAGCACCCACATGGATAATGGGAGCAGCATTGGGACACACACGAGCAAAGGTGTGCACATGGGCCATGACGTCATGACGAACACGCTTCTCTTCCTGTTCAGCGTAGGCAAAGTCGATGTTGCTCACGTTGGCATGCATCTCTGCTATCTGTTCGTCTGTGATGGGCAGACCCAGCATTTTTTCTGCTGTTGCCAACCAAATCCACAGCCTCCTCCACGTGGTGAACTTTTGAACTTCACCAAATTTTGTGCCATGGCAGAGCTGGCATAACGGACGACCAGTAGCGTGGGTAGCTGACATGTTCCGAATAGGCCTCACTGGCTTCCACGATGCTTTGTACGGGAGCCGCCATTTTGCCCAGACCAGAAAAGGAAGTCTCTCACTCAAAAGACAAGTCCTTGGATACTGCTTGACTCTTTATTCTCTCTTAATGAGGGTAGGTAGGGAAGGAAAACTAGGGAACTGGGAGAATGGTGGTAAGGGGAAAAGGACCGTGATATCTGAAGATGTCAAAGAAGACACGTACGGAGATATGGAAGAAGAACGAAGAAACCAGTGCCTGTAAGACACAAAATAAGTTTCATAAATCAATGACAAAGTGCTCATTTTGTGAACTAACAATGTCAATGTACAAGAATGAACTACTACATTACATCAAAGTATGTGGTGTCGATATTTACACTCAAAGGCACTAGCATTTGTAATCATGGAACAGATAATTGATAGCAAAACTTTGATAAAGAACTACTACATTATAACAAAATATGTGGTGTCGATATTTACACTCAAAAGCACTAGCATTTGTAATCATGGAACAAATAATTGATAACAAAACTTTGAGTAACCCTTTGATAAGTTCAGGGTAAACTATCATACTGCTTGTACTATATAGCATTAGCATAGAGTAGACTTCCATTAATGTACTGGCAAAATAATGCACAGTCATATTAAGCTGTTCAGCCGCCATGGGCTGAGTAAGTAGTAAAAGTAACGTCTGAATGGGCAGCTAATAAACAATAAATATTCAGTGTGACGACAAACATAGTATTTGACTATGAGAACTATGTCATCACAAACAGTAGGTCTACCTTATCAAATAGCAGTCGACATTTGAGTCATCCATTAAACATTAGCTCTATATAGTTATTTGTAATTCTAGGTCTAGTGCTAGAGATAGTGATGACAAAATAGCACAGCATATTAGGCCTACTATTAAGTTATGTCATCAAAACAACACTCTATAATGATTATCAGTGGTGCTGTGCAGACAAGGGATACAACAAATGAATCAGTTAGCCGAGCACATGTTTAATCAACTACCATTATGTGTATACATAGAGCCTACAACATTGTCAAGTATAAAATAGTACTCCTTTGCACAATAATGCATTCCATCTTGGTAGCTATCAGACACGTTAATATGCAGTGGTGACGACATAGTATTTGACAATGAGAACTATGTCATCACAAACAGCACCTTATCAAAGCAGTCAACAGCGTTGAGAGAACAACACACTTGAGTCATCTATTACCCATTAGCTCTAAGTAATTAGGTATACTTCTAGACAAAATAGCATCGCATATTACTATTAAACCATGTCATCAAAACAACACTCTGTGCATGATTATCAGTGGTGCTGAGCAGACATGGGATACAACAAATGGACCAGTTAGCCGAGCATATGTTTCATCAGTCATTATGTGAGTATGTGTATACAACCTTGTCATGTGTAAAATACTGTTCCTCTGCACAACAGTGCACTGCGTCTTTGCTTTTGGCAGAATATGGTCGTCAATAGTCCTACAATAGCCTATGATACCTCCAAATAAATGCATTTTTATTTTAAGTATTATTAAATTGGAGTATGGTAAGGTAAATTTACATATTATGATTCCTGTCATAGATCGAGATGATTTCGTGTCATCCGTTAGCATATTAGAGTTGTTTCCCTTGGGTTGAAAATGTTGGATAGGTCTCGTTTAATTAACCCTTTCAATCCCGCAACCTGTCCATAAGCTGCTAAAACATAACCCTTTTTCTTCCTCACCCTATCCACTAGCTTCTGGTAGGAAGCTGGTGGATAGCGTAAGGGAGTGAAAGGGTTAAAATGTTGGAATATGATTCTAATAAGCTTACAGGTTATTTTCATTTTTGTGACACTATTATTATTCGAAATGAATAAATAGGTTCAAATCTGCTAAGACTGAACTAAATGGATGATTGAATAGCAATTTACGGAGCCGATAGTGATTTCCAGTGATCCTCGAAATAACTGTCAACAAACCGTTGCCACGGTCTGTCGAACAGCTGGGAGGCTGAGCAGCTGCGCTGAGTGTCAACTGTTGACGCCCAGGAATAGTAATCCTAATCTAGGTATAGTTTAGTCTATACATTTTAATTCTATTCTCCCAATTTAAAAGGAAATTTTACTGGGCACTCAATATATAGTGAAAAGCTAAAAAACGAGAATGGAATAGATCTGAAATCAATGGGCGATCGTAAGCTATCGCTACTGGCATTGGTATGGAAGGAAATGTATGAAAGTAGCACCTTTCTGTTCGGACATAAGGATGTGTTTATTTTATTCCTGCAAGGATTGCAAGGATTCATTCAACTTCTAAGAAAGAAAGTAAAGGAAGAAGAGTGACAATGCATAGAAAACAATGCAAGCTTATGATTAATGTGTTTTAATAACATTTGGTGTGTCTCATAAAGAATAACAAATGTGGTGATGGGTTGTGAAATTTAAGTAAATAATAAGTGTTGATACTGGATCTAATGTTTGATTTTGTAATTGTCTTTTAAACCAGTTCATTTTATTATCCTAGTTGGTTGTGCAGTATACTCAGTTATACCAGTTACATAAACAGTATTGTTTTGGTGGATTGCATAACTTTATTAATTTATTATAGTAAACAAGGTGTCAAGTTACCTTGTTCTATTATTTACATGAATTTAACAAGAGATGTGCAACTAATTTTACAATAGGCAATATTTGCTGTTGATTGTATGCACTATAAGGACTGGTGGAACTGTTTAATTTGGATAACACCTGAAGGATTGGTGGGCTTTTAATTGATGGATATAGGCTTATAGCTCTAACAAGTTGTTCGGAGATAACAGAGATTTTGGCCTAAGCATGTGGCGTCTCTGGTAGGACATGTTAAGTTTGTGAAGAACTTAATAAATGATATGTAGTGTAATTTAGTGGGTTTCCTCCATTCAGTAAGCCGGATCAAACTAAATAAACTACTATCATTGAAGCATAAAGGAACAAAGCGAAGTCTTGTATAGCTTTCTTAATGGTAAATTAGATAAGATTACCAGAAATGAGGTTAGTACTTTATGGCTAACCAAAGTCACACAGCTCCTTATTTAAGACAAAAGATGTAGTTTGTTCATTTTAGAAGAATACTAAAATGTTGTAGGCCTATATATGAAATCCTTAATTGTTGTTTTTACTCTGTCTTATCCAGGGTTACTTTAGCTGGACTACAGTACTGACCGTACCTGACACTGACAGTCCTCATGTTGTGGTTATAATTGTAACATTGTTCTCATATCAAACTGCATTCTTGCTCTTGTTTTTCTTATTAAATAATTTTAAATGACTTGTTGAATCTGGTGGACTCCATTATGTAAGAAAGAGCATCGGACTCACAATCGTTACAAAAAATGGTGCCCAATGTGGGTCTCGACTCAATCTTAAGAATTTGGAGTTAAAAAAATTGATAAAACAAAAAATTTTAAATCTTACTATTCTTTTTTAATTGTTGTCTACATCATGAGTCAGCCTGACAACGTACGGGACATTGACAGTAACTTTCCAGACGGAAGTAAACAGCTGAGACGAAGGCTCACGCGCTTGGAGAAAGTCGAAGAAGAGAACGCCATTCTTCGCAAGAAACTCAAAGAACACACCATCCACAGTACGTCTTGGGACCTTCTCAGGACAAGGGGGGGGGGGGGGGAGGGGGGGGGCAGACTCCACGGCGATGTCAACCATGAAGAGTGGGCCCGTCGTGTTGAGAATTTCCTGCAAGAATCCCCACCTGACGTGTTTAATAAAGTTAGAGCTAGCCTCCATGGCCTTGCTCTGGATCAAGTAAAACACTGCCGAAATTGCGAAGAAATTGCTTTTACTTTAGACTCAATTTATGGGGAAGTGAAAAATTCTGAGGATTTGTATTTAGAATTCACCCAGTGTCGGATCGAGAAAAAAGAAAAACCCTCCAGTTATCTCATTCGGTTGTGGGACAAATTCAGTTATTTAAATAAGTCAAAAATATATGATGAAACAAACATATCCATGAAAATTTACCATACGTTTGCAAAAGGAATCAACAATTCCCATCCACTTTTAGCACTAGAATTGAGAAATGCATGGTTTGCCAGGGGTGGCTTCTCCATCCCTGAATCAATTGTTGCAAAGATGTCGTCAGCTGGAGGAGAATCTGCCATATCAGAGTAAGCCTGTCACATGTATGGCAGCATCTGCAGAACCCCTAAATATTGATTACGATTTACTGGCCAGTAAAGTGGCTGAAAAACTGAAATTTCCTTTGCCTGACAGTCACATAAGAAAACATGTTCCAAGAGGACCCTGTTACAAGTGTGGTATTCTAAATGACCATCTGCATAAAGATTGCCCCAACTCACCGAATCCCAAGAGAGTGGCTCAGGAGGTGAACAGACTCGGGATCCGAGACCCTAGAGGTTTGGGAAACGCAGATTAGTCATCGAGAGTGAGCCGACGGTGACCGAAAATAACCAGGCTCAACATACAGTACAGTGGCCGATTTTGTGCAGGAGGGTGGATTGACTTTACATGCTGTAAGACTCCGTTGTCGTTTATTATTGTCATTGTGTGAAAATGAATGTGTGGAATTAAGAGGTTCTTTGGAATGTGGCAGTCAATATATAAATGAGTTAAGTATCCTTCCTAGGTCATGTGAACATTTACCAGATGGTTTGCAAGTACATGTAATGCATGCTTCCGTAATTCCAAGTGTAAATATTGCAGAAACTCAAAATGTTTGTTTGCAGTTAATGTTGAAAAATGTTTTAAAAAATTGTGTAACTATCAATAGTTCAACTGTTTTGGCTGAACTTAACATTGCAGGTTCTTCAGTGGTAACTCGGTTTTGGAAGGTTTGGTAGGTCCAAGTTGTGAGACCTTGTGTTCTGTAAATGGTGTGAAGACAAACTATTTACTGGACAGTGGATCACAAGTAACAACAGTATCTGAGAGTTTTTGTAAGGAACATTTATCTGAATGCAATTTGAAACCCCTGGATATTGGTTTTACTGTCACTGGTGCTGGTGGACATTCTGTACCGTATACGGGTTATGTACATGTTGATTTATTATTACCTGAAAATGTTATTGGTGTTGATGAAAAAGTAAATGTGATGATGCTTGTTTGTTCAGACACTGTACTGTCTGAAAAGATTCCTATTATTGTAGGAACCAATGCTTTTCGTGCTTTTAAGGAAAAGTGCAAGCAGTCTACTGATAGGCTACCTCCCATTTTGCCTCTTCCTTTCCAATGGCTAAGGAAGTTTTCTTTGCATATGAGGATTTAACTTCCAATCAGGATGGCCGGTTAGGTTGTGCAAAACTGATTGACAAAACTATGGTTGTCCCCACAGGTGAAACCGTTGAAATGAAATGTTTTTCCAATGCCCAGTTTCTCGCACACGAGATTCTGTTTTGGTCCAAGAGCCAACTATCCAAAAGTTACCTGATGGTTTACAGGTGGTAGGAAGTAAAGTGTCTGTTAATTCTTTGTCACATTTAAAAAAATTTCTTCGTAATTGTTCTGATCAAGATATTGTTTTGAAAAAAAAAGACAAGCGGTAGCTGATATTTTCCAGCTGCAGTGTGAATATGACGTGGAAAAGGTTTTGCATGTACTAGCTCCTACCTCCAAGTCAGACACAAAGATTGAAAAGAACATGTGTTCCCCTGTCCACTGTTGTAATCTTTCAACTTCTTCTCAGAATCCCATATCGTATGCAGAAGGTATTCAATTCAAGTTTGGAGAGAACATAGGCCTACCTGTTGAGTGGCAGGAAAAATTCAATAAAACTCTTCAAAGTTTTCAGGATGTTTTCATTAGTTCTGACTTTTACATTGGAAGGGCAAAGGCAAATGAACCTTTTAACATAGAACTTTTGCCTGGTTCAGTTGTCAGGGAAAGAGCCAGACCTCTATCTCCAAAAGATTTTGAGGATCGTAGACAGCACATACAAGCAAGGGCTATTAGATGCAAAATTCATCAGACCCTCAAATTCACCTTCCGCTAGCCCTATTGTATTGTGTAGAAAAACGTCAGGTTTTTTTTAATGCCAAAAATTCATGTTTATGGGCAGGATATTTCTGCTCTGACTTGTTTAATCCTCTACTAGCAAAGACTACCTGTACTCCCCCCGCAGATTCCTGTTCTTGGTATAAAACAGCGCCCAACCAAGTGGAGCTGGCAAATCTAGCGCAGTACTCAATAGGCGCGGGCTAGAATCTAAAAAGAAAATGAGACCCCAAAGTCTCTAATCTTACTGCAAATGACAATAAATCATGAAATGTAGAAAAATCCAGAACTTACTACAGTGACAGCAGTTTTACACCGTGAAGTTGGTTGCTTCTGGTAAGAGTGGCGGCAAGAAAGGACGTGCTATTTTTTGATTTGATTGATTGATTTGGTTCAGTTTTTACGTCGACACCCACTCAGGTGATATGGCCGACGGGGATAACCATCCCGGGGACGTGGGGGAAGGGGAACCTATCTAATCCTATACTGACACCACCAGATGGGGCAGTGAGAAGGCCAGGTTTAATGTAGCGCACCCCGGGATTCGAACCCACAACCATTAGCATGTGAATCCGACGCTCAAACCAACTGAGCTACTGGAGCTCGCACGTGCTATGACGCGCCTTGTTAATTTACACTCTTTGGGAACAAATCACGATGGTCATACTATCAACTCTTCCAGATGATAAGGTCTGATTGGTTGTTCGCACCTACACAATGAATACGTGGTGTGTACTTTTAACACAGCGCTTCAGTACACACAACTGGCACACTGGTCATTGTCCGGCGGTTTCGTGGGCGGCTGTGTACTGGCTATTACGCCGCAAATACCGAAGGGCTGCGTGGGACAGTCCGCCCCGGGGTTCCATACATGGTGGATAGGGGGTGGAGGTCAAAGGGTTAAGCTTCCTCTAAGTCCCTAGTGTAATAAACTGTTTTATTTCCCTATCGGGTCACATGAACATGACTTGGCAGTTAAACGACCTGCAGACATGTTTGTGTTCTTAGCATTGGCCATGCCAGCTTCACTTGAGTGCACATCTATTGGACACTTGGAAGGCTTGACAATGACAATGACAGTGACAATGACAATGACACCGAAGAAGACAGCGATCCCCCCCTCCACCTCCTCAACAGGCTAGATCTTCAGGTTCAGGTTCATATTGCTCATAGCCCAGCCGGTTACTAGAGCCACATCAGGGCTAACACCACGTTAAAAACGACACCCGGGTAAAATAAAAAGACAACAGTTACAAAGCATGCCCACCGTTGTCCTCGCAAGTCTAAAATACGTTCAAAGAATAACATACACATACTTTAAAATTATATCAGGTGAAATCTATTCATCTCCGGTAAAAACTGGAAAATCGCATCCGGACGGACATCTCTGACGAGGTTCTTTAAGGAGTAGGCTAGATCTTAAATGGGGATCTAGCTGCAAGTTTTCGCGTGAGACGATAAACCGATGTTCCGTGTGCAGCACTCACTTAGCGCGGGTTAAGGATCCCACGGCAACAATGAGGTTGTCCTTGGCAAAACTGTGGACAAATCAACTTCTATAGGTAAATAGAAATACAACACAGAGAAAAAAAATGAGTGGCGCCTCACTGCGACAACCGGCTCTCCCCTTGGAATGAGCCCGAATTTTACGTGGTAGATTCATTGAAAATACCTACACAACAACAATAAATACATAAATGAACAAACACACACACAAACAAGTAAATAAATAAAATATATACAATGTTACTTTATTTTCCACCTGAAGTCATTTTTAAACCAAACCAACTCAAACTTGCTGTTATTCATACGTCTCTCTGCTTGAACTAAACTCTGAAGAATAAACAAATCATTAAATCAATAATATAAGATATATTACATAAGAATATTTTTTAAAAAAGAAACAGCATTTGTAGTCGTGTGAGAGAGCCAAAAGGCGAGATGTAGGTAAGAAAATAATAGTAAAACTAATGGGGGTGGGGATGCTTGAGAGAGGGAGACAGAGACAGAGACAGACAGACAGACAGACACAGAGAGACAAAGAGAGAGACAGAGAGAGAGAAA
>CM060306.1:48912207-48942207 GCA_030674185.1 Monoplex corrugatus | reverse complement strand
GCACACACACACACCACACAGCCACAACACACACACACACCACACACACACAGAGTTGTAATCACACACACGGCGCATGGGTCAGAAAGGGAGGGGGAGATGGGATGAGCGAGAGGTGGGGCGCAGGAGTAGAGAGCGAGGAGAGGATGGGACGAGAGAGAGAGGAGAGGAAACTCTCTATATATATATCTAAGATAGAGACTCAAAGAAGAGAAAAAATCGCTGTGTTCGAGACGATGTAACCCTAGCGGCCGTTCATATATCCATTGAAGTAATGATTACCGATTTTGCTCTTTGTGTGCACAAGGGCAGTAACTTGTTCAACTCGATGCAATAAGCAGCTATTCCCGTCATCTTAATCTGTGTGTGTGTTTCGGTGTGTGCGAGTGTGTGCGTGTGTGTGTGTGTGTGTGTGTTTTGTTGTGCGCGGCGCCGCGTGCTTACTGTCGATGGCGTGTGGTTGTGTGTGTGTGGTGTGTGCTGTGGGGAGAGAGAGGAGAGAGAATGACAGACAGAGAGGCAGACGATGAGAAAGGACGAGACAAAGAATGGAGAGAGTCGAGACGAGAGGAGAGACAGAGGAGGATATCATGCAAAGGGGATGATTTATTCATTCTTTATTTATTTATTTATTTATTTATTTATTATTTATTATTTTGTGGAAGCCTTGAAAACAATTTTTCTCATAGGCTTTATCATCTCATTCAAAGATTGAACTCAGACCAGTTTAAGTCCAGAGGGATTGGTTGGGACAGGGGCAGGGGGAAGAAGTCTTGCGTGGTCAGGATTGAACTAAACAGGGTTCAGTGAGCTTCCAGATGACTCACCACTACCACTGGCCACTATCAAGTGGCTGCCTTCCAACACGCAGGATTCTGTGATAGGACCGTACGGTAGCATCCCATTCGTGATGATGCCGGGGGGGGGTCTTTCAGTAGTGTCCCTATCTTCTGGAAATCTGTGCTAGCAATTCTCTTTCGTCACTTTTGTTCTGCTTGATAAATTATAATAAAAGCAAATAGATAAGAGTAAAAAGATATAAAATTAAGTCATAATAAATACAAACAATTGAAATCAAGCTACACGGACAGGCATTATTTTTTAAATAATAGAAGAAAAGTAGCATATCTTACTATTAAATAAAACACCTCGCATTATCACACCAATGTACATTACTCAGACAATAATCTATTAAGCAGTGCTGAGAAAAACTGTCATTCTGTTAGGCAAAAGGGACAGAGGATAAAATAATAACAGAACACCATCAGGACATACTACAATCAAAATATAGACAGGAAACCATAAAGAAATATGAGGAAGCAAAGAAGCCGATGAAATACGTTTTAAACTGACTGAGACTGAAACCGTATGACTCAATCTGTATGAGAAGGGTAAGTGGGATGCACTTATAAAAAAAGGGGGGGGGGGGACATGCCCAAATACTTCAAGCAAAATATGTAGTATAAGGGGACATTTTCAAAATTTATATAATTCATATTTCATACGCAATAGAATATCATTTTGAGCTTATTTTGTGATTTTGATCCAGTTTTATTTTTGTGTATTTTGGGGATGTCCCGAAATTACACAGACGTCCCTTTTTACTACCGTACACGTCGAATTGTCCCCTAACAACTACACAGACACGTTCACATACATACACACACGCGTGCGCGCGCGCGCGCGTGAGCAGGTGAACGAACGGGAGGTAACTGCTTATTTTATCGAGTTAAACCATAAAAAAGAGTTACTCCCCTTGCCACACAGAGCGCAATGATGGGTAATCAAATGATAATGTCTCCTCTTTATTCCTAATGATAATATCAACGGGCGCTACGGTTTACACCGTTTTCATGAAGGCTGTTTGAATCTCTGTTAAATACACAAGAGATACGTATGTGTGAATGAATAAACCAAATAGTTCGTTTCAGTTGGTGAGCATAATCTCTCTCTCTCTCTCTCTCTCTCTCTCTCTCTCTCTCTCCTCTCTCTCTCTCTCTCTCTCTCTCCATCCATCTATCTATCTATCTATCTATCTATCTAGCTATCTAGCTATCTATCTATCTACCTATCTATCTATCTATCTATCTATCTATGCTATCTGCGTGTATATATAGTGTATATATATATATCAACGTTTCAGATTCACATACTAATGATTGTGGGTTCGACCCAGGTGCGCAATATTAAAATTGGCCTTCTCACTGTCCCATCATCGTTGTTCTGGTGGTGTCAGTATAGGATTAGATAAGTCCCCCTTCCACCACTTCTCTGGAATGGTTATCCCTGTCGGCCATGTCACCTGAGGTGGGTGTCGCCGTAAAAACTGAAACAAATCAATCAATTGCGCTGCCAACACACACACACACACACACACACACACACACACACACACACACCACACGCACGCACGCACACACGCACACGCACACGCACACGCACACGCACACGCCACACACAATAAACAGACATGATCTTTCCGATAAAAACTAAATCTATACGAGCAACTTTCGTTATGAGAATGTTATACAGAATTTACTCTTTTTTTTTTCTTTCTTTAGGTTCAAACTTATTTCTAGCAATTAAGGTCTTTTTTCTTAAGCTCTTAATAAAATTCTAGACAGCTGACCAACAGACTCTTCATTATTTGCCGAATTGATAATAAAGTCAAAATCAAAGACCTACAAAGTTTCACATCTTTCCTGTGAATTCATTACAGCAAAGACATTTAAAACATGTAGGCCTGACTCGTTTTCAGTGTCTGAATTACAGAGTGGTCACGATAGTCCCTGCACAGAAATTGCTGCAAAAGGCAAAAATGAGAGCCTGCAAGATTTTAACATGCTTATGGAGACTTGGAAATGTACATAGGCATTCTTTAACATGTTTGATGTACTGGTACTTTCTGTCTTAATGTATGGTTCTGAACTATCGTTGTTTTGAAGCGATTGGGAGAGAGAGAGAGAGACAGAGAGAAAGAGAGAGAGAGTTTGTGTTTTGTTTGGTTGTGTGTGTGGGTGTGTGTGTGTGTGTGTGTGTGTGTGTGTGTGTGCGTGTGCATGCGCGGTCGTGCGTATAGCAGTGTTTGTTTGATATGAGTGTGTATGTGTAGTGTGCGTGAACGCGTGTGGATTATATGAATGAGAGAGTGAGAAGGAGGGCACAGTGTGTGTGTGTGTGTGTGTGTGTGTGTGTGTGTGTGTGTGTGTGTGTGTGTGTGTGTGTGTGTGTGTGTGTGGTG
The DNA here is from genome assembly GCA_030674185.1 of Monoplex corrugatus. NCBI lineage: Eukaryota > Metazoa > Mollusca > Gastropoda > Littorinimorpha > Ranellidae > Monoplex > Monoplex corrugatus. The sequence goes on along the minus strand of CM060306.1, from coordinate 48,938,966 downwards.
CGTATGTGTGTGTCTACCCCCTCTCCCCGAAAAAGTAAATCATGTGCACAGGATGTATTACGCAATCAGTCCAACAGTTGCCCAGATGTGACTGTCTTTCATTGTGCAAGGCAAAATGAAATCTCTATTTGGAGAAGATCTATTACGTCGTTTTCCCCCTCTCACCCCCCCCCCCCCCCCCTTTCTCACTGATGTCAACGCGTGTGATTTGAGTTGAGAAGAAGAGGGGAATGGAAGACTTAAAATTAAGACTTGCAAAGTACAATTTCTCACGCGTGCAAGCTGTTTGAAGAAGTCCACGAAGTGCGTACGTGTATCACGGTTTGTGTTGGTGTGTGTGTGTGTGTGTGTGTGTTGTGTGTGTGTGTGTGTGTGTGTGTGTGTGTGTGTGTGTGTGTGTGTGTGTGTGTGTTTGTATTTGTGCGCGTGCGTGCGTTTGTTATGCGAGTGTGTGCATGTTTGTGTGTGGTGGCTATGCGTGAGAGAGGAGGAGCGATGCGTACGTGTGTTAGCGTACTAACAGCACATTTATTTCTATCGGCACAGGTACTCGGATTAAAAAGTTAGTTCTTTAACATGCGTACATGTGTGTGCTCACGTGTATGCACTGCACTCTGGTTACTCTATAAACATTATTCATACGCGTACTAACGTATAGGTATTAGTATAAACACAATCGTTACTGTAATTGGTCTTGTTGCTCATGGTATTGACAGAGGTGGACGTATCAAGAAATTTTCAAAAACTGCATTTATAACTTAATCGTGAACTTTAACCTTTCATCTTGTAAACATTTATGATCTCCCGAAGCAAAATGTTGAAACGTTAAGCTTTAGATTTCATAGATATTGCTGAGTATGCTGTTTTCAACGAACTTAGTAAGCCTACAGTAATTGATCAGAGAAACTGAGCTCGTTTGCTGTTTACATCAAAGATCTGCTGCATCTGTTGTCATTTTCCTTTTGCAAAGTGATGAGTGTATGCGCGCATGTGCATAGAGGTGGGTGTGTCCACGATTGTGACACGATCAAATGATGTAGTTCATGTCCCAACCTCTGTGTGTGTGTGTGTGTGTGTGTGTGTGTGTGTGTGTGGTAGGGGGGGGGATCACGTTCATATGTGTATCTGTGTCTTGATGAAGTTCATTAAAGGCGGCAGTAAATTTCTCTCAGAAATACTGCATTTTATTGTTTATTCTTTATTTGCCGACTTCCACTTGAGTCTTGCTGGACGTGGCCGCCCGTTCTTATGCCATACTATGACAATCTGTCACCGTGACTGATCAACAGGCGCAGGTTTCTTAGACAGTTCCATCGTCCGTCTGCGTACGGACCGACTGAGATTCATCCCGTCCGTTTGATGACGAGTATCCATCCGTGCGCGTGTGTCCGTGTGCGTGCGCATGTGTGTGTGCGTGTATATATATATATATATGTGTGTGTGTGTGTGTGTGTGTGTGTGTGTGTGTGTGTGTGTGTGTGTGTGTGTGTGTGTGTGTGCACGAGCGTGCGCGTGACTGCTTGTTTTTCTTTATTTTTGACACGAATTTCAAAGCTGACAAATGGCTTTGAATTGGCTCAAGGCCATAAACAGTTCAAAGTTTTTGACAGATTATATTTTGCAAAGATGAAGTGAATGACTAAAGACATTTACAGATTGAGTGGCGGCTCCATCAATTTTATTGTGGTCTTTTATGAAACGTGAGCCGAAGTTCCTAATGCACGCAATTTCAATCTCGAACACACACAGCAGTTAGCTTGCATCTGGAAGCAAATAGCATAGGCATGACAGGACATACAGGATTTCTCTTTACACTGAAAAACGACGCAACAGTGCGCTTGCAATACATCTCGCACAGACAGGGATTGGATTTAAGATTTTCCAAACTAACCAAATTAATAATAAATATAGCACGCTGAATGGTGATTCTAAACCGACACTAAAGGTGACCAGAATGAGAATCTGATAGCATCTGAGGATGATTATTTAGGCCCAGAAAGCAGAATACAAGTTATAGGCCTATGCTCAGTTACTGCTTTCGAACCATGTGAAAATCGGTCTGATACAGGTATAATTATCATAGTTGATTCAGTGATCCCCGGACAACATTCGGTTGCCTATTTCTCCTACTCATGTTACCAGTTCACATCACCGTAGATAACGTTAACATTCGTGTCAATCGGTACCTTTGGTTAGGCTAGTGTGAGGCTTTTTATTTCCCTTCGGAGGTGCCACGTATTTTCCATCTGCGCATGCGTGATTTCAATCACTTCCGAAAACATTTCGTGGCTTACGGGCAGTTTACACGGCCAACGTTTTCAGTGTTGGCGTGTCGATGATCAGCAATGAAAAACTCTAGTGGTCTGTGACCACACGATAGAAAATTGATATGCCGTGAACTGCTTTACATGAACATTCAGAGTTTCTGTTCCGTTTTGTTTATGATTACACTGTGACTTGAAGAAATGGCGGATCGTAACCAGTCTCAGCAGTTTGGACAGACTTTTTCTCACTCCCAGCAAATTAGACCGTCTGTACCAAACCATGGTGTCACAAATCAACCAGATGGACACGGACCAGTCTTTCAAGGTATGGTTAGGATTACAAAGTCAAAGAGTGAAAATGTTTTAGATATGTGTATAAAAGTAGCAGACGACTAACCACAATGGTTATGGAACTGACTGAATCATGATGTGTGATTGGGCCTGTTGAGGGTGTGACACTGACAATGACAATGATGCTGCTGGATGCTGAAAAGTGACACTGACACTCGTGCTTGTGACAGTCACCAGTGAATAAACCAGAGTGACAGTGATACCAGTTTGTTAATCCGAATGTGATACTGATAACAACAGACCTTTTGAAAAGAACACCTTAACATTGACCTAATGATCAACAACAGTCTTGAAATATTAACCCTTTACCTGCTGACGCTTTTTTAGGGTTTCTATTTTTGTAATTGGGCGATATAGGCTCCCAATCATGAATTTAGAAAGGAGGGTCACTATTAATTTACACTAAAATTAATGCAGTCTCCTCATTTGTGGGAATTTGTTAATGCATGAAATTACGAAGAATGATACTGTGGCATGGCCTGATAAATTATGTTTTCAGATAACTGGCCATTAATACAAACAAATAAACAAAAAAACCCTCTGGTCTCATCATCATCATCATCATCAGGTGCCCTGCCGCATGGCGTTGGCGACCATGGACTTCCAACCATCTCTATCTCTCGTTGCCCCCAGCATCTCCCCCACCCTCTTCATCCTCAGCCACCTTGCAAGTCTGTCCAGCATTCTCTCCCTGGGTCTACCGGTGCTCTCTTTCCCTCCAGCTTTCCCGCTGTGACCAGGTGCTCCAAATCCCCCTCCTCATAAAATGGCCTATAAATGTTGCTTGTCTTTTCCTAATCTTCCTTATCGGTGATCGACTTGTGTCTGCCTCCATCAAGACTGTCTCATTTGTTTTCTTTGCTGGCCATGGTACTCTCAACATTTTCTGAGAAACCACATCTCGGCTGCCTCAATCCTGCTCTGGCTTTGCTTGCTGACTGTCCACGCCTCACCACGCCATACAACATTTGGTTCTATATAACATTCAAGGACTCTCTTTCTGATGTTAATTGATAGGCATTTGTTGGTAAGAATGCTTGTCATCTTCTTGAATGCTGTTTTGGCTTGGCCGATTCTGCCAGCTATTTCCGATGTGCATCTGCCGTCTGATGAAATGACCGTTCCCAGTTATTTGAACTTATTAACCTGTGTCAAGGTTGTGCCATTTGCTGTTATTTTGCAGGAGGGGATTTCATGTTTTTTACTGATCGCCATGACTTCAGTCTTCCTGCTGTTTAGTTCCAACCCCTTACCTTTGCTTTCTGTTTCTAGTATATTCACAAGGTTTTGTAGGCCCTTTCATTTTCTGCAATTAGCATGGTGTCATCTGCATTACCGAATGTTGTTTATCATTTTCCCTCCAACCTTTAATCCAGGGTCTTCTTCTAGGTTTCTCATGTTTTCGCTATATAGTGAAAACAGATCTGGTGACAAAACACAACCCTGCCTGACTCCTCTTTTGATGTTTTGAAAAGAGCTTATATTGTTTTCTATTCTCATTGCAGCTGTTTGTTCCCAGTACATATTCCTGATTATTTGTAGATCTTTTCCATCGACATTGAGTCTCTCCAGTTGGTTGATCAATTCTTCATGTCGTACCCGATCGAAAGCCTTGGTATAGTCAACAAAGCATAAATACAAATCAAATACAAATGGTCTGTTGAGTATAATATATTGAAATTATTACATATTTATGATGATGATGATCATCGTCATGTGCCCTGCCTCGTGGTGTTGGCGATCATGGCACCCATATATATATATATATATATATATATATATATTATATATATATTATAATATATATTTATATATAATATATCCTTATTGCCTCAAGCACATCTTCCACAAGCGAGTTCAGGCACAAGCAAGCTGCACACATATTGACCTGGGAGATCACAAAAATCTCCTCCTTTATCTACCAGACGGGAGGTATCCAGGCAGGATCAATCCCTAAACCTTCCAATTAGATACCTGATGTCTTACCAGTGTGCGTTGCTTATTTATTAATATAATATTTGACCCCAAGAACACCCATGAAGAGAAAACATTGTTGCTGGGTCACTTTGGTGCAGTTCAGTAGTGCACATTCTGAACCAGTACCTCTTATTTTCAGACACAATCCATACAACAAATTGACAGTCATTTCATGCTTGGTGGAAAAGACAAAATTTGAGCTGAAACTGAAATTTAAATGAAAATAGATTGCTTTGCATGAACTGACCAGAAACAAGTTCCAACCACAGTTACCATAAATCAGAATGCTTAATTAGGCATATCAGATGTCTTCAATTTATGATTACTTAACAACTTTTCACAAGAAACAGAGAATATTTAAATGTGTGGTAGGTGGACACTGAAGCAGACATGAGACAGATATATTATATAGTATATATTCAGAAAACAATAGACAAATAGCATAGATATTTAGGCTGTAGATAAACTACTTTATATTAATGATATTTAATCTAAGAAGATTAAAGAAGCCTGTACATATCTTTTCTGCTTCCACTATCAGTATCAGTGTGGCAATCCATGTTTACCAACAAAAATTGTCGCTTTGCATAATTCTGAGCCCTCCAAGTCTAACGTTGCTTTCATAAGGTACATTGTACTGAATTTCTCTGTTCCAGTCAATAGAAAAAAATTCACAGAAAAAGAGAAAAGTATAGGACTGTATGCATCGCCTTGTTTAACCCTGCTGTGCAGTTAATATATTCAGTCTTTTTGGCGCTTAAATGATCTTTGGTTTGATAGCATGTTGAAGAACTGAAGTAAGTAGCATGGGGTCAGTGCCACTGAATAATGAAGTAATGGTTCTGTAAATAAGCCAACAAAACAATTAGAAAAAACATGGAATAGTAAATATACTAAAACTGTTAAGTGTTATATATATATAGACAAAAAGATAATTGGTCAATAAACAAATTAACACAAAACAGTTTACTGTTTTAGAAGAAATATTCATCTGGTGCTTAGTTGCTAAGTTTAGTTGCTTTAATGATTTATATGTTTTTCTTTTGTTGTTGTTATTGTTGCTGCTTGTGGTGTGTGTGTGTGTGTGTGTGTGTGTGTGTGTGTGTGTGTGTGTGTGTGTGTGTGTGTGTGTTTTATTTTATTTATTGATTTTAAATTTAATGTATGTTATGAAGTGTACTGATATTTCTGGGTTATGTGTGTGCCTGTCGTTTTGCCCACAATAACACAATGTGCAGACAGCATGTTGCTGCACAGTCTGCATACTCCATTTTCAGTGGGCATACATGCAGGATGTTTCCATGAGGCATTGGATTCTGACAGGAGTTGTAAACATAAGTTACAGGATCCTTAATATGTATACCTGGATTCTGACAGGAGTTGTAAACATAAGTTACAGGATCCTTAACATGTATACTTGATGTTCTGTGTGTACACACATGGAGGGGATTCAGGCACTTGTAGGTTTACTCCCTTGTTGACCTGGAATGTTGGGAAAATCTCTTCCCTTTACCCACCAAGTGGGAGGTACCCAGGCAAGATCAAATTCAAACCTTCTGCTTTGACATCCAATTGGAATTAAATTATATGTCTAATTATGACAGAATCACATCTCTCGTTTAGTTTATTACTTTATAGTTAAACTGTTCACATTGATGCTGACCTTGCAGCCTCTGAACCTAATCTTCTGATAATCTTACTTTGCTATTTGATTCTGCAGTCAGCCTCTGAATTTAATTTTTTAACAATCTTGTGTGTAGGAGGTCCCAAGATGGCTGGTATGCCACCTATGCCAATGCAAGGACAGCGCTTTCAAGGTGGCCCTCCTGGTAGCTCTTTGAACATGAATGCCCCTGCTGGTCAGGTTCCACCTGTAAGGTTCAGTGGTGGTCCAGTGGGTCCACCGCCACCAGTGGGTGGTAATGTCAACGGGTTTATGCCTCCGGCATCACAAGGACTTGCGCCACCAAGACCTGCAGGTGTGAACAGAGTACCTGGCCCTCCAGTATCAGCCAGTGTTGCTCCTTCCCAGCCCGCAGGAAACTTCCGCCCTCCAGTTTCTGGACAGTTTGTGCCTCCAAGTAGTTATCATAATATAGTGCCTCCCTTTGGAGGTGGACCTGTTATCAATGGAACTTCAAATGTTCCTCCCTCGGGAGGCTTACAGCAACCCATGAGTCGGCCATCTAACCAATTTCAGCCGCCTCCACCTATGTCACAAAGGGGGCCTGTATCAGGACCTCCACAACCTTCCCTGCCATCCCAGTCTCCTGGTAGCACTACCAGAAGTAGTAGTACTTTTGCAGATTCTTCAGGAATGACTGCACCTTCTTCTGCTAGTAGTGGCCATCCAACATCAGTCAGCAATGCTTCTGGTGCTACCACATCCAACTCTGGACTGGCGAGTGAGTGCAAGAGTGCTTGTAGAATTCAAAATGCTCAACAATTTTCTATTTTTGAGCAGTTCCAGTTGCCTTATAACAGTGATAAATTTGACTATGTTTAATTTCAAAGTTTATACAAACGTGATATGTTCCCAGTCTAATGTAAAGAATTTTTCTAAGTTACAAGGAAGAAGTTCATTGTTGTAATTTTAAACAACTTTCATGGTTGCCAATGTATAGTTAATGAATTTATTGCATTGTTGTGTCTATGGGGTGTGTTTTAATTTTAATTTAATTGTGCATGTGATGTTGATTTATTTTGCTATTTATCTAACTCTGTATTCCTAAAGGCATGCTCTGCTATTTTTCTCTCTTGCCTTTGTTTCTGCATGATCGAAGTTGTATGGTAAGACTAAAACGTTTGAAAGACTAAATCATATAGCCAAAGTATGTGCATGCCATTTGCTGAGGAGAAACCCTTTCTGATATAATATCTCTGTATTTTTTGTCACTATATCTCATCGGTTATATGGAGAATAGCCATTCTATTTTGTTCAGTTGTTTACAGAATTTATTTTTATTTGAACAAGAAAAAAAAACAAGAACAACAACAAAAACAACCCAGTCTGGTCTCTGTGACATTCATATCAAGATCAAAGAAAGTTCTCATCAGCTTCCACCTCATTTTCTCCTTACTTATATACACCTTGCTCATTTATGTCTCATTTTTATGTCAGCTTCTGGAGCTATAAAAGTTTGTCGACTAGTGTGAACAACAAGTTGTGCTAATCATCACAAGAATTATTCACATAAAAATATGAAAAAAAAAGAAAAAAACTTGATCACACTTTCATGAGAGAGAAGCATGAATGACCAGTGGAGTTTATTCTCTAACTCAAACTAGAGACAGTGATATTATGCCTTTAAAACTGTATCGATCTGATGATGTCGGTAACAAGCCCAGAGATTCTTGATAGAACTTTATATCCTTTCAGCTGTATAGTGTATTAATCCCAATAATGAATAACAAGCCCAGAGATTCGGATAAAGATTCTTTGGTTGAGTAGTGTATGTTGAGCTCAGTGAAACTGAAAAGCTCCTTGCTAGGGCAGTAAAGGAATTGAACAAGATGTCATCTTTATCATCTTCAAACTCTGAGATTCTCATTAGTCACATCAAATTCAATGCTATGATTTATTTAATTTTAATTTTAATGTATCATTTGTAATTACAACTTTTGTTTGAATTCAGTTTTAAAGATGTCAGGTTTAGTCAAACTAAAATCTGTACTAAAACTGATCATCATTGTCATGTGCCTTGCCACATGCATTGTCAATCATGACTATTTTAAAAAAAAATTTAATATCTCCTATCCTTTTTGTCACCACCCACTCTGCAAAACTGATATTTTCTTCTGTGTGTGGTTTTTTTTTTTCCACTAGTTTCCTGTTGTGATTAGTGCTCAAATTTCTTTTGCCTCATAAAATGCCCTGTAAATGTTTCTCGTCTTTTCCTGATCTTCTTCTTTAATATTCTTTTAATGTTTGCTTTTCGAAGACTGCTCTTTTTTTTTTTCCTTTGCTGTCCATGAAACTCTTAATATTCTTCTTAGAAACCACATTTCAGCTGCCTCAAACTTGTTCTGAATTTGCTTGTTGATTATCCAGACTTCGCATGTATGTAACAGTAATGGTTCTATGTAACTTTGAAAACGAAAAATTCTCTTCCTGATGTCAGTGATAGGCATTTGTTGGTAAGAATGCTTTTCGTTTTCTTTAATGTTGTTTTAGCTTGGCCAGTTCAGCAGGAGAGGGTTGGGGGTCTTTATAGGTAATAGTATGGGCCACCATACCTAACCCAGCATGTTTCCAGATGGTGGAAAGGAGAAGCAGCTCCAGATATGGAGGTTAGATGCCTAGTAGTCGCGAACCGAATGGTGGCTATCATTTAGAGCAAGGAGTATATCTGGCGGCTCGAAAGTGTCATTATATGCCTCACAGTCACATGCTCTTGAAAAGAAGGGATCATCTCAGCGAAGGGAGGCAAGGCAACATAAAACTGCCCACATCTCCCATGCCTTGTGGGTAGTCATACGTGGTTAGTGGAGAGTCCATGATACAAAAGCTGATGGAAGACAACAGGAAACTACCATTGTATTCTCCCAAGAATGTCATGACCCAAAAATATGAGTACTAGTCTTCTACTGTACTAGTACTACTAAAATTACTTTTACCTTGTAATTTTGAAATTGATAAAACTTGAACTGACATGTTTCATACTCCCTTCCATGTCCAGAAGACAGACTTTTTCACTATTCAATGTTAAACACTACAGGTTGTGTTCCTTACTCTTAGAACATTGCTTGTTAAATCAATGAAAACTGTTTCTTAATAGTTTAGTTATATTAATTGTAATCTTATATTAATTGTAACCCTTTTCATTGAGTTTTAACTCCCACACCTGTACATAAGCTGAAATGGTAGATGGAATGCCAGACTGGAGTGAAAGAACAAGAAGTAATACTTTGTATTCCTGACATATATGATTATGTAAACATTTATGATCCAAATGTTTATTTGTGAAACTCTTTTATCAGAATTACTAAGTACTACTTACATCTATTGTTTAGGTCATCAATGTTGCTTTTCATGAATCATTTAGAGAGAATTTGTTACAAGTTTCTTTTCTCATCCCTGTTCACCCACCCCCCTCATTCCTCCACCTGTCTTGCCTCATCTCTCTTCCTTTGTATCCCCCACGCCCTCCTATTTTGCTTCATCTCTCTTCCTTTTTATCCGGTATATCCACCACTTTTCTTTCTCTGTCTTCTTAAACTGAGAGTGTATTCATTTCATCCTGCTGAGTTTGCTCTGGATTTACTCATTTTTACTTTTGAACTAAAGCAATCAAACAGGTATGCAAACATTGAAATAAACAAATGAAATGATAATGAGATAATTGTATAGAAAGTTGTGTTAGCCATAAGTTTATCATACTTGTTCAGATTTGTGCATACATCTCAGCTGCTAATCATTTCTGGGCCAGAGATATAACTCTAATAATTCCATTTGTATAGCGCAAACAGTCCATGCCAAAAAATGCTCATTGCACTTTACCTGCAGAACGAAACAGCAACAGCAATAAAAGCAAAACAAACAACAACAGAAAGGTTGAGTGGGGGGGAGGCTTGCCATGTCATTTATTAATGTAGTACAGTCAGATACACACATCAATAAATGTGTGCAACATAAACATGATAGTTCATGAAAAAAAATAACAGATCATAGCATGAAGTTAGAAATAGGTAGTACTTTTAGTGATACAGGGCCCTCCAAAAAAGTATAAAACCACCTTATAATTATACAATATTTCAGATACATACAGAGACTGAAAAATAAACATAGACATAAATATATCACATGCGCATACATACACACTTTGGAAAGGGTGAGGACAGGTGTTACTAGGTCAGTAGGTGATAACAGTAAAGCAGCAGCAACAACAAATAATCTTACTACCAGAATATAGTATATATTAGGAAGGAAAATGTACAGAAGTAAATATATTTTGATGTATGTGGGTTTATACAAAGGTATTAAACACATCCACATACAACATGCACCTACACGTATGTATGCACACACACCTACACATATGTACGCACACACACAAATATATACACTGCCTGTTCATTTACACACACACACACACACACACACACACACACACACACACACAACACACACACACACACACACACACACACAACACACAACACACACACACACACACACACACACACACACACACACACACACACACACACACACATGTGAATAGACGTTAAAAGAAATAACGAACGATCACACGCACACACACAATATATGCATGAGCTTCTAAAAGCACATAATGTGAATAGACATGAAAAGAAATAGTCAACACACACACAAAAACACACATTTAAACTAACTGCCATACAACTGAACCTAGAAGAACCACAGGCATTAAACTATATGTTTTGAAGATATTTCTGACAGGGATATGTTTTGTGGTGTTTTCTGAAAGTAGGCAGACAGCTGCTTTGTCTTAAAGTCACTGAGAGGGAGTGCCATCTAGTGCCAAAAACATGAATTTTTTCGTGCGAGTAGTTAACTTAAAGAGAAGATTGTATGATTATGAGAGAAAATTTTTAGACCTGAGAGTTTTGGAAGGCTGGTAGCGTTGGATTCAGATAATTTAGACTTTGAAAACAAACTGTAACAATTTTGTACTCAGTTCTTGCTTTGACTGGAAGTCAATGTAGTTTTCACAAAAGTTCTCTTGTACTGCACCATTTGCTGTCCTGTAGAACAAGTTGAGCTGCACTGTTTTTGATTTGTTGCAGTTTGGATCTGGCTGAAATGTGGCTAAGAGAGAGTCACAGTAGTCTAGTATGGATTAAACAAAGGATACTTGCAGCTTGTTTGTGACATCTGAAGAAAGAAATAGGCAGATTTTGTTAATTCATAATAGTTGGAGATAAAGAATTTTGCTCAGACAATTAATGAGTTTCCATGGATAGGAATTCATCAAGAAAAATAATGAGACTCCTTGCAAATTTGCTGAAGATTATGATACAGCTGAGCTAACTATGTCTTTTGAGGTTACTTTTTTTAGGTTTGATTTTGTACCTGTGTATATGTATGTATGATTTTTTCCCTTCTTTATCCATTTTCGGTTTGTTTATCTTTATTCAGGCAGCCATGTCTTGGGAAAGCAGGGCAATACCATTTTGAGTCATCAGCAAAGAAATGGTAGAGTGCTCCTGATTGTTTAATATCAAAGCTAAGTAATTGTAAAATGTTATTGTGAAGGAAACAACTTTACAAGACATAGAAATGGAATATAACCCTATGGAACACCTTATTTGAGCAAAGTTGGAGCTGATAAGTATCATTGGTGACAACAGATCAAGTTTGATAAGAAAGGTACGAACTTGAACCACTCAAGAACACTTTCAGAGCAGTCAGTTTTGAATAACAATCTTGAGATCATGATATCATGGTTAATTATGTAATGCTGCTGAAAGATCTAGTAATGATAGAATGGACACCTTTCTGTTATTGAAAGCCTGCAGAAGATGATTAACAACCTTAGGCAAAGCAGTTTCAGTACTGTGGGCTTTATGATAGGCTGATTGAAAAGTTTCAAGGAGATTATTGGCTTCTACGTGACTCGGATTACTGGCTTCTACATGGCTCATCAGCTTTGAGAAGATGAAGCATTCAAGGACTTTGAACCTAAATGGAAGATTGAAAACAGGCTGATTATTTGTTTGTTTGTTTGCATCAGCTTTGAGAAGATGAAACATTCAAGGACTTTGAACCTAAATGGAAGATTGAAAACAGGCTGATTATTTGTTTGTTTGTTTGTTTGTTTGTTTTTAGATTATTGGGATTAAGATTGGACTTTCTGAACAGGAGGTTGAAGGGTATGTTCAAAGCTTTGTGACATGACACCTGTGTTAAATGATATATAGATTCATGATTTCTGTTCTGTTTTTTTTTTTGTACACACAAAGACCAACCTAGTTTACTTTGGGTTTTTGGCTTCAGTAAGAAAAAATAAGTGTATTGTATTTTAGAACTGAAAATAAGGATTTTTTTTCGTGTGCCCAGAACATCCAGTTTTCTGAAAAAGAACACAAAAAAAACAAGTTGTCATTACCTTACTTTGAATGACCTTTTTTTGTGATTTTATTACCTGTTGTGATTTTATAACCTGTTGATGCCCATATTCTAGCCACCATCTGCATAAACTTTGCCCTTTCTTGCTCTCAACCTATGGCTGATAATGCAGGAAGCTAGGGATAGGGGAGGGTGTCAAAGAGTTAAGCTTATTCATAATTGCAATGTTTCTGTGTTTTACTAATGAAAACTAGTATTGATTTGGTCCTCTCAAATTTGTTTGCCTCTGCAAACAGATTTCACATGTGTACACATACACAGTTTACCTTTTGCACATTCAACATCTGACCACTAATTGGTGGTACTTGTACCCAATCAAACTGGAGGCTTTTATAACTCTTCAGACCTACAATTTAATTACTGAATTAGTGCTTTCGTAAGGTACTAAAGATCTGATCATAGATGGTTGAGAAATCTGTTTGTTAGTTTGTGATATGTTTGTCATATATAGGTTTGCATCTGCAGATCTATACACAGTCACACATTGTACATGTGATAGTAGTTTTACTAAAGACACATATATGCCACACACACACAAGCCACACATTTAAGCCACACACACACACGCGCGCACGCGCAACACATACACACATACCACACACACACATGCACTTGCGCGTGCGCACACATGCACATGCACACATGCCACACACACTCATGCACGAGCATGTGCGCGCACACACACATACACACTATACACACACTATACACACACTCACACACACACACACACACACACACACACACACACACACACACACACACACACACACACACACACACACACACACACACACCACACACCACACATGCATGCACATTCACATGCTCTGTCACTCACTTTTCATTTTCTCACTATGAGTATGATAGACCACTTTTGGCAGGCTTACTTTATTAAGAGGTGCATTATTGCAGACCAGGGACTTGCTCATATTTTAATTTTATGTACATTGTATTTATTTCAGGGGAAAATGTGTTCACTTATTTGCTGTGTTAGCTGCTTTTGCTTCCTGGTGTATGTTTAACATATAAAATATCACTGTATTGTGTTTACAAGTGTTTGAGTTCGCACCCCAGTCCTTCCACTGAGTGTCAGTTTGTATTTTTATTTTTAATGCTGCTGTGTTTAAATCTCAGGTCGGCCCACTGAGTTGCCTGTGCCCTATCATGGGCATGCACAATATTCCCATCAGATTGGCGCAACCATGAAGCTTACTCCTAACCCCACCCCAAACAGTTCAGGTACTTTGGTTTTTCCTCCCAGAGTTGTGATAAATGTAAAATGTCTGTCCTCTGATTGATTGGTTTCTATCATTTTTGTCTAATTTTTAATATAAAATATTCTCATTGGTTGAAAATTATCATCACAGAAATAACAACATAAACAAGGATACACTGTGATGTCTTTGCTGATCTGTTATCGGAAAGTTTTCTTTCAGTGTTCTACCAGTAGTGGTAATTTATACAGTAATAATGACAATAGAAAAAACTTGGATATTACAATTAGAATATTGATAGTAAGAATTTGGAAAAACAGTGCGTACTGCACTAAAGAGGTGTATACTGAGTTTTTAACTTAAATATTACAACTAAAAGAAAAGTTGTGTAACTAATCTGTTTTCAAAACAGTGGTCTTGCTAATAATTTGTTTTCGCTTATTTGATATCTGTTTGGGAGAAATACTTTCCTGGAATGTGATTATCCATCATACTGCTGTATTACTTTTTAATGGATGATTTGTTATATTATTCAATATAGTGTTCAGATGTTATTGAATTGTGTGGATTACTATTTAGTTTTGATTGCTTTCACAAATTTCAGTTGCTTGTACATTTGTACAGTATAACTGTTCATGGTAGTGTTACTGTTGTACTAATCCCACCCCCCTTTTTTTTTCTTTTTCATTTTTTATAATTACTAGTAATAGTGAAGTACTAACATTCATGATTTTTATGATTACTGTGGTTTAGTGCATTGATCAATGAAAAACTTGCCAATTGCTGATTTTAAAAAAAGAAAGACCACGCATGAAGGGCTTATAGATCTGCCACACCATTTGTTGTAATTTTAGCATAATGTACAAGTTTTCAGATATTTTCTTTCTTGAAAGAATGGTTAATGCAATGTACTAAACAGGTTTGGTGAGTACCTGTACTTAAATGATTTACCTCTTGAACATGTTTCTCTTTGTGTGTCGTATTCTTGGTGTTTTACTTTAAACTAAACTTTCGATGAATAATTGTTGAATAAGGGAAAATGCACTTTTCTTTATGTGTGTGTTTTGTGTATTGTGAGTGAGTGTGTGTGTGTGTGTGTGTGTGTGTGTGTGTGTGTGTGTGTGTGTGTGTGTGTGTGTGTGTGTGTGTGTTTCTTTCTGGCTTTGATTCTTTTGGAGTTTGAAATTTAAACTGCTTTGTGCTTGCTTATTGGTGAAACCAAGTAAAAACAACAGTAAGTTAAAATTAACTGGATACTGTATTGTGTCATCATCAACATATATATAATGATAGCCTCCACACCCTGCATGTTTGTACTAGTTCTAATAGTAATATTGTAGAGTTTTAGTATTTCTTTGTTTGCTGTATGGACCATCATAAACTATCAGGTGACCTTTATCTGTACATTTAGTTTTAATGTAATTCTAGATCCATGATCTATGATTGAAGAATATGCTGTGATTTTTTAAAAAGTTGATTTATCTGTGTGGAAAAATGTATGCATGCTCTCTGAGATAGAAGTTAAAAGTGTCATCTTTGGGGTTTTTTCCTTTATTTATTTTTTGGCCGACTGTTTGGGTGTTAAAAAAAAAGATTTGTCATTCAGTAGTAGGAGAAAAACGTTGAGGAAGATAAATTTTAATGGAAACATGACCATATGTTTTTAGATACTTTGTTTTTGTCGTATGTTTATTTATTTTTTTATGTTGCATTTGATTTGTTATTTTGTTTCTGTGTCTCTGTGTGTGTGTGTGTGTGTGTGTGTGTCACTATATGGTATGTTCCTGTTCTTGCCAGCCCACTTTCATATCTGTAACACTGTATTAGTGTATAAGGACTGCAGTAGCCATGACCATTTTCACTATACATGTATGGAATTGGAAATGAAATGTGGAATTTGTTCAGTAGAGATTGTCTGGTACACTCCTTGAGCTTGCGTGGTAATAATTAATGTATAGTCTTATATCTTGTCAAACTGAAAGTATACGCAGTTTGAATTAAGTAGTGATACAGCTGCTGTCTGTATTTCATATGTGAGAGAATCAGTTGGGACTCTGAATGGGGTACATCTACTGTGTTGGTCAGTCAGTATGAGTGACAGTGTAGATCTATACAATATATGGACTTCTCACTTAGGCCTGAGATTCGACTCTTCCATTTATGCCCATACTGTACATATTTCTGGGTAAGACTAATGTTGTACAGATAGCTGGAACTGCAATTGAACAGACTCACAATGACTCGGGAATACAAATACTCATGCAGTTGTGTTTCTGTTTGATAAAATGGTCTGGCTATGGGAGGAAAAGTCTGTAACTGGGTAGGGAGTGGGGGAATGTATAACTATTATTACTGAATAACTAATTGCTGCCACTGTACATTGCTTGTAGTTTTCATATAGCCAGCAATTCATGTGCACAGCTGACGTGGTGAATGTAGTGCTTTTGTAAGGCAGATTTGTGTAAAGAGATGTTGGGGTGATGTTGGAGCCCAGGTACAGCGAACAGTGCATATTGCATACATAATACAAATGTACATCCACAATAGCACCAGATGTTGCTTTTAGTTTTAGTGTTGCACACTGAGCCTTTTTTGTTTATTTTTACATCAGTTGAAAAAAGAGCAGCCTGTGTCAGATGGATTAATCTACACCCATCCATTTTATTATTTTGGAAACAGGTGTTATAGCTGTTGTCCATATTTGTGTTCAGGACTATGTATTCTTTGTTACTGGCCTTAAATTGTTTATTCAGTGTTATGTCTCAACTTCTATGTTCAGTGTAGTTGTAAGTAATGCTTTATCATGTGTGCAACACTATGACTATGGGCAAATGATTTGTATTAGGAATAATAGATTGTAAGCACAGTTGTTTTTAAGCTTTCTGAAAAGAAAGTTTATGGGGTGTTAATTAGATGAGTTTGCTGTACTGTTATGTAACCTGTTTCTTCCCTTCCTCCCTCCCTTTCTCTCATTTCACCCTGTCTCTTTCTGTCATTTCTCAGCCTACCATTTTTGTGTCTGTCCTATCCCCTTTCTCTGGCCTGCCTACCATAGACATGAAATGATAGGAAATTAGCTCTGTCGCAATCTGTGATTAATTACTTGCTCTGTCACAGCACTTAACAAGCACACACAGATTCATTATTTTCTTAATGTCAATTCAATTTCGTGGCAAACGTATGTATTAGATAAACAACATACAGTAAGCAGTCAGCTTGCAAATTAGTGTGAATGGATAAGTTCATAATGTAACAAAGCCTGAAATTGAAACAAAACAGCACCAGATTCAATAGAAAAGCTTAAGTTATATAAATGGAGCAAATTAAGGCCAAACAAGATAGATGTATGTTTACTTATCAACCAGCCATTGTTAGCTTTCTCAGTATTGCTTTAAGGTTCAAAGGCATTAATTTGACAAAACAGTAGGATTTTCTGCTGAGGCTTTCAAAGACCGGATGGTTGCCTGGTTGCCAATCTAATTACTATTAATATCTATGTTACCCTTTCCTCCTCTGATGGTGCATCCCAGGACATCTGGCACATACTTGGAGACAGTGCTGAGGACTTGTGATTCTCGAGGGTACCAGCCAAGGCATTGTATCACAGAAGGAATAAAGAAAGCAGATGATATATTGTTCTTGCAGGCTGCCCTTGCATTCACAGCTATGGCTGTGATGTCCAGTTATAAGGATTGACATTGGCAACAGGGTACTGTATGTAAAGAGTTGATAATAAAAAATGTAGACACACATACACATCAAATTTATTACATGTATCATTTACATGATACATCTCACCTGTCTCACCTGTCGGCGTCACCGGGAACAGTGTTGGCCGCTGCACATGATGTCCTCACAAGTTGCCTCCAGCACTCTCGATCTTGGCTAAGTCTGACCACCTCCTGGAGTTTCTTGCCGCTGATGTTTGTGATGTTTCTAGCAAGTGATGCAGGTGGCTGTCCTCTGTTTCTCTTTCCTTCCACTTTACCTTGGAGGACAGTGGACATCAAGTCTGTTCTCTCATTACGGATTGCATGTCCAACATATTTCAGTTTCCTCCGTTGTATGAGTACTAGGAGCTTGCGTGTAGTACCCAACTCATTCTGGCAACATATCTAAACTGTCATTAACAATGTACATGATACATCAGTACTGTTGAAACATTACCAGGCAGAGTTTACATAAATAGTTATTGTACATTTGCTGATATGCTGTGTGAATATACAGAAAATCAAATAATAGTACCAATTTGGTAAGATCATACGATTTCAGTTAGTACTTTTAAAACGAACCATTCAGCTTGAAATCTGTAGTAGGTCACATTTATTACTGCCAGATGTTTTTCATTTTCATGCATTGTTCACGAATATCTTTTAATGAAGTTAAAGTTATTCAGAAAATATGTAATTCAGTCGTTGTGTTTGTATTCATTATGTTGAACTTTGCGCATTAAATCAGTTCAAATGTGAAAATTAATGTTTAATGTCTGTTATGTCCAAATAGTGTACAATTTTTTCATTAAACATTACTGAGGTGGTATTGGTACAAACATTGTTAATGACAGTTTAGATATGTTGCCAGAATGGTTGTATACTGGAGCAGTTTCAAAAGCTAGGAAGTAGGTTTTGTTAGTTTGTTGTTCTAAAGAATTAATACTGTGCATATAATGTATATTTGAATTCATGATGAAAGCATTTTCATAATAATTTCACGTTTCCCCTTCCTAACACCAAAGACATTATAATATTAGATTGGGTAGCATGCAGGCTGGTGGTGTTCACATTATTTATGCCATGAGGATTGGGTGATTTTTGTTTTTCATTCTCTGTCCTGAATAAGGACTATAGATATGCTTAAAGTTAAATGGTTTGTTTCTTTTAAGAATATGTGTGTTTGTAGTACATCTTAATTGTGTATGGCTATGTCAGTATGTGTGTGTGTGTGTGTGTGTGTGTGTGTGTGTGTGTGTGTGTGTGTGTGTGTTGTAAAGAGATGGCTGTGTGTGTGTGCAAGAAAGAGAGTGTGAATGCTTTGTGTTAAAAAGAATATGTGTGTGTCACTGTGTGTGTCACTCTGTGTGTGTGTGTGTGTGTGTGGTGTGTGTGTGTGTGTGTGTGTGTGTGTGTGTGTGTGTGTGTGTGTGTGTGTGTGCACAAGTGCTGTACACATCAAAAGAAATGAATTGGATCAGGTTCAGTTGTTTTACTTTGAGATCCTTGTCACATGACTTAAAAGTAGACATGTACTCAGTATTTTGAAATCCACTTCAGAGTCTAAGGGACGCACAGACTGAGTTCTGTCATGAAGGTTGACATACTGTAACGTTTATTAGGTACATGTGCTCTCTTGTGTTTTGAACAGTGATCTGATACCTGTGTGTGCAAGTAGTAAACAGAGATCTTTCTTAACAATAGCTTCACTTTTGTGGTAGGATAATGCTATAAGCAATTCAGAAATGAATTTATGAATTTATAATTATATGAGTGAACAAATAATAAAACATTGAAAAAAATGGAAATAGTTCTTTCACAGTGGTTGTGATGTAGTAGAGAATCTCAGCAGACATTAGATGTTGAAAATGTAGGATTAGTTATATAATAGTATGACATAATGTAATTTGTGTATGCCATGATGTGACGTTCAGGTACATTGTCTGGAATCTTTGATCTAATATTTGTACTTTTTCTTTTTATACCTGTTGTTTTGATGACGTCCTTCTTATTTGGTGTATTTAAAAGAAGAAGCATTGCTTTGAATACACATTCAAAATTTTTAAAGCCAAACTCACTGCTGAATATTTTATTTTTGAGAAGCTAAGTAGAGCATCACTTAGTCCATCTGATGAAATATTTGAAAGTCTTTGATGAAGGTTGAGAGCTTGTGGCCTGTTGTGAAATTAGACCTTGAAGGGGACAGTTTTCTGACTGTTTTGAATGGTAAGGTCAGGAAGAGGGTTTTTTTTGTGTGTGTGTGTGTGTGTCATAAATGTAATGATGTGTTGTTTCTTCATGAGTTGTTGTCTGTTGCAGCATATTTGTTTGATAGGAAAAGGGAGGGTGGGACGGGATGGCATGATATATCTACAAGGCAAAATTAGGTCTTGTCTGACCTTATGTCTGCAATGCATTGTTCTGTCTTCTGTTCAAATACAGATTACTCATTACTCACAAGAATATTTTTAACTGTATGTGGGTGTGCTATAATCAAATCTGGGTAATGAAACTGCTCTGCAGGAGCCGTAAATTTATGCATAAAATTAAATAGATATGCCTCTCTTACTTTCTCCTGTGTCATAATACAACTGTAACGATGTTAGTATTAAGATTGTTGATAGAAGTTATGGGTGTTAAAATTGTAGCAGTGGTGATAGTTACATAAGTTATGATAATGAACAAGTGAAAATGGCGTGTATACTGAGAGACTTTTCAGAGACTAGAGAGTATTAACATTATGTAAACATTGTTTTATTTCTGTTTATGAGAGCCTCCCTCCCAAAGATCTACAAGTGAGATTTTCAGAGACTGGAGAGTGTAAACATTGTTTTATTTCTGTTTATCAGAGCCTCCCTCCCAGAGATCTTCAAGAGGACCGTCCCCTGTAAACGAACAATCCTATGATGCCCTGGAGGGGCAGTTCTCACCTGGTCAAGGTAAGGTGTCATCAGACATACTTTCATGTCTTCCATGTTTACGGTTTTCTCATGTTGAGGATAATGTGTACTCTATGCCTTTTCTGTATAAGTTCATCATGGTGTCTGTTACTTACTTTACTTAGGCTCTTCAGCCCTCTTGTGGTTGTAGGCCACCAACAAGAGAACTCCATCCTTCTCTGCTTTTGCTTCTAGCTGTCTGTAGGTAAGGCCCATCCTTCTAGTGTCTGCTTGGAGATCTCTTCACCAGGTGTTTATTGGCTGGCCTCTCTTTCTTTTCCTTAGGGGGTTTCATGTCAGGGTCCATGTCTGATGATACATGGTGCTGGTTTTCGTAATATGTACCCAGTCCATCCCCACCATCTTCTTCCATTTTCACTTTCTGCTGGCAATTGATGTGTCTTCTTCCATTGATTGATTTGTTGTTCTTGTCTGGTTAGTGAATCTGGAGGATTCGTCTCAGACAACTATTAACCCTTTAATTCCCGCACCTTATCCACCAGTTGCAATAACTTAATCCTTTGACTCTTTCATCCTATCTAGTGGCTTTCTGCTGGAAGCCGGGTGAATAGGATGAAGAAATCAAAGGGTTACGTTTTTGCTTTGCTGGCATGGTTGACAATGCAGGGTGCTGGGGACAGGGTGTGGGAGTCAAAGGGTTAATGAAAGCCTGCAGTCTGTTGAGGATAGTTTTTCTCATCTCCCATGTTTCTGCACCATACAGCAGCACCGACTTCTCATTGGAATTGCAAAGCTCGATTTTGGTTTGTTGTGATGGTACTTACTCTAGGGCCCCAGATGTCCTTGGGTTTTACAAAGGCTGCTCTGGCCTTGCCAATCCTTGCTTTGACATCTGCATCTGTGCCCCTCTCCTTGTTGATGTTACTCTAAGATAATTGAATAGTCCATGTCTTTCAGCATAGTATTTTTGAATGTGACTGGCTCAGCACTTGTTGCACTGATTTTCATTATCATTGTCTTGTTGAAGCCTACTTTTGATGATGAGTCCTTCAGTTTTGTGGTTTTATCTTGCATCTTCTGATGGTTATAGGACAACAGGGAAAAGTCATCAGCAAAGTCCAAGTCATCATTTCCATGGTGTCCATTTGACTCAGTTTCATCTCTCCTGTGTGGATGTTTTCATAATCCAGTCAAATGACAAGCAGGAAGAGGTACAGAGACAGGAGGCAGTATTGCCTAGTCTTGACCTGGAACTTCCTGGTAAACTGTCGTCTGTAGATGACCATGCAGCTTATTCCATCATAGTCGTTCTTGATTATATTGGTCAACTTGGTGGGTGCTATATAGTGTGGAAGCAGTTTCCATAGGTCACACTGTCAAAAGCTTTTTCGTCATCCAAAAGTTGATATATCACATTTACTTTGGCAAGTTTTATTTGCTTGTGAAAATGTGAGCTCATGAAGCTTCTGGATCTCAGCATGGCTTCTTGAAACTTGCTTTGCAGATGCTGGTACGGTGAAGTTTGCTGTTTAAAATTTTCATCATAATTGCTTGTGAACAGCCACATATGGATTAAAAAAAGAAAGAAAGAAAGAAAAATATAACAAAATGAGAGACAGTCCACATTTGATCAGGCACCATCATAGTTAGGGTGGTTATTGTGAAGAATCACCCCCCAGAGAAAATGAACAGATGTATTAATTAGAAATCTACCCCCACCCCCCAAAAAAAAAGTCTGCAGAAAGTAAGCTTTACAATCATGTCAGATTGTGCTCTTTATCTCTTGTTACCAGCGTGCAGCTGATCATGTATGAGTAAAGGCATTAAAGACAGGTGTGTACATGTTATGTATCTGTACAGACTTTGTATACAAGTTTTATGTGTGTGCATTATGTTTTTATAACTGGCTACAGAATATGTTATAAACTTGAAAGGCTCATAATTATTTCTCTTTTGCCCTGATGTTAATTAACAAGTATTGATTTTTTTTCAGCACACGGATGTTATCATCCCCTCCCTTCCTCTCCTTCATTTTTCCAGGCATTTCACTCCAGCACTTCTTTTCATTAAATCAAAAAACCAACAACTTTTGATCGTTTTCTTAAAAGGGGGATAGAGGGGAAAGGGAGAGTTAATTCACATCAGGTTGATGGGAGGCTGTCTTTTTCTCCCTTTTTACATCTGAAGCAAGAACTGGATGGAAGATTTTCCTATTTATTTGTGGATTGATCCTCATCTGGTCTAGACCACAGGTCCACCTGTGTACTCACCAATGCACAGTTCAGTGGTTGAAATTGTTTAATATCAGACAGAATTTCCTACTGTTTATAATAATATTGCTTGGTTTGGTCAAATTTTATTGTGTAAGTGAAAAGTGGTTACATCATATATTTTACCAATAGCATTCTCTTTCAAGAACATAAAATTGTGTACAAGTGTCAGTAAAAATAGAATATAGTTATAGTAAATAATATTGATAATGATAATAAATGTGATGATGATATTAGTAATAGTAATAATAATAAATAATAATAATAATTATCATAATAATAAACACAATCATAATGGTAATAACAATAAATATAATAATAATAAAGTATTTATATTGCACACTTATCTAACAGAATGTTAGGGTTCTGTGCAGTTTACAGGCATTATTAGACATAGTGTCACAATAACCTGGAATCGGTGATAAACAGCAACAAAATAAAAAGAATAATCTATGCACAGACAAATCATCATCAGATATAAGTAGATGCATAGATACCTTACACATGACACACACACAAACCTTACACATATGCATAGCACGCACACGCACATGCATGCATGCGCACACACGCACGCACACGCGCGCACACGCGCACCACACACACACACCACACACCACACACACACCACACACACACACACAACACACACACACACACACACACACACACACACACACACACACACACACACACACACACACACACACCACTCCCTCCTCATCCCTCCTCACTATGTTAGTGTAAATATTACAGAAACAGCCAGATAAGCCAGGGGATATGGGGTGGACCAGTGGGACAGAGGAAGTTAGGGCTTGTAGTGTTTCTTGAATAGGTGAGTTTTGGGAGGTGATTTGGAGGAAGGAGTTGATGATATTTCTCTTATTTCAGGAGGAAGGGAGTTCCAGCTCTTGGGGGCTGCAAAAGAAAGGGAACATTGTCCATTGGTTATAGTGTATATGGCTATTTGTGCGTGTGTGTGTGAGCGTGTGTGTGTGAGCGTGTGTGTGTGTGTGTGTGTGTGTGTGTGTGTGTGTGTGTGTGTGTGTGTGTGTGATTTTCTTTTTTGATGTGCCCTGTTACTCGGTCATATTTTCATTTTCATTCACCAACACATTTTCATGTGTTGTAAAATGATAAAATCATTCCAAATTTTATAATTCATGTGGCAACATGTCTGCTTGCATAACAGTACTGACACACTTTTCTGTGTTGACTGGTCCAACTCATTGTCCATAATAATGATGATATTTATAAGATGGTTAATCTTGATGAATAAGTCATTCCAGTGTGCTACTCTTGTCATTCACTTACAGTGATGAAACAATAGTGATATCTCAATGTGCCAGTCATTTTCGTGGTGTCAATGTAAAATATAAAATCAATGTCATGTCTTCTCGTAATTCATGTCCTCCCCTAATAATAGTATTCCAAGAATGTGCATACAGTTTTGCTCTGTCTCAAGGTATCTTCCAGATAAATTCTGGTAGATTTGCATGGAAGACATATGTATTTTTCATATAGAACTGTCTGAAGTGTCATGAAGCCTTGTTGAACAAATTCTAATTCTTAACACAGGTTTGCATTGACAGTAATATGATATCCATTGTGCAGGTGCACTGTCACCAATGCAGGGTCAGGTACCAACATTGACTGGGGTTCGACCCCCAGTTCCACCTTCTGCTGGCCCTCAAGGTGCTTATCCAACACATCCAGGGCAGAGGATGCCTCCCCCGCCAAGGCCAGGTATGCCAGGTCCCCCACCAGGTTACGTAGGTCCTCTTCCGCCTAGCACTGGCACTGCCAATGCAACTTCTCTGGGACAGCAGCAAATGCGTCCATACCCTCCAGTGGTAAGAAATTGTCCAGATACTTTTTGACAAAATGCAGTTTTTGAACTAATCTGAAAGCTAAGAGTCATAATCAGCTTTTGTGTGCCATCCTGTTGATAGCATCCGGTACTGCTCATACATATATCCCATGTTTTTTGTTTTTTTTATCCTACTATGCCATAGTAAACGAGAGCACAAATGAACCCTACCCTACACAGACCAGATTTATGTTGTTTTCTTTTGTTATTGTTGTTGTTTTGGGGTTCCTTTAGATAGGCCTAATATATTGTATTCAGGGGATGGAAGGTGTTGTCAAGATCAGCATTGCGATAGCATTGTTTCAAACCAGTTCCCACTTCTTCCTTTTCCCATACCTCCTCCCCTCCCACCTCCCACCACCAAAAAGGGTGGACAAAAATTATATCATCACAATTTTGATGGTGTTACCTGAAGTGATTGTGGGGAAAACTCCATTGAAATAATGGTGAGGGTAGAAATGGACATGACATCAGTGTCTCTTGTATTCACACCATGATCAAACATATTCAGAATGCGATCATAGTGAGTGGTGCTTTTCATTTGATCTGTTGATGTTCTGTTCAGAATGGTAGCTGTCACCACAGGTATGGAAGAAATAAATGGCATTACCAGACAATTTCTGATCCAGATGTTTATGAATTTAATTGTTGAACAGATAATATCTTTATGATTTGGTATGTCTTGTGGGTTTTTTGTTGTTTTTTTTTACAGTAAACATATGTGTTCAAAACGATGACAGAGAATGGTATTGCATGCCAAATTTGATTATAGAGTCAGTTAGAAAACTTTGCTTTGTATGGGGTCGCAGTTGTCAAACAAAATTTCTTATCACAATTTTGTTGCAAGATTTGATTTTTGTAGATAATGTAGTGGTGTAAAATAATGACACTTGTTTTCCCCTCTATTTGTTTACATCTGCTTGTGGACAGTAGGATCATAGTTCATATAATCTTCTTTTTTAAAATATTAAATTGTTTAAATTTCAACATTTGTTTAATTTTAAGACATTATCTGTGACATTATCACTGAAAAAAGATCTGAATGTCACAAAGGAGAAAAGCTGGTTATAGTGTTAGTTGACACTTTTCCATTTAATCTTGAGCAATAGCGTCTTTTATTTGCCTTATGTATGACTTGCTTATTGTTATGCCACAGACTGTTAGGGCAATAATGAAAGTCTTGCCACTCCTGTCAGTTGCGTGTCAATTGCTGTATGAGAATACCATACGTATGAACACAATCATATTTGTGATGTCTTTTACCTGTTGGTTTATTTGTTTCTGTAAATGTGAATCAGCATATCACAGATTAGTAGAACATTGCTGTAGCCCATTCTCCAGAATAACTCAGTTATGGTGTTCTATCAGACTATAGTTTGAATTGATTCTAGTTGCTTTGTTGTTATTTCTTACAGGTAAAGCTTTGTGATTTTGTTCTGTTGTGCCATATGTTAAGACAAAATCAGATCATTTTTGAAATCTGGATGATAACCCTTGTTTTGGGCAGTACCTTAGAATTCCAGAATTACTCTGTATTGATTCTTCAAATAACTTTTGTATTTTCTAGTCACAGTACCCAGGCTCCATACCTCCACCAGCTGGTGCTTTCATTCATCCAGGCGCCCCTGTGCGACCCCCAGGTCCCCCAACTGGGCATTCTTATGGGCAGGCTGGACGCCATCAGGGCCCGCTTCACAGGGGCAGCCATCAGGTCCACCAGGTCCTCCATCTGGACCACCAGGACCGCCATCCAGTCTGCCAGGTCCTCCATCTGGTCTGTCAGGACCTCCATCCAGACCACAAGGACCTCCATCCAGTCTGCCAGGTCCTCCTTCTGGTCCACCAGGTCCTCCATCCGGACCACCAGGGCCTATCCAAGGGCCTCCTACTGGACCCTTCAACTTAGGCCCACCTACAACAGGACAGGGTAGCAACTATCTCCAGCAAACCCAGACATTGCAGGGCATGGTCAGGCCTCCAGGTGTGCTTCCCTCAGGGCCTGCAGGCCCCCACTCAGGACCAACAGGACCCCCGTCTGGACCCTATGGTCAGCCCCCTATGGGCCAGGGCTACCCCCAACCAGCCATGGG
>CM060306.1:48657207-48907207 GCA_030674185.1 Monoplex corrugatus | reverse complement strand
TGGAAATTCCAGAGAAATGAATGAATCTGAATCAAAGTAACTGCCAGTGTTCAAGCTGCTTGGGATTGCTGTTTATAATGCCATCAAATTTAGTGTCGAGTGGGCATTAATTGTTGCAAAGTTGTGTGTATCAGTGATCATCATTTAAAGTAGAGAAGTGGTTGTATTTCAATTTTCAGTCAATAAATTTCTGTATATTTCTTTATGAATGGACATATATTCCTTATCAGTTGTCATGGTAGATTTTATAGTGTGTCTCACTGAACCTTCTGAATGTGACCATTCTATATCCCTGATGTCCTCTCTTGTGTGTCGGCAAGGAATGTATACTTATTTGTTAGATTTTATTTATTGTTTTCTCCCATGTTTGTGGGCTGCAACTTTCACATGCACTCAGATATACTTGTGGATTTTTATGTGTGAAGCTATTTTTGTTTTGTTTAGTTTTGTGTTCTGATACCTCTTCAAGGCAGTCATGCTTCATGTTTGGGGGTGTGCATTTCTAGGTGTTTTCGTGTTTCCATATGCCAGCGATCATTGAAATGCTCACAGTATTTGCAACATATGTATTTGATGTTCTGCATGTGTATACACATAAAGGGGGTTCAAGCGCCAACAGATCTGCGCTTATGTCTCTACCCTTTACTCACTGGACGATACCCGAGCGGGTCAGACATGGACCTTTCAGTGTTATTTTCAGTTTCTCAAGGTGGCATCTCAATGCACAGAGCAAATTCCATATACGCTGATACCACAGCTGTCACATGATGGATAAGATCCACAGACCTTCCAATCGGAAGACCAATACCCTAACCATTCAGTTGCATGACTGTCTACTTATGTGTTTTTAAGACACCTTTTATTTTGGGGAGAGATAATATTTGTATAGTAGAATTAGATTAGGTTGAACGTCCTTAAGATACAGACAGAATCCCACAATCTCACCTTTGATCAGTGAAAAAGGCCTGACTTTGTATTCCTCAGGGGTACAGGCAATCCAGTTACTGAAGAAGAGTCATCTTTAGGGTTTTCTTTCTCATTGGGTTCACTTTAGAATGTTGGCTGAGTAGTCAGCATGATATGAGAACACAGACCAAAAGTTATTGGTTACTAAGAAATAAAGACCAAAATAAGAAGTAAAGAACAAACAGAGTAAAGGTTCTCATCCGTTTGTTTTCCAGCACGTATTTCTGTAATGGCTTTAATGTACAAAGCTTTGCATGTGTAATGTGTGTGATGCATTCTGTGTGGTTAACTACTGCTGCTGAAGACACTGTCATTATTATTTCTTTCAGTGTGAAGAGGAAATGGTGAGTGACATTTACATACCCCCCCCAAAAAAATAATCTTTTTCAATCTCCTTTCAGGAACAAGTGGAGATCGATTCAGATCAACCAATAATGTCATTAGTTTTGATAGATTTCTCAGTTATGCAACTGTTTATCAATGTAACTTTAAAAATAGTACCAAAATATAATGTTTTATTTAATTGGCCTCAATTTTGTTACTTCTTTCAAGAGGGAAGTAGGAGAAGGGCGCAGTGACAGAAGTAGAACATTATGCTATTCTTCATTTAAGAGAAATGAAAAAGCGACAGAAGTCGGGTGAAGTTAAGTTTTTCTCTCCCAGTGAAAACATGTATTGTATCATCATTCACAAATTTTTATGATCGATTCTTGTGTATGATGAATTGTCTTCTCTTTTTTTTTTCCTTTTTGTTTTTTGCTTCTGTTTTGATTTTTTTGTGAGGAAATAAAAGGAGATTGTTTATGATTTGAACACTTTGGGTTGCTATTCTTAAATCCATGATATGGGTGTCTTAGGCTTAGGTTCAGTTTGGCCTCCTCTCATTTGCTTGTGCAGTTGGAATCAGTGTGAGCATGTCTTTCCTTAAAAAAAGTGTTCAGGTATTGACTAGTGGTTGCATTTTCTGGTTATTGTTCACATATTTATTCACCATTTCATTTTCTGATCATGCTAGTTTCAGTGCATTGGAATACGGTTTTGCTGCTAAAAACCTAGTGCATGTTGACAGAATTACTTACCATTTCAATTCACATTGAATTTCTTTCTGTAAATTGTATGCATACAGTGATGATTCATGTTGCCATCCCCTTTTCAACCATTTTGAAATGTATTTTTTATCTGTGGAGGTGAGAAGCATGTGCTTGTTCTTTTTTCCCCCCATGCTTAGTGAACATTTTGTGTCTTGTCTGTTTTACATTCCAGGTGTGGTTTTACTTTTTCTCTGTACCTGTATGCATGTACTATACAATCCCCATGTTAACCCATTTCACTGTCTCACTCTCTGCACCAGCTTCCTGCAGGAAATTTGTGGATAGGGTAAGGGAATGAAATGGTTATGAAATTATCTGCCACAACATTTTTTATGAAGTACTTTTATGATGAATATGTGCTGCTTTACCTGTTTTCCAGACCATTTGAAAAACAAAAAGTTGGGACAAATTATGTCATTGTTCATCCACAATCATGGGTTCTGTGAAGACCTGTGCTGTAAATGGCCTCATAAAGATAGTCAATAGGGTATTTAATTGCCTCACAATCAATTGGCCATTAGGGTACAGTGGGTGAGCGTTGCAGTTTTTGCCATTGCATGCATGCGCACACACACACACACACTGACACACACACACACACACACAAACACACGCGCGCGCGCGCACACACACACAACACACACACACACAACACACACACACACAACACACACACACACACACACACACACTCTTAACCACACACACACACACACACACACACACACACACACACACACACAAACCACACACACACACCACACACACACTCTTAAACTCACACGCACACACACACACACACACACAGACATCAGAGAAATAGTTCTGCCCACCAACATTCAAATTTGCTTCTATTCAAAATATTGCTGTTGATTTCTCACATTTTACATGAATGCCACATGTTGCAAGTTTATATTTGGACAGGTGTTTGTAAAGATTACTTCTGTTCTACGAAATGTGAAGCAGTGTTATGTTTTCCACCTCGAGTTACATGATGAAATATTGCAGCAATGCCATGTGCGTACTCAGAACAGTTGCAAATACTTGAAGACACAGAGTGTTTTACATACTTCTTCTACAGCTTGAAACAGTATAGAATAGTTATGTTTATTATAGTTTTGTAATGGTCACTTACATCTCTTTTAGTATTGAATGTTGTGTAATGGTCAGGTACATCTATTTGCCATTGGTAGTAACACTAGTTGCTTAAAATCTTAAGATGGTACTACTATTATGGAAAAAGACAAAATACTACATAGGTGGAAAGAGTATATTAAAGACCTTTTTGACAATGACAGAAAGAAAGAACACATCAGAAGAAAGAACATTGAAGGATCCCCAATAATAAAAGATGAAATTAGAGCAGCGTTGAAAAAGGTGAAACCAGGAAAAGCCCCAGGACCAGACTACATTACTGTAGAAATGATTGAGGCTGTAGATGAATTTGGTATTGACAAAATAACAGACATCCTAAATGAAATTTATTATAACAGAAAAATCCCTAAAGATAATTATGTCAAAATCAATTTTCATTGCACTTCCAAATAAAGCTGGGACTATAGAATTAAAGCTCTATCAGACAGTCAGCTTGAGGGTCATATGACAAGGATTCTATTAAGAAAAATCGTGGATGAGGACAAGGAACAGAATCAGAGAGAAATTGCAGAAGAACAGTGTGGATTTGTTGAGGAGAAAGGAACTATTAATGCCATATATATCCTAAGAACTCTCATTGAAAGATCAGTTGAGTTGAATAAGGATTTGTACTTATGTTTTGTTGGTTATACCAAGGCTTTTGTTTGGGTAAGACACGAAGAATTATCAACCAACTGGAAAAGCTCAATATTGATGGAAAAGAATGATATGGATTAACGTTTTGAGAACAAATAGCAGCAGTGAGAGTAGAAAATGACATAAAAGAGCTTTTCAGAATATCAAAACAGGGGTTGGGTAGAGATGTGTCCTGTTACCAGATTTGTTTTCAATTTATAGTGAAGCCATCATGGAAAACCCAGAAAAGTGCCCACGTTGGCGGAAAAATGATAAATAATCCTTGTTAATGTTATGTAGATGACACTGTTCTTCAGTCTTGTGTAGTTAAATAGTTGCAAAATGAAAACGACTGCCAGGGACTGACTATAAAGTGAGGCAGATTGTCATAGGCCAGGTGATGATCTGTCTACATATGTCTTATTGTATAATAGATCCATTGCAGTCATTCTGTTTTTTGTTGTTGTTTTTTTTATCTGTTTACCAGTAGAGTTGATATTTGCTGTATTGTTATGTAAAGAAGAGGATTGGATTTTCATCATCCTATCAGCAGTTTAGTAATGGATAGCTACAAATGTTTTTTGTTGATAGTTGCAAAATGGATGGTTATCGGTATGTAATGTTTCATATCACTACTAGCAGTCTGTCCTGCTCATGCTGTTCACATAATTATAGCCTATGGGATCATGCTTGGAGTTGGAGGAGAAGCAGAAGAAATGTTAATGATGGCAATGCTTTCGCTGTGTATGTTAAATTGGTGTCTGTTTGGTGTCTTGCTTAAGTGATGAAAAAGACCAAGTTGGTTTTTCTGTCTCTGTTAGCAGTCACTCTTCTCATGCTGTTGGCATAATTGTGATCTAAAGTGTCTTGCTTATGACTAGAACTTTGAAATCTTATCTTTTACCTTATGAAGTCAAGTCAGCCAGTTAATTCAGTTTTAATGATTACAGCCCTTGTGGACTACAGTGAACAATTTATTAACTTAGTTTTTTTTTATCTTGGACTTTTTTAAAATTCATTATTAACAAATCCAAAAATGTAATGATTTTCAGCAAAATAGAATCAGTTGCATCAAAGATTTAAAACACATGCAAGTCATCCACATTTTTACCAAATGATCAACATAAAATTAAATGCATAACATGTGAGTCACAGTTATCAGTGTAGAAAATAGATATAACATACATGGATAGGTGGACAGAAAATACTCCTGTGAATTAAATCTTAATTAAGGTTCATAAACATGAAACATGAAGAAGAGTGTGGCTTGAGCTGAGTTATACCAGCCTGTATTGTGAATGTTTGTTAGAATATGGTGTGTATGTCTCGAAAATAGCTATTGGGGAAAATGCCGTGGGAGTAAAATGTGCAGGAGCATATTGCGTGTACACACGCATGCATGCACGTGTGCATGTACATGTGCACGCAAGCAATTGTGCATGCATATACACATCAAAACAAAACACATACAATTACAAACCAACACCAAAACAAGACACATACACACTAACAAAAAATGCATACACACACATTCGCTAGCAAAGACACACACATGCACACACACGCATGCACACACACGCGCGCGTGCATGCACACATACACACATACACACACTTTCTCTCTCTCTCTCTCTCTTCCTCTCTCTCTCTCTCTCTCTCTCTCTCTCTCCTCTCTCTCTCTCTCTCTCTCTCTCTCTTCTTCTATTTCCTTCTCTCTCTTCTCTCTGTGTCTTCAAGTATTTGCAACTATCATAGCATGATGTTTATTTGGAGGTTTTTGTCAGAATGGGGTGTCTTTCTTTTTCATTCCATTTGAGACATACCATTCTGGCAGTGAACACTAGGAATTTTTAAGATACTGTGCCCGCGCCTGTTGTAGCAGCTGCCAGTAATCCAGTCATGTGTGATAGTACACTGTCGATGTCATATCTACATCACACACACACAATGCATGCTGCGCGCACACACACACACGCGCACACACACACACACACACACACACAAAACACACACACACACACACACACACAACCACAGCACACACACACACACACACACACACACACACACACACACACACACACACACCACACACACACACACACAACACACACACCTCAGAAAGATAATCTTTACACTTGTAAATTCCTGTATACATGCATACTTTATTCCTTCTCCAGTGCAACCATTTTTTGTTATTTGTTTTTGTTTTTGTTTTTTCTTCCATATAACTCTTTTTCTAATTCCTGCCCATACATTTTGCTGCAGGGTTTATTCTAATATCCGTCATAGTGAAAAGACGTTGAATCAAAGAACAAACGGTCACATGGTCACACTCAGGCATGTGCCCGCACACGCACAAACACTCACACACACACACACACACACACACACACACACACACACACACACACACACACACACACACACACACACACACACACCACACACACACACACACACACACACACACACACACACACACACACACACACACACACACACACACACACACACACACACACACACCACACCCGGCTAATCGTAGCATGATTTCTTTAGCTCAGTTTTTTGTATGTGAAGTGATATCGTGCCTGTTGCAGCAACTGCCAGTGATACAGTCCAGCGTGATAGTGCGCTGTCGGTCATGTCGTACCTATATCAATCCCTTTGTCACGTTTGTGGATCAGCGCCGCTGGAAATGCAACCTCTGCTTCAGAGTTAATGAATGTGAGTTCGAATATTGCAATCATCACTCGGGGTTGGGTTGGATAGTTTTCAGAATGATAGTTATTGTATTGATCATCCAAGACTGTTGTGTCTTTTCTTTGTTATAAGCTTACTGATAAAGATTTTATACAGTTTTCAAAACTATACAGTTACTCCAAGACCATTGTGCCATTTTTAAGATTTATTAAGATTTTGTAGTCATACAATGTGTCTACGCTGTGTCTTTGTCTTTTTCCCTCTCTGTTTTATGTCATATCAGTTGAGTTAGTATCAATATCAATTACAAGTATTGAACAGTAAGATGTCATTAACAAATGTGCAATACAGCACAATACATATGTGCATATTATTATTACATGCATACATAATGTATGTGTATGTAAGCATGTTATTTCCTGCATGCTGAGAGTGTTGTGCTGTTTGTTTGAAAACATTTTATGTTTAGTTAGTTGTGGTTCATTGACATGAAACAAACAAAAATTCCTTCTTATAGAAGTTAACTTGGGGAGGGGGATCCATTACATGGTTAACTGAAGGTTGGTTGAGGATTACTCACCAGAGTAGTGCCTTGTCAGCAGAATTAAAGACAGCACGCATGTCATTTAAGCAGGAAACTTGATATTTTTAAACAGGAACTTAGGACATGTGAGGAAGCATGAGCAAACCAGTCTTGACTTATGTTTGTACTCTCTCTCTCTCTCTCTGTACGTGTGGTTCTTTCTATTGATCTAAGTGTTTGGTTGTCGCAGTGCCAGATGAGTTTTCCTTTGACCCAGTCACAAAGACATACGGAGATCCACAGAGGAGACCAGAGATAAAATCAGCCACCATTGAATTTATTGCTCCCTCAGAGTACATGGTGAGTTAGCAGCCTGATTTGCTTGTTTGGTATCACTCCCTCCAACTCTTTCTGTCTCAGTTTCTCTCCCTTCTCATATTCTGGTGTAATGTTTTGAATATCTTGGCATTTTAATCAACGTGAGTTAATGGGTGAGAATGTGTGGCCCAATTAAGGGTAGATCCATAATGCAGGGCAATGGTTCAAACCTCAGGTGAGCCACATATTCTGGTCTGTTAGCTCATTTGGTTAAAGAGCCATGCCATTAACTCGGTTGTGAGTTTAACACTCTGGTGGACCACAGGTTTGCAGCAGACTGGCTGGCTCGTTTAAACATCTGGGAACAATCATCTCACCAGACAGCAGATGTACGTTGGAAATACCCAGTAGAATTGACCAAGCTGAAACAGCATTCCAGAAAATGGAATGCATTCTTACCAACAAATGCCTGTCAGTTAACGTCAGGAAGAGAGTTCTTCAGTGTCACATAGAACCAATACTGTTGTACGGATGCAGGGCTTGGACAATCAACAAGCAACGTCAAAACAAGATTGAGGCAGCTGAATGTGGTTTCTAAGAAGAATATTGAGAGTTCCATGGACAAAGGCAACAAATGAAGCCATATTGAGAGAACCAAGCACAAAAAGAACATTATTGAAGAATATTAGGAAAAGACATTGATGAAGAAGATTAGGAAAAGTAACATTTATAGGACATTTTATGAGGCAAGAGAAATTTGAGCACATAATCACAACAGGAAAGCTAGAGTGAAAAGTAGCATCAGGCAGACCCAGGAAGAAAATTTGGACAGTTTTGCAGGTGGATGGTGACAAAAAGATAGGATATATGCTTCCAGCAACAAAACATAGATTTGTATAGAGGGCCATGATTGCCAACACCGTGTGGCAAGGCACATTATGATGGTGATGATGATGTTCCACTCCTTCCCCCCCCCCCCCCCCCAACTTTCTGTTTCAAGACCTTACAAGCTCATAGGGTTTTGCACAGACTGGCTGGCAGACTGGGTATAACGTGTGGAATTGTCCAAACTTGAGAAATCTTTGAAGGGTTTTCCATCCCAGCCAGCTCCTAATTGAAGGTGCTCTGAGTTGTGTGGAGAGATCGGGACAACATTTGAGTCTCATTCACTCTCATGGATATACCATTCAGGATGTTGCCCACAGTTCCTTACCAACACCACAGATGCCAATATGTACATAATCCAGTCACAGAATTATGATGCGTAAGTTAAACATTATAGAGATAAGTCTTACTACATGCTGGTCAGATCATGTTCATGTACGTGACACTTAAACTTCATGAAAGTATGCATGCTTTTGTGCCAGCAAAACTGTGATGTTTACATGTCATCATTACTCATCATTGTTTGAATTTGAACTGTTCAGTGACTTCAGTGTTCATAGCTGAATTGAGTTTAAGCTGGTTTGTTGCAGCTGAGACCTCCCCAGCCAGCTGTCTACCTGTTTGTGCTGGATGTCTCTTTCAATGCTGTGGGGACAGGTAAGTGATGTACATTGTGCGTGTGTTTTTGTCTGCATGTGCTTCTGTACTCGAAGAATAACTGATAAAGATTAAATGCTGACAACTGTGTATGTAACTGATTGATGAAGGTAAACGTTGGCACCTGTTTGTGTTTGCCTTTATAGTAAGTAGAAGTGAACCATTAGAAATGAACTTGCTTCAGTCAGCAGATGGATACTTACCGGTCAGATTTATTCCTCATCTTAGATTTACATTTCTTTTGGAAAACAGAATGAAACTTAACTCCTTGACTTCAGATGCTTTTTGAGGTAAGGTGTTTTCCATATGCTGAGGAAGAAAATTGTGTCTTTGTCATGTACACTAAAACTATTGTAACTTCCATATTTGTGTGAGTCTACATGAAATTATATAGAATGATGCCTTAGGCATAACAAGTTCTACTTTCAGGTGATTTGTTTTGTAATTTCTTGAAATGATGTTCAGTCTGGGTGTTTTCATATTTCTGTAAGTCAGCCATTGACCTGCATATTTGATATTCTGCATTATTGTATACACAAAGCAGATTTAGACACTGGCAGATCTGCACACATATTGACCTGGGAGATTGGAAAAATATCCATCATTTACTTTTCAGACAGACGGGTCTTAGAGAATCAAACTCAGAATCATCTGTTAGGAAATCTGATGTTTACCCACATGACTATCAACTAAATTGCTCTGTGAAAATAATCATTGAAACTTTTTATTTTTACCAGTCATTGTGGTGAAGTGGTTAGGGCAACAGACTACTGACTGGGAGTCAGGAGTTCAAACACCTCTCAGTCAAAAAGAAATTATTGTGGGATTTTTCAGTAGCTCCTGCTGAGAGTTGAGTATTTTATGGATTATTTGGAAGACTGGAACTACACAGTCAAGTCTCATCCACATATACAAGGGCATCATTGAGAGTGTTTATCAGATTTCCTGATCAATACCGCAGATGTATGGTCTCAGTCTAAAATGGAACTCCATAGTAAAATCACTGTCATTCCCATTTTTATCGTCATAGCATTGTGAAAAAATTGTCCCAGATTCTGTGGCCGTTCACGACTTGATCTTGTGGTGACCATTGTTGGTGTGTTTGGAGGTATGTTGGAGAAATGAAATGAGCAGTGTAGATAGAGTGACACAGGAATGGTACAGAAGTCTTCCTTATTTTTACTGTTATCATTGATGTGCTGCAGGCTACCTGCGCCTATTTACGCAGACCTTGATGGAAGAACTGGAGAGGTTACCAGGAGATGCCCGTACCCAGGTCGGCTTTCTCTGCTTTGACCGCTCCCTTTACTTTTTCAACCTGTCAGAGGGACTGTCACAGCCACAGATGATGGTGGTGCCTGATCTGGAAGGTAAATGAAGACTTCCATGTATGTATTTTAAAGGACCTTTTTTTCTTCTTCTTATCTCTGTAGTGTCAAGGACATACTGGTATGTCATCAAACTTTATCTTTCTTGCTGTGGATGAACTGACTTTGCTTGCTATCACTTTTTATACTGTAAAAGAATTAAAGTACAAATCAGAAAAGAAAGTATTGTTGAAGAAGGAGAAGACTATCCATCTTCCTCTATATTCATCAAAAGAATTAAAGTACAAATTGGAAAAAAGTATTGTTGGGGAGGGAAAAGATTCTGCCCATCTTTCTCACTTCTGTGACATGATCTTGAGATTGTGATGTGCTTGACCAAGAAAGGAAATAATTATCTAGTTGTGTCATAATTATGCCGTTTGTTCTGTTGTGTACATGCAGAAAAGGGATTATCTTAAGTATGGCTTGATCTTTACCCCCATCCAATTCCTATTTGCCCCAGAAATCTGAAAATAGAAGGCTTTACCCTGAATGGAATAAGTCATTCATTACTGTACAGTTCTTTTCTTTACCACTGTCTCCTTCTACTCTTTACCCAAATGGAATAAGTTGTTCATTATTGTACGATTCTCTTCTTTACCTCTGTCTCCTTCCACTCGTTACCTTAAATGGAACAAGTCATTCATTACTGTACGTTTCTCATCTTCTTTACCACTGTCTCCTTCCACTCCCCCACCCCCACCCCTTTCTCTTCTCACACATGTCCTGCTTCTCAGAAGAAAATGTCTACAATGCCTGTGCTTTTGTGGTTGCAGATGTATTCCTGCCTACTCCTGACAATTTGTTGGTCAACTTGCATGAGTGCCGTGACATGGTGGTTGAGCTGCTGACCCAGCTGCCTACACTGTTTGAGGGCAACCATGAAACTGGCAATGCTCTGGGCACTGCTCTGCAGGCTGCCTTTAAACTCATGGTGAGATTGAAAGCAAAAAAAAAGAGTATGTGGAGTGATGAATAAAAAAGCCTTATAGTGAGATAAATGGTTATGTGGGTGTATACATGTAGATGTGTTGATTGGCACACACCAGGCAATAATATTTGTTTGAAGAATTGCTGCATTAGGACAGTTTGTGCTGTGCCCAAGTCTGCCTGTTTGGTTTTGAAGATTTCTCAAACCTGAATACATGTACCCATATGTGTGCACAGGCATATACACTCTCTCACACACTCGCACATGCACACACACAACGCGCACACATGCACACACACACACATGCATGCATGCATGCACGCACATACACAATACATACACACACACACTCATACTCACTCACTCAATCTCCCACTCACTCAGCGCAATGTGAATTCAGTAATTGTATCATAAACCGTTGATTCTGTACTTATTTTGTGGTATGTTAAGTATATCCAAAATATAGTTTACCTGTGTTTTGTGACATTTTCAATGTGTGCTTACAGACCTCAACAGGAGGCCGTGTGACAGTGATGCAGACCATGCTGCCAACAGTTGGACCAGGGTCACTAGACAACAGAGAGAGCAATTCGAAGGGTGCCAGTCTGGTGAGTGTATTTGGTTTTCATAGGAATCCATTTAGGTGCATTTTGGAAGATGGGATAATGTAGTTCTTTGGGCACACATTCTTTAAAGCCGAGATTGATCCGTTAACTGCCTCACTCTGTCCACCAACCTCATGCAGGTGATGGATAGGGTGAGAGATTGACAGAGATAAGCATCTTCAGAGTGGTTGCCAAATAGATGGCTGACAGGATTTGTTTCCTAGCTTGAGGAGACCACCACTATCCACCCAGTTTTAAATGGATGCATCTTTAATGATGTGGAAGGTAAAGCTGTGGGAGAGAGAGGGGGGTGACGAAACTGACACCACCCTTATAATGCTGGCCTTTAGAGAAGTTGAAGTCTCCAAACATGTAGTTTTATGACAGCCCTTGAGGTCATTGGAAATTTAATTTTTGCTTTTCTATGCTAATGACTCCCAGCTGCTAATGACTCCCAGCTCCACAACAATGCATCTCCAGAAAATCTTTCAACTCTTCTTTCTAAGCTTCTGTTATATTGAAATCCAGAATTGTACAATAAAGAATAAGCTACAGTTGAATACAGACAAGATTGAAGCAGTGATAGTTGGCATCTTGACAAACACACCTTTTTGTCCAGAAGTGATTTCCCCTCTAGACTCTGTGCACACATAGACTTATAAAATAAATAAAAAAAACATTGTCCTTTACCCACAAGGTTTGAGGTATTCAGGCAGTATCAAACCCCTACCCACCATCAGA
Source organism: Monoplex corrugatus (assembly GCA_030674185.1). Classification (NCBI taxonomy): domain Eukaryota; kingdom Metazoa; phylum Mollusca; class Gastropoda; order Littorinimorpha; family Ranellidae; genus Monoplex; species Monoplex corrugatus. Next base: position 48,894,648 of record CM060306.1, on the reverse strand, counting down.
AGTCAGACCCACTTGACTACTACAGTCATCATTCTCTCATTTTGACATTCCTCATTTTGGGAGTGGGGGAGGAAATGTTTGTTTCATTTTCTGCACAGTATACGTATTGAATATTCTATGTGTGACATGTTCATTTGAACAGTTTAACATGTCTCAGTTGTTGTTCTTGTTTTAAGCTTGTGCTCGAATTTACTTTACAAATTCAGCTTTGAAAATATGACTCTTAGAAATTAAAGGTAAGTGAAAATGATTAGCTCTAAAATTAACTTGTGTATTTTTTATTTTTAGAATTCATCGAATCTTGGGCCAGCATCAGACTTCTACAAGAAGTTGGCTTTGGACTGCTCGGCCCAGCAGGTAGCTGTGGATCTCTTCATGCTTAACGGACAGTATGCAGACATTGCTTCCGTCTGTGAGTATTCTTACTTTTGCAGCTTCTTTTAGCTTAACATTTTGTGACATCAGGTGTGTACTCTAAAGGTTGACTTTAGTATGAAACTGGCATATACACACAAATTTGTGTGCACACACACACACACACACATACATGCGTACTTTGTAATGTAATGTAATGTAATGTAACCACAGTATACATACACTCTCTGCGCACCATATGTAGCACAGACGTAATATATATGCATACACTTAACAGTAATATCTTTTGCCACAAATGACTATAATTTTTTGTCAATGCTGTAAGTGTTTTTATGTTCAATTTCTGTATCTATCTGGTACCTAGAAATGCACCTCTCTCGCTCTTTTTCTGTGTCTCTGTCTGGCAGTCTCTTAATTTTCCTTTTAGAAGAACTGAGGTGGTATCTAGACGACGAAAACAAAACTGTATGCTTGTCTGTAAACAAAATATACTTCTGTCAAAGCTCACTGAAGCTTTTAATTGATTTCATGGTGTGAACTTAAGACACATACATGTAAAAAAAAAAAGTTTGTTCACTGACATTTGTATGGTATATAGACTGACATTTGCTAAAGACAAGCAGCAGATAAAATGCTCTGACAATTTCTGTTCATATCGTCAAAATTTGCTTTCTCATATTTTCTTTAACATTGAACATATTATTCATTATCTTAGCACTATTCAAGAAAAACCTACAGAAAGGCACAATTTATCACTTTTGAAAGAGTATTATACACCTTGTGCAAATCAGAAACACCCCTCAACAGAAAAAAGTAAAATCTTCAGTAGTTATAATTGCAACAAATGTACACTTTCCTCAGTTTCTGTTTTTTCCCCGTCAAACTTTTCAAAAACCTGAACTATGTTACAAACATTCCCACATGTGCAGAAATAACATGCTCTATTTTAATTTCTCTGTTGCATGAACTTGTACAGGGTTAAAGTTATACCACAGTGTAGACTTGTGTTTTGTTTCATGTTATAATAACGCTTGCATTTCTTTTATTGTTGCTGTCTTTGTTTTTAGTTGTAATTCTACTTTAAGGGGGAAAAAAAGAACAAGAAGAAAAAAGGTATTCTTGACACAAAAAGTGTTACTGTGGATTTTTGTTTCACTTGCAGCATGTATTTCCAAGTATTCAGCGGGCTGTGTTCAGTATTACCCATCCTTCCATTCTGCCCGCAATCCTGCCATGTGTGACAAATTTGAGTCAGACCTCAGACGCTATATCACACGCAAAATTGGCTTTGAGTCAGTCATGAGGATACGATGTACCAGAGGTAATTTGTTTCAGATTGGATTGGTTTGTTTTCTTTTGTTTTTTGTTTGTTTGGTGTTTGTGTGTGTGTGTGTTTACAACCCAGTATTTCTGTATTAAACACAGGTTGCTCTTCCCAAGGAAAGCATGTTGCCATAGTATTGTGCCACACTTTATTTTATCTCCCATCTTTGATTTAAATCAGAGAGTATATTTGTGTGTGTATGTTGGTCTGTATGTGTGTCTGTGACAGAAATGTGTGGACAGGAGTTGATTGTTTTTCTCTCACACACACACACGCACACGCACACGCACACACGCACGCACACATGCACGCACTAACACATGCACACCTTTGGATTAGTCTGTCAAGTAATGGAAGCTGTTTACTTTGAGAATAATGCATTTGGTGATATCAGAAGATTAACTTTGAGGCTGCTTCCCTGTGTTAACCCTTTCACATTCGCACTGCTAGATGTAAAGCTAGCTCCTAGTATTCGCATTTTTCTGACATTTTTTCATCCGAGTACAGTCATGCTGACAAACATACTGCCATTCACTTGTTTGAAAGTACAGAAGAAAGATTTTTTGCGCACATATACACAAGTGTCCATAGTTTGATTTGCATGTGGTTTTATGTGTCCTGGGTCTAGTGTGCGTGTCCCTGTCACCAAAGATGTCACAGACAGAGGTATTTTTATGGTGACAATACAATGGTTAGCATACAAACAAGCTCTATTGTCTAAAAACAACATTTGTTAGTTGTAAACACAACACCTGTCCTACCCGACGCTGTCTCTGCTCCTCCAGTATAGTATCCAATACACAGGCACAACACAAATGTCACAGAAAAGAATTGTCACGATATCACCAAATGAACATAAACGGAAAGAAACAGAAGTGTTTTACAAAGATATTTTGTACATGGTCATCTACAGATTTCATTCCCTATACACTATTTACACATATGTGCCTCACTGCCTTACACAGCTGTACACTTAGTAGAATTCCTGCAGTCAGTGCACGCCACCAGCCAGCGCTAAGGCGGGCTTGCTGGGCCCTGTTATCAACAGCTGTAGCCTATCAGATTGCACCTCTCTTCTCTTTCCTCCCCTCCCTTTACTCGGCTGACTGCTGTGCCTGTCCCAATGTGCAAAATCACAAGTTTTTGTTTTGTTCGATCTGTGTGCAGCTCCCCAAACATTCCATCTCGGATATGTCATATGTAGATTCACAATTCTCTAGGCTACACATCGATACCAAACTTGCCTACTTTAGACAGTATTCAATTTGAGTGAGAATGATTTAAAGTGAAGTAAAAACGGTGTGTGTTTTGTTTGTTGATAGTATTCATGCAAAAATCAACCAAATACAAACATGTATAACTTGACAACTACAGTATTCAGACAAAAACGGACAAGTGGGTTAGTAAGAGAATCATGCCTACAAGTAGAAGTGGCCTACCAGGAGTTTGGCCGGCAGGTCGTTATGCAACGGTCGGGGGGTGAAAGAGGTCACCCCCGGGTCAATGCTGGCGATTTGGATCAGTACATTAGAGCTGCAGGAAATACTCCAGTGGGGAAAGGAGGTATCCAGTAGTTGTAATTCATTGTTTAATGTCACAACACATGAGCGCCATTCTCAATTGTGTCAGTTCCAACAGAAATTCATGTCAATTCATAGAAACTTTGAGCACTTTGTCACATATCACAACAAATCCTCAGTTATTCATTTTCTTTCATACAACTGACGAATGCAGTCACCACAATGGTGACAATCATGTCAGTAAATCTATCTATTTCTTCTGTGCAAGTGCCTTTAGTCCGGGAGCATATTGTTGGAGCACAGGAGAGACCAGAGTCATGTGCTCATTCATGAGGACTCGCAGCTTTTCTTCCTCTGTCTTAAGGCCATGAGTTCGGCTCTTCAAGATGTTGATGAAAGCATGGCTCTCCTCTCCCCCTTGCTCCCCATGTAGCCCAAGTCCAAACCGCCACTTTGACATAAATGGCAGTATGTGACTCTCCAAAATATGTTGTTTTGGTATGATTCTGACACTGGGAAACAGCCTCCTATATGTAGACATGTACAAATCAATGCAGGATTTGATAATAGGCAGTGAACTCGGCGACAGTGACTGGCAGTGCGACACCTGCTGATGGATAATTGCATATCGCCTGTTGATCAGCTTGAACTTAGTAGCTATGTCACCAGCCTCCTGATGAAGATTTGGATATCTGTCAGTTGCACAGTATGGCTGATGACACTGTCACAGATGTCGGTGTACACCTCCTCCTTCAGGTATCAGTGACAGTGGTTTCCAACCATTGACCTGCCGTGGTATGCCTGCATGGTGATCTTGTTTTTCTTCAAGACAGAATCAAGGTTGGAGGTAATGGGACCGCAGAGAAGAGGGAGATCTTTGTGCTGCTCTTTCAACTGTTCCACTTCCTCGATGAGAACAGTGCACTCATCATAGATGTTTTGGCGGCGGTCGCAGAAAGTGGCCAGTGCTTCTTCCACGTCTGGTTCAATCCAATGGTATTCGTGTTCTAGAAGATTTAGACGTTTTTCAGTGTCCACGATGGGCTTTGTAGCTTGGACATAGTCCTGAAAGGCTGGCGTGAAATTCTTGTCTGTGAGGGATTTATTCTCTTCTGCCAGTTTCAAAGCAAGTTTCTTGTCAAGCTCATGGCACTCAATCTCTAACAGAGTGTGATGTTTCTTCACAATGCCCAGTAGCAGGTGAAGATATGGAGGTGTTATCTGAAGAAGCTCTTGGTCCAACTGAAGAAGGGGGCGATGGATTACGTTCCCATATACCTTGGCCTTGGACTTTTTCCTGCCAGCAGATCTGTAGGCCCGGTAATCCCTCTCTAAGCTGTTTAATGTTCTTTTCACATATTCTGCCCGAGAGGCTGGGGAAATCTGAAACTGGGATTTTGATGCTTTGCACCACAAACACGGATGAGTTGCTTGTGCTGTGGAGAGTCCGAAAACTTTCTGAAGAAAATCATAATCGCCAAACATGAACAAACGAATTTGTTTCCCTTCCCATTTCTTGTAGGGCCTCTAATTGTTCTTTGTATGGCCTGAGGACTTTCCGAAGGTTTTCGTGGGTGTCTTTGCAGTTTACCATGCAAATGAGGAAAGTATTGTGTTTGGTTTTGTGACATTGGCGACTTGCAGCATGATTTTGAGACTCCCTCCTCCATGGTCTCCCCAAGTTTGATCCATATCTCATCTGATGGAATGTTGTCATGCCAGGTCAGAAGGTCTGTTTCCTTGTACTTGTCGAGAAGGCCTTTGACAAACTCAGGTAGATCTTGAATACACGCCACAGGAGTCTGACGCACTTCTGTTGTGTTTTTCTCTTTGTTCTCAAACCTCAAGGCGACTTGTTTAATGTTTAGCCTTCCACAAAACACTTCTCTCTGTCTCTGTCTTTCCTTCTTTTCACTTTCACATTTAACTCCTGTCACCTTTAAGTACCTCTTCAAGATCCTCCACCTCGACCAGCTCAATCCCAAGTTGGTTCTCAGGGCAATGCCTTCTTTGCTGGACATGTGAACTAGACTTCTATGACCGGCTCTGGTAAGAATTGCCTGCATCTTATCTCTTCTACACAGTTTGAGCTCATCTGCCTGCTGTGTCGTAATGTCATGAGCTGAGCCTCCAGAAACTGTGCATCTTGCTTTTTGTAATGTTTTTGTTCTGCGCCTGATAACTGCTCTAGATGCTGTACTGGACGATTTTCTTGGGATGGTGATTTTCATGAAAACCAGTGGCTGTCCTCTTGTTTTGCAGCGAATGGTTGATTTGTCTCTTGAAGCACCAAGTTTCTCCTTGTTGAGAGCTGTCTGCAATTCTTCTTCATCCTTTGTAAAGGGCATCCTCACCTCATCAGGCGATCTGACATTAGGTATTTTCTTTTGTAGTGGAGAAGTACCCATTTCAGTCACCTGTCTTATAGAAAACAGAAAACAAACTGTTCTCATCAATGGCACTTACTCTCAACCTGCATACCTGACCTGTGGTGTTCCACAAGGATCTGTCCTTGGCCTTGTTCTTTTCACTCTTTACACCTCCCCCCTGTCCACCATCATCAACTCCCACTCTATAAAACACCACTTCTATGCTGATGACACCCAACTTCAAGACAGTGACTCACCTGATAATATACAGCACCTGTTGACTCGCACCACTGAGTGTTACTCAGACATTAAGAACTGGATGACGTTCAACAAACTTCAGCTTAATGACGACAAGACAGAAGCTATCCTCATTGGCACCCGTCAGAAACTTTCTCAGCTGCCTCCTCTTTCTCTCCCATTATGTAACACATCAGTCCCAATTTCTGATTCAGCAAAAAACCTTGGTGTCTGCATTGACTCTACCCTCTCCATGAACAACTTTGTTTCTCAAACTGCCAGATCTTGCTACTATCATCTCCATCGTATAAGGCTGATCAGGAAGTATCTCTCTGCCGAAACAACTGCAAAACTCGTTCTCTCCTTCATAATGTCTCGCATTGACTATTGCAATTCACTCCTGTCTGGTCTTCCTGCCTCCACCATTCACATCCTACAGCGCATTCAAAACAATGCTGTACGCCTTGTACTCAAAAAGAAAAAAGCTGACCACATATCTCCTCTCCTGGCACAACTTCATTGGCTCCCTGTATCAAAGCGCATACAGTACAAACTAGACACCATGTGCTACAAAAGCCTCAATGACGCAGCCCCCGATTACCTGTCAAGCCTACTTGAGATCTATGTTCCCTCACGTACCCTCCGCTCTGCCTCCGATCCTCTGACTTTTCGCTTTCCACGCACTAAGCTCAATACCTATGGTCCACGAGCCTTCTCTGTTTCTGGTCCACTCTCCTGGAACAAACTTCCTCTCTCAGTCCGTCAGCAACCTACTTTTGTCTCCTTCAAGTCCGCTCTCAAAACTCACCTTTTCTCCACCGCATAAAATCCTAACCTCACTCAACCCCCCCCCCCCCCTCCCCTCTGCAGCCTGTCTCCGCTCGGAGGGAAATCCATGGTTATAATATATAATTGTATATGCTATGTTCTCTATAATTTTCCATTGCTTTTATTCTTGCTTTTATTGCTTTTATTCTTTCTCCCCATTTATAGCCATGCGTGTGTGTGTGTGTGTGTGTGTGTGCGTGCGTGCGTGCGTGTGCGTGCGTGCGTGCTTGCGTGTGTGTCTGCTTCAGCGCTTAGATTTGATTTTATCAAGATTTTGCGCTATATAAATATTGTAATTATTATTATTATTATTACGAACAGCCTATTTCGCTTGTCTCAACTGATTTTCTGGAAGGCGAAATATACATATCCTTAAACGGAGAAGTGTGTGCATCAACAAGTGTGCGCCTCTTCTTAAGAGGAGTTGATGTCATTGGTGAAGAAAAATCAGTGTAAAAACTACTACTGTCAAAGGATGTGCTCGGGGTTGGCTGGTCTATGGAGACATCCTCTCTTGACCTGTCAAATCCAGAATGTAATCTTTTTTTCCCTCTTCTACCTGCACTCCGTGGCCGCCCACCAAAAGACAACTTTCCAAAGTGTTCACAAACAGAACACTCAGCGATTTGCTTGTTGACATCAAATTCTGTCCATATTGATTTGGAAAACTCAATGTCAAACTGCACTTCAAGCTTTGCTTTCTGTCCATTTTCCAGTCGCTTTAAGCGTTTGCAACACTTTTGACACATAACATTTGAGTGTTCTGTTGGCCTGTCTGTTCGGATATCAACCATGTAGTGTATCTTCATAGAAAGAGCATACCTATCACAGCGTACTGGTTGAGTGGACTTGAATGTTGAACTTCCACCACAAATCCGACAAATTTTGCCAAGTCTTTCCAAATGTATCTGTTCTGTGTGCTCCATGATTAAAACCTTTTCACATTAACTTTGGTAATGCTCTATCTCCCTCTTTCTCCACCACACAAAGAAAATCCTAGTTGTTTGCATGTCACAAAATTGAAATTCATTTACATATAATATATGTATTCAAGAATTATAGTCAAGCAGATGGTTTCAAATACAACACTATCTGTTTTGCATTGTCATAAGCACACACATACAATCCATTTCCACAGAATACACACGAGATAATAATACCACAAGTATCCCTTCTGCTGCCAAATGGAAACTGACCGTTTACTGTGTAGAGGAACTAGAAATTGAAACTTGCCGGTTTTACTAACAGACTACTAGACCCAAGCCAGGAAGGGAGTGTTTAGATTAGCGCCAGGGGGGTGAGCGGGGCACTGGCACCTATCAACAGTGGCCTAATTAAACCCATCCCAGTGGCTGCTATGTCTGGCAGCCATACAAATCTTTCCCACCTTACAATAGAGGGGAGACAGTTCTAAACCATGCTATAGTTGTAGAGTGTGGTAAAAGTACTTGCTTTCTGTAATGAGGTGAGAAAGTTGTGTAATTTTGAAGAAAAACGGGTCATTGCAAAAGACTATACATAATATGTAGCGTAGTTAACAGAGAGTTATTAAAAGTAAAAATCGACTTTGTCTCACAAAATTTATATGCTTGTGTAAGTCAGAGTCTTCTTTATCTGATCTATGTGTTCACTAAAAGATTGAGATACAGCGCCAGTAGTAATCACTTAAAAACAGTGGGCACTGTATTCTGCTTTCAAACTCGCCAGAGAAGGCGCCAGGCATTCCCTCCGCTGTTATCAGCTGCGCTATTTTTAACACAGCCGCTGTGGCTTAGCAAAATGCAGTATCCTGTTTCAGCTGAGGGAAAGGGAGAGAGTGTACTAAGTGTAAGGCGGGTCTGACTAGGGCAACAGCAGTGGCCTATACAGCAACTTTGCAGCTACTGTGATGATGGTGAGATGTTGTTGTCATCGTCACTGTGATTGTCACCGTCATTGTCAGTGGCAGTGTCACCAGTGGTGTCACAAGCGCTGGTTGTAGCCTGTGTCATGGTGTTTAGCGCATGATAGTCCCGGAAATAGTCCCGGACAGAAAGTTGACCAGTAGCACCATAGACGGGACTGATGTTTTAGCCCCATCATGATGAGAATAGCTAGGTATGCCCTGATTTCATCAGCTGTCGTCTCTTTCCAAAGTGGGTCAGGTTGCCCCTTTGCCGCAATCTTCTGACCAGCGTAGTTGTTGGTCTCTTCAGCAGCACTGACAAAAAAATTCTAGTGGCAGAAACAAACAAAAAATAGTCTATTAGTTTCGCATCAGCGGGCAGCGAATGTTTAGGCCCATCAACTTGTGAAAATCCCCTGACTTCACTGCCACGTGTCACCGGTCGCCATGCCTGCACCAGTGCAGCCAGCGGTACATCGTCGTCTATGTCACTGTCATTTCCATCTTCACCATCACCACCTACTTCAACATCCGACTCTACATCTTCCTTTTCTTCTTCAATTTCTAAACGATCAATTTCTCTAAAAAAAATTCCTGCAACTCTGCTTCAGTGTAATCCACAAATTCGTCTTGTTCGCTGAAACTCGCCATCTTTCCCACGCTCACAGTTGTGAATGAAAGCACGTAGCACAGCATTAGTAACTAAGTCTTTCAGTAGTGAATGGAAAGTTCCTTCCATCCCAGAATGCTTGTACTATTTCTAGAACATTCAACGCGAGACTGACCAAGATTCTAACCACATGCGCGATAAGACAGCAAGGCCAGTAGTGATGGAAATTCTCCACACGTGTGCCAGAAAAGGTAGGGCGGTCTCAACCGCTATGAACGGATCAGCACATTTTTTTCGCAGGGCGGTTGCGGGCTTGTGAACAGCTAAGGGTTAAAATAACTTTAACAAGCAAAAATACAGGCTCATCAGATTTGGCATGTGTTTTCATTTCATGATGTTTTTATTTGTATATATTTATGTGTGTGTTTATTATCCCTAGTTACGTAACAGCTACAGGTTTTGTAATTGCTCAGACTACTCAGAGTATCAGTATAAATAAAACAAAACTCTGGATATAGATAATCAGTAAATGTTGCACAGAGTATCAGTATAAATAAAACAAAACTCTGGATACAGGTAGTCAGTAAATGTTGCACAGAGTATCAGTATAAATAAAATGAATCTCTGGATATAGATAGATAGTAAATGTTGCACAGAGCATCAGTGTAAATAAAACAAAACTCTGGATATAGATAATCAGTAAATGTAGCACAGAGTATCAGTATATAAATATAACAAAACTCTGGATACAGGTAGTCAGTAAATGTTGCAAGAGTATCAGTTAAATAAAATGAATCTTGGATATATAACTGTTGCTCAATACTCAAGTTCAGTATAAATAAAACAAAACTCTGGATATAGATAATCAGTAAATGTTGCACAGAGTATCAGTATAAATAAACAAAACTCTGGATACAGGTAGTCAGTAAATGTTGCACAGAGTATCAGTATAAATAAAATGAATCTCTGGATATAGATGATAGTAAATGTTGCACAGAGCTCAGTGAAATAAAACAAAACTCTGGATATAGATAATCAGTAAATGTAGCACAGAGTATCAGTATATAAATAAAACAAAACTCTGGATACAGGTAGTCAGTTAAATGTTGCACAGAGTATCAGTATAAATAAAATGAATCTCTGGATATAGATAGATAGTAAATGTTGCACAGAGCATCAGTGTAAATAAAACAAAACTCTGGATATAGATAATCAGTAAATGTAGCACAGAGTATCAGTATATAATAAAACAAAACTCTGGATACAGGTAGTCAGTAAATGTTGCACAGAGTATCAGTATAAATAAAATGAATCTCTGGATATAGATAGATAGTAAATGTTGCACAGAGCATCAGTGTAAATAAAACAAAACTCTGGATATAGATAATCAGTAAATGTAGCACAGAGTATCAGTATAAATATAACAAAACTCTGGATACAGGTAGTCAGTAAATGTTGCACAGAGTATCAGTATAAATAAAATGAATCTCTGGATATAGATAGATAGTAAATGTTGCACAGAGTATCAGTATAAATAAAACAAAACTCTGGATACAGATAGTCAGTAAATGTTGCACAGAGTATCAGTATAAATAAAATAAAACTGGATATAGATAGTTAATGTTACGCAGAGTATCAGTATAAATAAAATAAAATTCTTGATATAGATAGTTAATGTTACACGGATTATCAGTATAAATGAAATAAAACTGGATATAGTCGGTTAGTGTTGCGCAGAGTATATATATCAATATAAATAAGATAAAACTTTGGATATAAGTAGTCATTTAATGTTGCACAGAGTATCTGTATGGATAAAATAAAACTGGATATAAACAGTCATTTAATATTGCACAGAGTCTCAGTATAAATGAAATAAAACTCTGGATAACACAAACCAGTTTTCTTTGCAGGAGTGAGCATCCACACGTTCCATGGCAACTTCTTCGTTAGGTCTACAGACCTATTGTCACTGCCTAACATTAATCCTGATGCTGGTTTTGGCATGCAAATGTCCATAGAAGACAACTTAACTGAATCCAGCAACGTGTGCTTCCAGGCTGCCCTGCTCTATACCTCTAGCAAAGGTGAATGTTATTGATTTAGTTTGGTTGATGTGCTTGTTGAATTAACCTTGGTTGTCAGTGTGAGTGAGCGTGTGTAGAGTGTAGAGCTGAATGAGTCAGTGTTTGCATTTGAAAGATCTGTATCTTTCACAAGAGGGAGTGTATGTGATTTGGGTAAGACGCAGGCCGTGTCTCGGTGTATATAAAATATTTTTTCAGCAGGGTTTTGAAATTCGTGTAAAAGATTGCTACTGCAAAAATTATCATTCTTGTTTGGTGCTCAGCAACATCATTGCTCTGTTCGACTGACTTTAAAGCCCCTGACTAATGAAAGGAAAAGGCTTTCACAATGATGATATATTTTATGTCCAAAGGAATTGTCGATTCAAGTTTCACTGTTGCATGTATTTCCATACTTGTGTATGTCTTCGATGATGAGTCATCCAGTAAACAGCAAGAATTCCGTAGTACTTAAGCAGTAATTGTTGCACCTTTTTGAAACTTCACTTGGCCCAACTATTCTTTGATGTGATTACAAAATCATGTTCAAATATTTTGCATCATTTGTTATGATGTTACATTGGGCACAGTCATTCCAAATGTTATATCAATGGGATGCTCAGCCACTTCCCACCTTTTCTGCTGATATGAGACCCCCAGACTTTGATCTGTTCCCCTAGCTGAAAGAACCCTCTGTGATGTACATTTCTGACTTAAATGACTTGGAAATCGAGGTGGCCAAGCAGGTACAACATAATCTGATTGCCTAGCACCAGGCATTTCAGACCTTATCAACAGATGGGAATCAGTCAGTCAGGAGAAGGGATGTTACATTGAAGGAACATGAAAGGTTTTTATTGTTATCTTATATTTATTTATATGTTTTGGTAGACATATTCTCACTGTTTATTAGAAGACCCTTGTATCTGTGATATTCTCAATGAAGAATTGAAAGTTGGAGTTATTCAAGAGGGATTCATCGCACTCAGTTCCATATGTATTCCATCCAATCTGCCTGTTATCTGGCAGAGTCCTTGAGTCTGCACAAAACCCTGTATGTTGGCAAGGTCTTGAATGATGAACTAGGGGCAGGGAGGGACAAAGGAGAGGACCTGTAAAACATTAAGCTGACACCACCAGAATGATTGGAACATTTAGATGGGTAGCAAACAGACCAGCTTTTAGGTTGCAGGCTGGGATTGAATTCAGAACTTGAGATCTTCATCTGTCAAGACATCAGGTGTTGAGTTCATGGCTGTGTTACAGAAGCTGGCCAACCAGCTTCTTCCCTAAAGAAAATCATGATAAAAGGAACATACTGTTTGCAGGTGAACGTCGTATCCGAGTGCATACCCTGTGTGTACCCATTACTAATCAGTTGAGTGACGTCTTCGCTGGGGCAGATCAGCGGGCCATTGCTGTTCTGCTTGCGAAAATGGGTATGTGTTTTGAGCATCATCCATGTTTGTTTCACTCTCCGTGGGCCTGGCTCTCTGTCTACCTCTCTCCTTCCCTCCTTCCCAATTCTTTTGTTCAAACGTTATCTATCTGCTCTTTCTGTCTGTCTTTCTCTGTCTCCTTCTCTCTCTCTCTCTCCTCTCTCTCCTCTCTCTCTCTCTCTCTCTCTCTCTCTCTCTCTCTCTCTCTCTCCCTCCCTCCCTCCCTCCCTCCCTCCTCTCTCCTCCTTCTCTACCCTCTCTCTCTCCCCCCCTCCCCTCCCACCTCACTTCTCTCTTCTCGCTCAGCATTATGTTCATCTAAGTTGATGTGGTCAGTCCTCTCTGTTTTTTCTACTTCACACACACACACCTCATGCACACACATGCACAAGCACACATGTACACACACACACACACATACATACACACACACACACACGCACGCACGCACGCACCACACACACACACCACACACACCACACACACACACACAACACACACACACACACACACACACACACACACACCACACACCACACCACACACACACACACACACACACACACACACACACACCACACACACACACACACACACACACACACACACACACACACACACACACACACACACACACACACACACACACACACACACATTCCCCTTTCATTTAGAAATATTGAAGGAATGGATGTGAAATACTCAAAGGATGGATGTGAAATTTGAAGGATGGATGTGAAATATTTGAAGGGATGGATGTGAAATACTCAAAGGGATGGATGTGAAATATTTGAAGGGATGGATGTGAAATATTTGAAGGATGGATGTGAAATATTTGAAAGAATGGATGTGAAATACTCAAAGGGATGGATGTGAAATACTCAAAGGGATGGATGTGAAATATTTGGAGGGAGGATGTGAAATATTTGAAGGGATGGATGTGAAATATTTGGAGGATGGATGTGAAATATTTGGAGGGATGGATGTGAAATATTTGAAGGGATGGATGTGAAATATTTGGAGGGATGGATGTGAAATATTTGAAGGGATGGATGTGAAATATTTGGAGGGAGGGATGTGAAATATTTGAAGGGATGGATGTGAAATATTTGAAGGGATGGATGTGAAATACTCGAAGGGATGGATGTGAAATATTTGAAGGGATGGATGTGAAATATTTAAAGGGATGGATGAAATATTTGAAGGGATGGATGTGAAATATTTGAAGGGATGGATGTGAAATATTTGAAGGGATGGATGTGAAATATTTGGAGGGATGGATGTGAAATATTTGAAGGGATGGATGTGAAATATTTGAAGGAGGATGTGAAATATTGAAATATTTGAAGGGATGGATGTGAAATATTTGAAGGGATGGATGAAATATTTGAAGGGATGGATGTGAAATATTTGAAGGATGGATGAAATATTTGAAGGGATGGATGTGAAATATTTGAAGGGATGGATGTGAAATATTTGAAGGGATGGATGAAATATTTGAAGGGATGGATGTGAAATATTTGAAGGGATGGATGAAATATTTGGAGGGATGGATGTGAAATATTTGAAGGGATGGATGAAATATTTGAAGGGATGGATGTGAAATATTTGAAGGGATGGAAGTGAAATACTTGAAGGGATGGGATTGTGGAGTGTTAATTTGTTAGCCAGCATTTCTGTTTATAGATTCTTGTTTGTTTTGTTTGTGTGCCTGTCTGAGTGACTGGCAGATAGAAGGCAAGCAATATTGGATTTCCACTCCCCTAACCCCATCCCCACCCTTATTGTTAATGTAGTTGAATAACAGATTTTTAGTTGAATTAAAAACATTTATCGCCATGTCTGAATGAACAGCTGCAGATCGCACAATCAGCTCATCACTGGAAGATGCTCGTGATGCCATGATGAATGCTTGCCAGGACATGATGAACGCCTATGCTTCACAGATCCCAGCCTCACAGCGTGTTGGGGCTCTTGTGGCGCCCCCTTCTCTGCGCCTGATTCCTCTCTTCACGTTGTCCATGCTTAAAAGTGTGAGTAAAGTCATGGACTGTCTGAGCATGTTAGAAATGTATTAGGCTTTGGTGTTCGTTGTTTTGTTGATCTTCATGTGGTAAGCTTGTCATTGCTTAGTTTTAGCCTTTTGACTCCCACACCCTATCCATCCACTGCAAAAACTTAACCCTTTGACTTCCTCACCCTGTTCACCGGCTTCCTGCAGGAAACTAGTGGATAGGGTTAGGGAATCAAACGGTTAAGTTTTCGCTGTGCTAGCATGGTTGGCAATGCAGGATACTGTTAGACAGGTGCGGAGTCAAAGGATTAATCCATTTTTGATTAAATTGACTGTAGAACAAAACGCTGTTATCAGTAATTTACTGAGAAGCAATATTAGACAAGAATTTAATGATGTTGTGAAGAATTTACTTTTCTGTTTGTTTATTTTTGTTTTATAATTTAGGGTGGGATGTGTGTAAAGCAGCGACATCAAGGAGCTGATGTTGCTTATGTCAGTAATGACTGTTCTTATTTGATTTTTGCATCTCTTTTTCAATAATGCTTTTGCTTTTTTTCCCCACAGCTTGCGTTCAGATTGTCCTCAAACATTAAGATTGATGATCGGGTTTTTGCTCATCTGGTTGCCAAGACTATGCCCATCAATTTCCTGATGCAGACATACTATCCACACTTGTATCCAGTCCATGCTCTCAGTGATGAGGTATGTAGTGCAGTAATGATTTGGTGATATGTACACATGTGCATACACTTATACACACAGACACACGTATACACACATGAACGCTCACACATTATGGCACACACATCACACGCACACGCGCACACACACACACACACACACACACACACACACACACACACACACACACACACACACACACACACACACATACAGTGACATACACTCATGACACACACACACAAACGCACACACATACATTCACACACACACACACACACACACACACACCACACACACACACACACACACACACACACACACACACACAGACACACACCAACACACACAGTGACACACTCATAACACACGTACACACATATACAGTAACATACACTCATAACACATACACACACACACACACACACACACACACACACACACACACACACACACA
Source organism: Monoplex corrugatus (assembly GCA_030674185.1). Taxonomy (NCBI): domain Eukaryota; kingdom Metazoa; phylum Mollusca; class Gastropoda; order Littorinimorpha; family Ranellidae; genus Monoplex; species Monoplex corrugatus. The sequence continues at coordinate 48,878,840 of CM060306.1, read as the reverse complement.
CACACACACATACCCTCATACACACATACACACACACACCCTCATACACAACACACACAACACACACACACAACACACACACACACACAAACACACACACACACACAGTGACACACTCATAACACGCGTGTGCACGCACACACACACATACAGTGACATACACTCATAACATAAACACACACAACACACACAACAACACACACACACACACACACACACACACAACACACACACACACACAACACACACACACACACACACACATATACCAAAACACACACACACACAACAACCACACACAACCCCCTCCACACACATACATAACAAAACCACAACACACAAACACACACATCAGACATGTTAAATGTTTAGTCAGATATGTATGTAGATGGAAAATACTGCTCTGTCTCCCACTCTCCCTCTCTCTCTCCCTGCCTTTCCCTCCCTCCCTCTCTCTCTCTCTCTTTCTCTCTCTCTCTCTCTCTCTCTCTCTCTCTCTCTCTCTCTCTCTTCTGTCTGTCTGTCTCTCTCTCTCTCTCTCAAACTTGCAGTTTATGCATATTTTGCACAGTGAGATAAGAAATGTGTTTGTGACTTATTATCATGCACTGTTGCTGCTTTGTTCTGGTACAACATCTCATGTGTTCTAATAACACAGCATAAAGAATGGAAAGTGGTCATTGATTTATGTGGTTCAGATATCCCATTGTTATGAATAATCTATGAATTTAAACACTTGTTGTCATTATATTGCATCTGTCTGTACAATGGTCAGCCTGATTACCAGTGCTAGTTTAATTGCAAAAGCTGACCTTACATATTTTTCAGTTTGTTGATGATTCATTCACAGCATTAGAAAATTTGTCACCTTATTTTTAACCTTTTCACTTCTTTGGTGTATCTGCCTGCCAGCTTCCTGCATTGAAGACAGGATTGAGTGTGCTAGTAATCAAGTGTCAGATTAAAATGTGTATCCACAACTTTGTAGGAGGTGATAGAGCACAATGATGAGAAGATCCCCAAGGTTGCCCGACTGCAGCTGACCTCAGCCAACCTGGACCGACATGGGGTGTTTGTGATGGACCAGGGGGAAAACATGTACCTTTTGGTGGGGGGCTCTGTGCCTGATGCCTTCTGTCAGGAGGTACTGGATGTGCCCAACTTCATGTCCATACCTGAAGGAATGGTAAGTGAGGGCAGTGTTGTGTAGTGGTGGTGTTCCTTTATGGTAGATAGTTACTGGAATTCAGTGATGTCTTTTATGGCAGAGAGTTAACCCTTTTCCTACCAAGAAAATAGGTCACTGTACTAACTATTGACCAAGTAATGTTAGGAGAGAGACTTCAGAAACACTCAAATTACGCCTGTTTTTTTGCCTCTTCAAACAACCGTGTAAACGCAGAAAGGAAATGACAAGAGTATACTTCCTTTGCCGGAAAAGGATTCACGTCAGCAATGCGGTAATTTTCTATTTATATACTCGAAACTGAAACTACGGTGCAGGCCATGTAATCCTTGTGACACAGTCCACGGAGAGAGAAAGCTGAGTCACAAGGATCTCATGACGCGGTACGGAATGTGTTAATGAGACAAAAATTTAATGATGTGAAGAACTTACTTTTCTGTATTTATTTTTGTTTACTTTTCTGTATTTTTTTTTTTTTTTAATTTTTTTTAGGGTGGGATGTGTTTAAAGCAGCAGCATCAAGGAGCTGATGTTGCTTATGTCAGTAATGACTGTTCTTACTTGATTTTTGCATCTTTTTCAATAATGTTACTGCTTTTTTTTCCCATAGCTTGCATTCATTATTATTGTTAAGAAAGGTTTGCTACCTTCAGGGATTTAAGGTGGTTTTCACCAGAATCATTTGGGTTTTACTTTGTTAATCAGAGGTAAAACTGCCCTCATGTAGTGTTTCATAGAAATATAATTCTTTATCAGCTTTTAGTTTTTTGCCTGTGGTTGAGATGCTGCATTGCATTGCATTGGATTTTTCTCGTTGCTATTATTTGCATGGTCTTTTGCCATAGCTTTTTGCATGATGTATTTCAATGTGTTGTTTAGTCTTCTGACTTCAATCCCGAGTTATTCATGACATTTTTGAAGTCAGCATCTCATTTTCATACAAAGATATAAAAAGTAACCTGTGTTGATATCATTTTGTTTCACAGGTAGATTTGCCAGATCTAGATAATCCCTCATCAGAGAGACTGCGGTGCTTCATCAGTCATCTCATGGATACCAGACCTGGTGGTGTCAATTTCCTTGTCCTCAGGTGCCTCTTATTTCTTTTGTGATAGATATCTGTTTGTTTTTCTGCCTGTAAAGTCTTCTTCAGGAATCTGTCTCTATATGTCATCCTTTCACTGTCAGTTTTTCCTCCATATATGTTTGTTTTTCTGCCTGTAAAGCCTTCCTCGTGTGTCTGTCACTGTATTTCATTCTTTTACTGTCAATCTTTCTTCTGTATATCTATCTGTTTTTTCTGCTTGTAAAGTCTTCCTCACATGTCTGTCACTGTATGTCATTTTTTTACAGTCAGACTTTCTTCTGTATATCTATTTTTCTGCTTGCAGAGTCTTCCTCACATATCTGTCACTGTATGTCATTCTTTTTCTGCCAGTCTTTCCTCACCTCCTCCTGTTTCTCTCTCCTCCTCCTCCTCAAAATTTTCTGAGTCATGTTTTCTTAGATACATGTACACTTAAGGTTTGATTAACATTGTGCAGATGTTCTGTTGCTGCATAGTCTGCATATCCTGTCTTTGAAGGACACGCATGCTACATATTTTCTTTTCGATAAGCCATCGAACATAGCTTATAGTATCTTTAATGTGCATATTTTATGTTCTGTTTATATACATGGACAAGGATAAAAACTTAGCGGGTCTGCACATATTTTGACCATGGAGAGTGAAAACAGGTCACCCTTTATCCACAGGAGTGCTACCCAGGCAGAGTTGATCTCAAATCTGCCTATAGGAAGTCTGATATTCTAACCACCTGCCTATTGTACCCATCATGCATATTACTTCTGTTTGGTCATTCGTCTAAACACATACACATGCATGCATGAACATGTCGTTATACACACACAAAGATATGGGTACACATGCACACACACATGCACGCACGCATGCGTGCACGCGCGCGCAAATCTATGGGTACACACGCGCACACACGCAAATCTGTGGGTACACACACACACGCACGCATGCACGCTCTTTTCTCATATCCATCGACATGAGTAGGCATATGTGTATCATGTTGTTTCAGTCGTCTTTGAGGTCAGACAGGTTATTGCATCATAGCTTGCATCATATATCTCTGTTGTATATTTCTGTACAGTTGTACAGTTTCATTCCTGTGTAATTCAATTCACATTGTTGTTTCAGAGATGATAGCAAGCAGCGCCATCTCTTCTTCCAACACATGGTGGAAGACCGCACAGAGGCAAGCATGTCCTACTATGAGTTCCTGCAATTTTTGCAGCAGAAAATCAAAGGTTAACGCTGGAGAAGCCATAGCTGTTCCTGCTTGAAGAGACTGATTTGTGGTGTTTATTTTTCAATTTATGATTGCCCATGTTGATGATTACAGTCTGATGTCATTGTCTGTAAACAGAAAGACTTGGTGGTGTCGCAAGCAATGAGTGGACGCAAGACTGTTTTGAGATAAATAGTCCTGGTAATCAGCTAGGTGCAGGGATGATTGAGTGATCTTCATCTTGAGCCATTATCATGTACATTATTGTCGTTTGTTTCTTTCTTTGATTTTGTTTGTTCCCAGGAGGATGCTTGTGTGTATGTTCATCATGCATGTGTGTGAGATACTGCTGTGTGCATGTTTGTGTGTGCGTGTATTATGAATGGTGACAATCTTTATTGTGATACTGCGCCTTTATGTGTTGTAGTGCAGGGTATACATGTGATATACAGTACATACATATTCTGGCTTTAGAAACTTGTTATGTATACAGTTTAAATATGCACATTATGGGACTTAGCCCTGGTATGGCTCTGCACAGTCAGTTGGGCTTTAAACAGTAACATGGGTTTTTTTTAAATACATCAGGATGTCCTCAAAAAACTTGACAAGAGAACTGATCTTGACAGTCTCAGAAGAAGTTTACTGCATGAGGACTAAGGGCATTATGTTTGTGATTTGGCCAGCTGATTAAAATGTATTTCAGAAAACAAAGAAAAGGATGGGGAGTTGGGGTGGGGGGTTAAAAAAATGGTAAGATAAACCCAAAAAACTAGCAGTCATAAAAAACTGAACTCTGATATTGGAAGGCCAGATGATTTGGCCTTGAACATTTGTTAAAGTAGTTTTTGTGATATTTGTTTTGGTTCGGCTTCACATTTATACAAGTTATTTGCTACAGTTTAACTTCACATTAACACAGGTTCAGATTTCAGAAGACTTCTGACATTCCTGTTGTCCTGTGCCCATCAAAAAAACTCCATAGTATTCAGACATATATAATTTGTTTGTTGAGATACTAGCAAAGGACAGATCTTAGTATTCATGTAGATATGATTTGTTTGTCTAGATACTCGAAAATGACCGATCTTTAGAATCATTCTGTACAGTTATGTTGAGCACTAAAGATATTACCTATAAATACAGCACATTTTATGCAAAATATTTAGGTATGTATAATATAGCATAGCTGCATCAGCATAAAACCAATAGCGCTTAGTTTTCTTGCCTTGTAAGAATGCGGACCGTATCCAGAGTAAAATTCACTTAGGAGCAGAACACTGCATACGTGCCATTACTTGATTTTTTTCCCCAGCAGTATTTTTGTTTGTTTGTTTTTTCCCTCTGGCCTCACATTGTTCAGCCGTAAATGTATGAATGATCACAGGTAAAATTCATTTGTCGTAACTGAACACTAACTAAAATTCAAAAGAACGGGATTGTAAGATTGTTATATCCAAAGGAACTTGACCTGTCATAAATAGTCAGCCTATTAGACAGACTTTGCCCTGATGATATCATCTTGTGTGTTCATGATGAAAGACTATAAAGCTTGATTCTAAGGGACTTTAAAGCTTTATATTCAAAGGGACAGACAGCGTGCAAGCTTACTGAATGAAACCAGACACATATAAGACAGAAACATAATTACTGGATGAGACATGATAACTGTCTCATTTCATCAGTTAGATATGCATTCTTTTTCTCATTTATTTCTGGTTTCAGAAGATAAAAAGTTGAGCAGTTCCACATCTCAATTAAGACAGTTGCTTTTGAAAAGATCATACTTTTGGTGGATAGTTCCTAATAGGCTTACAGCATGCTGCTCATGGTGTTGACCTACTTTTTTAAGTGTATTGTATATTCATAGTGTATGTAAGTTTTTATAATATATATATGTTCATTGTTGTTTCTTCCGTGATCTCTTAGTACACCAGTGTCATAATGTCTAGTTCTCTACAAGTGTAAATGGGCAAAGAACAGTGGGAGCTGTCTTGAGAAATAGCCTATGTTATATTTTTATAATGTATACATGAAACTTTTAAGACCCTGTTAACCAAGGAGAGTGATGTGAAGTCTTTTTAATCATGTTCGAATAGACTAGTGTAACTGGGTTCATGTGTTAATTTGTTCTCTTTTGTTCTGCACCATACCTTTCATTTGTGATTGCTTGTGTTCATCAACATGAAATATGTGCCTAATTTATTTCAAACCTGCAGATTTCTCTTCTATATGTATTTCTGAGTGTTTCAAGTGAAGTTATTGTCTTATTTTGTAGTATGTATATGCATGTTTCAGGTGAACTTATCGTCTTATGTCATTATTTGTGTGTGTGTGTGCCCATGTGTGTGTGTGTGCATGTGTGTGTGTGTGTGTGTGTGTGCGCGCGAGTGATTGTGTGTGTATGTTTGAAGTAAAGGTATTGTCTTATTTTATCATTTTGTGTATGGTCTGTTTTATTAATTAGATGTGGCTCATCTTCCAAAGACCTTTGAATTCAGCATTGCTGGTCAGTCATCATATCTTGTGCTTCATGCGTGTGTTTATTATGTTTGGCAGACATGAATAAAATAATGTAAATTGCAGTTAGAGAGGCAGCATAATGGCCTCTTTGAAAGCTTATATGTGTGTTCTGTGCTTTCTTGTGTTTTCAGTGAATGAGTGAAATTCAGATTTTCAGCAGAATTGGAAGCTACATGGTAGATAAAGGGCACTGTTATATGTGTGTCCTTCGAGTTGTTTGGCTAATAAACTTGTGCAAATACCGCACTGCAAAAGATTTTCATAACAATGAGCAAATACGCTGAGTATCTGATAAAATATAAGTAAACAGAGTGCAAGGTGCACGTGTATATTTTGACATTTAGAAGGCATAAAATCTTTTTAGCACTATTTCATGTTCAGAAGAAGTGATGTGCAGTGGCTTGTCAGCATATGTTACAATGATTGGGTTGAGAGTTGTATGTATGTTAAGAATGTTTTTGCAAAGAGAGCTGTTTAATGTTTTCATTTTATTTTATTTTTTAAACAGTTTTATTGGGTTTGACTTTGCAAGTACCGGCCTCTTTATAGTCCAGGTGAAATATTATATCATGCCAGTATGTTGTTTTAACTGTGAAAATCAATACTAGCTCCTCAGTTTTGACAGGGAGAAAAAAGAAATTGTGGGTAATAGTGTTTGTCAGTAAATTTAAACAGCCATGAACTGCATCTCAGTAAATGTATGAAAATTTGTTTAGATTTGATAAATGGTTGTGATCATTATTAAAGAAAGATTTGATTGTAATAACAACCTGTTAGTTTCTCTTCTATGACTCAGAAAGTTCTGCAGTGGTCCTGTGACATAATGCAACACAACACTGTATGCACATTATTGCTAATATGATAGCATGTTTTTGGTGTGGTGGTTAAATCAGAAATGGATTGGGCCCTACTTGAATTATCATATTCAGCTGTGATTTCTGAAATAATCTGTTTCTCTGACAGGGCGTGGTAATGAAGAGGGTAAAGGGAGGAGATTTATCTGATCTTCAAGGTCAGCATGAGTGCAAGCCTGTTAGCATCTAAAACCCCTTCAAGTGTATACACCTGCTGAACATCATGTTTGCATAATTAAGATCAACTAAGTCATGTCACTGTCCAGTGGTTTATGGAAATGTGAAAACACCCAGTATGTACACCCATCAAGTCTGCGAGTCTGCAGACCGTGCGGCAACACACCATTGAATATTGTGGGCATAACGAAACGCATACACGCGTGCAAGAATGATTGGTATACTGACAGAAAATATTTTGAAATCCATCTCTTGCGCATAGGTGATTCCCTTTATTTCTTATTTCACTTAAAGTAGGCCAGCTTTTGCAGCAATAGATACTGCATGTTTTCCCTGGTGTGTTTGTGTGTGAAGTAATTAGCAACCATTTTACTTTTAACAATTTTCATCCGTTGCTTCCTTCGCTTTCCTTTGTTTTGGTTTGTTTTGTTGTTGTTGTTTTGTTTTTTTTTTGGGGGGGGGGGGGGGGGTCTGTCTTCCTTTGGGTTTTACTTCTTTTTCTTCTTCTCCCCTTCTTTCTTTTTAAACGTTTATGATAGTATTTCAGCTTTCCGAGTATAATTGTTGAAATTTCATTTATGCAGTCAACTATTTTCATGCCAGGCTGCTGACACTGCCTTTGAAAGTCTAATCACAGCACGAGTTTGCATGAAACTTGCTGTTTTAAAAACATCCTCTTAAATTAAGAAAATGCATTAAAACATTAAAAACAGATGGCACGATGGCATGTTCTTTGTGTATGTGCATATGTGGATGAGATTGGGGAATGGGAGGCATGAATTTTTTTTTTCAAAGTAAATAAGGATGTGGTATTCATCTATTGGTATTTGGTCAATCATTCTGTTCTGATTATGTACTAATATGCAGTCTATGTATGTACACTGTAAATTGCATGTTCTTGAATATTGATAGTATGTGTTTGTGTGTGCATGTTCTTGAATAATGATAGTGTGTATGGCATGCATGCTTTGTCTTCATGGTACAATTGATTTCTTGCCTTTGATTTACGAAACATTTCCCATTTGCACATACATTGTCATACTGTGCAATAATATTTGGGATTGGTGCGCGTTTGTGTGTGCATGCATATAGACTATGTACAATTTAAAAATTTTAAAACATTAAAATTGGAAAACCCACACTCCCTCATACCTGAACATTGTGTATCAGATGTGTGTGTGTGTGTGTGTGTGTGTGTGTGTGTGTTGTGTGTGTGTGTGTGTGTGTGTGTGTGGAGGTGAATGGTAAAGCTGGTGTGTGCATTTTCCTCTGTTCTGATGTAGTTCTGGTGTAGTACAGTGTGTGTGAATTTGTCTCATTGTGAGTCCATGAATGTACACATACACTTCTTAATAGTGTCCCTCTTGCAGGCAAATGACTATGTGCATATTTATGTGTAGCTGTAGTTATAGGAGTGGGGCTTATGTGTTGTAAGTGTGTGCATGCTTCTCAGCCAGTTGTGTAACTTTTTAAAAAGGTTGTGGGACCGAGAGATACAAAACCCCAGCTGAAACTGGTTTGACTCAACATGGCAGAAATTGTAATTTCCCCATTCATATCCCAGAATTAAACCTTTACTATTATCTAGAACATATAGTGAAAGCTGTAGATCTTGTACACTCAGTGAAGAACTTAAAAACTTGTAGCCCAGGCCTACCAAACTAACCGTATTATTTGTATGCATTGTGCTCAACAGCACATAGGGCCTGCTTGTTGCCGCCTGTTACCAAGTTGCAGGAATATCTTTGACATGATTCTGAATCCACACAGTGTGCTGAGAATGTTGGGCTTTTAGCCTGTGAAGCTGAAACTTCCAGTTCAAAGGAAATCGCCCACATGTACAGAAAGCAAGCATTTTACAACTCTCATTATTCTGTTTGAATATGTTGCAACATGCACCAGTCATCGTAAGGTAGTGGTTAGTGCAACAGAATATCGACTGGAAGGCTGTGGGTTTGAATCCCCATCAGGTCCTCCTAAATCGTGGGATTTTTCAGCCCCAATTGGTGTCTACCAAGAGTAGAGCATGCTATGGGCTCTTTGAGAAGACCGGGACAACACAGTCAAGTTTCATCCTCTTAAAGGATGCATCAGTTAGGGTGTTGTTCAAATTTCTTGACCAATACCATGGATGCCTATATTCTTGAGCCTGGTTGACACCAGGATATGACAAGTAAGCCTATAGTACATGTACAGCCATGTCTCACAGTCTTGATCATAGATGGAACTCCATAGCATCATGATTATCATTATTCTCATTGTCGTCACCATCATCACATTGTGAAAACTGTCTTAGATCTCTGGCTATACAGGTGGTGTAGAAAAGGGGATCAATAAAAACAAGTCTTAAAAAAGGTGAGCACAACGGACCTAAGTGTGATGATCCCACTAGAAACTTCCTGAGAGCACAAAAGTTACTCCCTAAGTGCAATGATCCTAAGGAAAAAAAGTTGCAACATGTGGGCTGGATTCAATGTTGGTCCCATAGACGGACAAAAAATTGTGTGTTTAACCACTGAAACCCCAAACTGAGTCAAAGACAATGAGGCTTTTAGATTGATGGCATCGTGACTGCAAAAACTGCATGCAAAATCTGGGGCTTATTCATCCAGGACTAGCTGAGAATTTTGCATGTTTTTGGTTTTTGCTACCGCTTTAAACTTAAAGTCATGCTGGGAGTCACACTGATTTAGATTTCAAGTTTTTGGTTACTATGACTCGCTGTATGACTCAAACTATGACCATGTCTGACTACACCTGAATGAGGACAGATTACTGATGTTTGCACATTGGGCCTGAATTTGGTCAAGATGTGGTGTACAAATTGAAGTAAAACAAATTCACATATTGGGTGTTTGTGACATAAAAATAAGGCCAGATTAATAAACAATAGGGATATGTAACTCAAATTTGATATTATCAGTAAACAAGAAATGTATCTTTAAGCAGTTTCCTGGCCCATTTTGTTCCTACGCACATTCACACACACATGCACACAACGTATGCTCAGCTCTGGCTGGTAAGAGATCTTTTTTTTTTTAAAGATTGACTTAGGAATACACTAGGCTGCTGGGTTACTTTGTTCTCATAAGATATTTGATCTTCAGTGGTGGCAAAGTGCTTGTGTATCTTGGCATTGCTTTCAACAAATATTCTAATAACAGCTTTTACTGCTTTCTTGTGCAACATTTAGCTGACGGTGTGCATGTTGGGTTTCCCCAAATCCCATTCACAAATAATGTACTCTTTACTCAAAATGCAATTAATATAGTCCTTCTTCATCTTTTTGCCTGTCTGCTTATTTATCTTCATCTCTGTCTGCTTTGCTTTGGTGCAAGTAGTGATGTTAGTCAACCTTTTTATAAAGTATTGGTGACTTTCAAAACAGAATATCAAGTCAGCTTGCAATATTTACTTGCCCATAAAAAATATCTTTTGTAGGATTGAAAGCAAATATTGAAAGTTGTACCCAAGCTTATTTAAGTTTAATGATGATAATAATAGAAGATTTATATAGCACAATATCTTAGAAGTAAGCTTCTAAACACCTTGCTCTTTTCAATAAATGAATGTATAAAGATGTGAATCAACAATAAACTAATGTTATCAGAACGACCTCACACAAAATAGAAGACTGGTATGGGTATGACATGAAAAAAATCTTAATGAGTGAATAGGCAAACACTAACAGACAGACATACAGATATGCATGTATATATTGCACACACATAATAGACAAGGGCCTACAAAGAGGCTTATATTGGTGTATACACACATACTGACACAGGCTTACAAACTGATGAAACACACAAATAAATAATAGCTCACAAAGTCAATCATACAAGTACAATACGGATGATAGAACTAATACTAGTAATGGTATTGTATAAAGAGGTAAAGTTTTAGGGCTAAAAGAAGACAAAGATTGCAAATAAGGGATATCTGAGGGAAGGACTTTCTGTTGTTGAAGTGTACAAAAAGAGAATAAACAGTGGCTGAAAGTTTTGATGCCATGAGGAACATCTAGAATGTGTTTTATCTGATGATGACTGGAGTTGCTGGAAGAAGATAAACAGTGAGGAAATAAAAGTGTAGACTTGGGTGGTTTCACACAATAAGTTGTAACAAAGAGCTGAGAACTTTAAAGCTACCAGGACTGGGATTGGGAGCTAATAAAGTTTGTAAAGAAGGGGTTGAACATAATTGTATTCATGTGCCTTTAAAATTAGTAGCAGAATGTTTGACATTTTGTAGTTTGTCAAAAATGTGCTGTGGGCAGCCAGGAAAGACAGAATTGCAAGTCTAATTTAGATAGGACAAAGGCACAGACCAGTGATTTTGCTGTATGAGTTGTCAGGTACAGGAGGATAATGCTTATATAGCAAATTTCTAAATTGGCTGAGTGACAAATGCTGGACAAGTGAGACTTAGTGACACATCACAGACCATAAACTCCAAGTCTCTAGCTGAGGATGTGAGTACAGTGTTGGCAAGTACAGATGTTCTTTTTGGCTTGATGCAGATGGCTTCTGTTTGGTCTTCATTCAGTATAAGTTTGCTCTATCATCCAGTTGAATCTTGACTGGTTAAAACAGAAAAAGTTTGATGTCTTGTTTGCTTTGAATAAAAATATTTTACTACATGGCTTCAGCATTTCACGACTTTGCAAATGACATGAGTATCACTTTTTTGGGACAATTTCAGTTTACCCAAAGTATCACTTTTTGGAACAAGTTCAGTTTACCCTGTTGGGGTAAAAGGATTATGTCCATTTAACCCTTTTTGTATCTTTGACATTTCCGTACCAAACATGTCCGCAGGGTTATGAAAACAGGTCACTGGCTTGCAAAAAATGTTAAAACAACATTTAGCTATTTTTTTTAAAAAAGCATGTTGTCTTGGGAAACATTTTAACGATTCATAATTCTTAGTGGTGATGAACTGCATTTTGAGTGTTGAAAAGCATAACCTCACCCAGTCACTTTAAATTGTAGGATTTGTTATGAAAGAACAAACAACACAAGTGATAAAACTGTATATATGATTATGATTATGGAATTGTGTGCCTAGCAGTCCTACCAGTTAGGTCTTTATTCCTCCACAGTCAGGAAGCAGTAAAGTTTAATTTTAGCAACTTGAAACCAGAAATTCATGCAACTTGAATGAAAATGCATATTCAAGCAAATAAAACAATTTGGGCACAAATGTTTGACCAGGACTTATTAAAATTCACACAAAAGACTGATTCACAAAATTTAGGAAAAAGAAATATATAACCAATTAGCTAACTTCTCTGATGTTTCGTTGAGCTGGGCAAGATGACTGATAAGAAATCATAAAGTATTAGCTGAACTGCTGTTGTCATTTTCGTTCTAAATCTTGCAGATTTGTTTCTTTATTATTTTTTGTGTATGCCTGACATGAAACCATTTGGCCAAATATTTGCACCCATCTTGTTTTGCTGATTAAATAGATATTCTCATTCTGTTTTCACGTGTTTCTGGTTTCTGTTTGCTTGAATGCTGGCAGTCACTTTGATTCAGATTTAGCAACTTGCTTTCAAGTGTGTTAAAGTGACAGCTGGACATAACCTGATGATTCACTGCTAAGGATGGTGATGATCAATTAGTTGTTAGTCGGTTAGTTGATACGGGGTCATTCAAGCCTTTGATCTGCATGAATAGATTTACAAAGAATGCTAGAATTTTGAGCGCGAGCATATGAAAATTGAAAACCAGGCATGCTTTGCATGAAGTGACTATGGTTTAACAGACCCTGGTTCAAGGTTTACACATCGGTTAATAGTCTTAGTTAAATTCAAAAATCAAACTTGTGATGCATTTCCCCCTATCTATCAGGTATTATAATCTTTTTTGCCCTGAAAAACATCTCGAAAATCAAATTCCACATTGTACAGTTATGATGTTAGTTATTGACAAAACCATTTTTCAGTGAAGAATTGTTCTGTCCCCTCTACAACCATGAACAGTGATAGAATTTGTACTAGTGTTTAATAATTTGTTTACAAGGCTTTACAAATTATCGGCTTTCCCCATTTGGTTTTGTGGCGTTCTATACATTTTAAATCAAGTGTGAATTTGTGAAAGGTGCTGATTTCTGCTTGTGATCAGTTTTCAGTTTTTGCTTATCTTACATGTTGAATGATGTGAATTGAATGGATGCATTGAATCCAGACCAGAAAAGTCTGGTTTAAAAAAAATGGCCAAAACTTGATTAACTGTGGAGAGATGTAGGGTATGACCGACTCGAAAATATCCTTTTTTAATCCTGGTGCTTGCCATTTATTTTTATTTCTTACTTGATTTGTAATTGTAGTTTCCTTTCATGCTTTTTGTTTTGAATATAATATTGAATCTAAATTGTATTGATTTCAATGGACAGGGTCATCAGTTATAAGTGTTGTGTAGTTGTGGGGCATGGATTCCATACATTGTGCATGTTTCACAGGTTAACAAATTATACAGTTCTATACAAGGGCTGTATATGTATAGTTATGTCAGGCCATCACTATCACATCTATGAATCTTGAGAACGGGAATAACAACTGTTAAATCTTGAGAATGGTGTTCATGGTCCATGTGAACTTTTTTCTTCCCTGATTTATCATTTGATGTCATTTTACAGTCTTTCATGTTCAGCAGAGGGAGAAAGTTGATTCAGTTTCCATTGCAGCGAATATTTTTGCAAATATTATGCGCAGTTTATATTTTTGCAAAAGCACACTTTTGTCATCTAGTCCTACATGATGTAAACTTTGGTTACTCATTCACACGCTTATGTTCAGTGTTTTCTTTTGTACTATCTGTAAGTAGAATGTTTCAAGAATTCTTTTGCCAGATCTGTTGAACTGTGGATACTGCTTTAGTACTGTTTGGTAACTTTAATCTTTTTTTTTTAACACACATCTCCTTGAGTCAGATAGAAACATCCCATATCCATCCACAACAAACTGAAAGACAGCATTTAATCTTGACTATTTCATGCTGGTAAGTTTGCAGTGTCTACAAGTTGTAGCATATTTGTATGTTGGAACAATAAACTTGTGGTGCCTTAGGTTTTTCTGTGAATTAGTATTTCATATTCAGCCACTCAACATACACACATGTACTCTGGTGCACTTTCAGATTTAGAAAAAAAAAATCAAAGTTGGAAAGATTTTAAGATTAATTGTCTAGGAGCAAATATTTTCTTTATTTTCAATGAAAGTTTGGTTAAATATCAGTGGCCACGTTCTGTTTGGTCCACTGTGTGACAAGTTGCCTGTAAAGATTGTTTTCTGCATTTGCAGGGTAGGCCTACTTTTAATGAGTTGAGCCATTGGGTCAGCTGTAAGGCATGGTTAGTGTTATATTTGTGAGTAAATGTTTTAATTGCCCTTTTTAGAACCATTGGAACTGAGACTAAACACTGGCATCTTTTTTCTTTTGGGGCAAATCTGTTAAGAGACTACTGTGCATCAGAGCGGTTGTTTTGTGGGTATAGTGGTTTGGTTTATGTGTATGTGTCATCGTTTTAGTCATCTATAAGTGTTTTTCGTCTCTTTTCCACATGCTTGCAAATATTTATGCATGTGTAAGAGAACAAAAATCTTTTTTTTTGTTTTTTTTTTCATGGTGCATATATGTGTACATTGTTGATGTGTTATGTGTCGAGTATTATGCATATTTCTTTTTCAAAATGAACTGTAATGATTCTGCATTAATTCTGGTAACAGTGGTCAAATAAGATGCAGAAGAAAGAGACTCTTGAGTGCAGAGCAATGGAGAGAGCTCGGATGTGTGGAATCCCAGAGCTCTATATTCATTACATTAAAACTGTCGAGTCAGATGAACTTTGAATCTATATGCCATTTGTTGAAGACATTTTGAGTGCATGGATCATTCTGAGAGAGTGTAGACATTAAACAGTTGTGTATAATTTGTATTGTCTTTGTATGATGATGCACAGACCATTTTGTAAATGTGTCAGCACTAAAATGATGGAAGGTGGGGGGTATGATTATCAGCCACTCTATGTTTCAGTCTCTTTTCAGATATGCCCAATAGTGATCGATCATTTTGTGCTTTTTAATGCATCTGAAATGACGAGGCCTGTGGTCAAGGGAAAAAGCTTCTGCCTTCCAAGCTGACTGCACAGGTTCAAGCTTTAAAGGTTGTGAATGGCTATAAGAATCCAGGATTGGGAAGTTAACGCAGCAAAAATGGAATGAGACCTGCACTGTATCTGACCCAAGGATAGTGAGGTCTCCTCCACTTTTTCACTCACCACTGACCTTTGGTTGTGTGATAAAAAAAAAAAAAAAAAAAAAAAGATCTTTTTCTTAATTTCATAGATGAATATCAAATGTTTGAAAGGATTTCTGGACAGCTTGAGGAGTTTCTATTTACTGTGTCACTTTTACCTCATATATTCAACTGCACTCAAAAAGAATTTCGTCAAAGCCTCACTTCTTAATTAAAAAGATGCTTGTTCATGTCAGGAGAAAGTGCTAGACACAGAAGTATTTATTAATACTGCCTACCCTTGCCTACACATAGGTGTGTCGTGGTGTTGTGTGTGTGTGGGTGTGTGTTGTGTGTGTGTGTGTGTGTTTGTAAGAGAGAGAGAGAATATGCAGAAGAAACTTGACAGAAGAACATTTTTTTCACTGAATTTATGTTTTCTTTGTCTATGAAAACATCAACAAGCAACACTGCACACAGAACAGAGTTCTCTTTTACATACATTCTGATCAGTTAAGTCTGATTGACAGGCAGTCAGTTACTTAAATTTGACCCCTTGTCCTAAAACAGGAAAGCCAGTTTCACACAGATCTGTTCACTGAGTTCCAAATCCCTGAAGATCATCTACTTGATTATTTCAGAGACTGTGATCTAAAATCTGAAAACTGAGCCATGCCTATTTCCAAATTGATGACTTATAACTACTCCTGTAGCATATCTTTAATGAAACATTGGTCAAAATCCATTAAAAGTATACCCAAAAAATCTTTTTAGATAATTTTATTTGAGAGACTGTGAATCCCCATAAGACCATACGCATCTCGATTCATGCATTCTTGACTGTGCATTCATACAAACTAAGGAAAAAATATTTTTCAATCTTTCCATTTTCCATAAACAAACACAAATATACTATCTTCTATACCAATCACACCAACCTATTTTCATAAACAACAAAGATGAAACCAGCTGAAACGCAAATTTTTTATCTTTTCAAATTTTCTTGAAGATCACATCACTCTTCTCTTGCACAGTCTGTATCTCCAACTTGACAGGACACTTCAGCATGTAGGATAACATCTCCTCTGAGTAACCAATAAGAAAGTACAGTTTGCGAGGTGTCAGCATTTGAAACACGAGTCCAGCTACTACCACAAGATTGTGCCTACGCTTAACGATGACCTCTGAGGCAAAGAGTCCTGGCCATGTCCCCTTGATGAATTTTCTGATCAGTATATCATCAAATGTTCGTTCAGCTGCACGAGCATTGAATCCTTCTTTGGTTAGGTGGGCTGGAACACACAAAAAGTAATGGAGAAAGAGTCACTACAGCCAAGTATGTCTTTTTTTTTTTTAAATGGTCATCAAAAACTAAACTCTCAACAGCTTCACATTGTACAAATTGTTAAAATCAAAAGAACTGCCATACTTTTATTCATCATATCAGCAATCAGAGGGATTTGGGAAGCATGCGTGTTTCCATCAATGAAAGATTTCGATACCTGGAAACATTTACATTTCTTTTTTTTTACTTTCAGATATGAAATTGCCTAGATTTAGTTGTGTCAAAATCCTTCTTTCCAACCTGTGCATTTAACAGCCGTTATTCTATCAACACATTCTTTAAAAACACACACACACACACACACACACACACACACCACAACACACACACACACACACCACACACAACACACGTCACAAACACAGCAAACAACAAAATTTCTCATCAGCACCTGTCGCCATGATGCAATGGTTTATAAATGCAATGGACAAATGACCAGAAAGTTGAGGGTTTCTGTTGCCATGATGCAATGGTTTGTGCAATGGACAAATGACTATTAAGTTGAGTGTTTCAATCTTATCAGCTCTGTCATGACCATCATGAGATTTTTTGGCTCGAACCAGCTCTTACCCTGAGATGAGTATATCAAAAGCTCACTGGGAAAACCTGGACCACACAGTTGAGTCTCATTCATTTCTTGGATGAAACACTACAGATGTCTGTATCTCTCTGCCTGAATGATGCCACAATATACTGTGGAAGTAAGTGGAGTACAGCCCTATCACACAGTCTTAATCCAAAACAGAACTAGACAGTATCATTGTTCTCATCCCCATCATCATAGTATTACTGAAAAATTGTGCCACACTCCATCAAAGCATTGTGAAAAATTGTGTCAGATTCCAAGGCCACTGCGGTGGCAAAGAAAATCACACAAATGGCACAGGCAAAAAAAAGTTTGACATATTTTGTCATGAAATATATACCATCACCAGCTACTGACATTTTGAAATATTCACCAGAGTCCCTGACAGCCTAAAATTTTTCTCTCCACTCCCACCCCCTTTTCCACCCAAGGACACATCATAATAGTATCCCTAACACTAGTAACAGCATGGTAAATATACTGTTCTTCCTTGTTTCCTTTGAAAAATGCCACTTTCAATGAAAGCAATGCTATGAACACTGTCCTATGATTTATCCTTCCAATCCCACTACTTCTGAGAAGTCTGATTATTCCATACTGTAATGCGATTTACAGCAAGCAGAAATAAGCATGACCAGCTTAACTGATCTTTTCTACGATAATAGCCACAATTTTCCCCCAAGACTTTCAAGTATTTCACAGAATATATAAGCCTACATTCTCTGGATATAAAAAGAAAGTTTTTTTTATAATACATCTTCACTTTGTTCTATTAAAGTCTTTGTTGCAACTTGCATGAACACTATTTCTTTTTAAAGCATAATGTTGTCGATTTTCTTAGTAAACCCTTTACCTCACTCACCATATCCACCAGGTTCCTACATGTGCAGGGAGTGAATAGGTTAAAGTTGACAAAGCATCATTCATTTAAACAAACAAAACCATTATTTTGGATGACATCACATGGGACATCACATGGAAGTGAAAAATAAATGTGAAAACTGGTATGTGAATATACATAAAGAACTTGAGAAAGACATACCACTCCACAAATAACAGAATGGTTTAATGTGAGCTATAGCAAAATATTTCACCCAGGACCCATGATTGTGTAGGTTAACTGATATAAGTTATTTTTACTCTTTGGAAAAAATTAACAAAAGAATATGTCAAAAGACTACCCCCCCCCCCCCCCCCAAAAGTATAATTGTATAGCCTGACCACCTTTTCATTTTCTTATGGCATAGTCACATTCTTATCATAGGTTTTCTTCTTAGTCTCCCCATTAAAATCATGGTAGCTTCAACAGTTTAATGGTTCATTTTAATTAGCATACTTAGGCAAACAACATATCTAACTACCATCATCATCATCATCAGGTGCCTTGCCGCATGGCGTTGGCGATTATGGACTTCCATCTGTCTCTATGTCTTGTTGCCTCAAGCATCTCTTCCACCCTCCTTGTCTTCAGCCACTCTGCAAGTCCATCTAGTATTTTCTCCCTGGGTCTACCCGGTGCTCTCTTTCCCTCCAGTTTTCCCGTTGTGACAAGGTGTTCCAATTCCCCTTTCCTCATAAAATGGCCTATGAATGTCTGTCTTTTCCTTATCTTCCTTATGAATGATCTACTTGTGTCTGCCTCCATCAAGACTGTCTCATTTGTTTTCTTTGCTGTCCATGGAACTCTCAACATTCTTCTTAGAAACCACATCTCGGCTGCCTCAATCTTGTTCTGGCTTTGCTTCTTGACTGACCACGCCTCGCAACCGTACAACAGTATTGGTTCTACATAACATTCAAGAACTCTCTTCCTGATGTAAATTGATAGGCATTTGTTGGTAAGAATGCTTTTCATCTTCTTGAATGTTGTTTTGGCTTGGCCGATTCTGCTGGCTATTTCTGATGTGCATCTGCCGTCTGGTGAAATGATCGTTCCCAGGTATTTAAACTTATCAACCTGTCTCAAGGTTAAGCCGTTAGCTGTTATTTTGCATGAGGGGATTTCATGTTTTTTACTGATCACCATGACTTCAGTCTTCCTGCTGTTTAGTTCCAACCCCTTACCTTTGCTTTCTATTTCAAGTATATTCACAAGGTTTTGTAGGTCCCTTTCACTTTCTGCAATTAGCACAGTGTCATCTGCGTATCAAATGTTGTTTATTGTTTTTCCTCCAACCTTTAATCCAGGGTCTTCCTCTTGGTTTCTCATGATGTTTTCACTGTAAAGTGAAAACAGATCTGGTGACAACACCCACCCTGTCTGACTCCTCTTTTGATGTTTTCGAAAGAGCTTACATTGTTTTTTTATTCTCATTGCAACTGTTTGTTCCAATACATATTTCTGATTATTCGTAGATCTTTTCCATCAATATTGTCTTTCTAGTTGGTTGATCAATTCTTCATGTCTTACCCAATCGAAAGCCTTGGTATAGTCAACAAAGCATAAATATAAATCCTTGTTCATCTCGACTGACCTCTCTATGATAGTTCTTAGGATGTATATATGGCATTAATAGTTCCTTTCCCTTCCACAAATCCACACTGTTCATCTGCTATTTCTCTTTTGATTCTATTCCTTGTCCTCATCATGATTATTCTTAATATGATCTTGGTTACATGACTCATCAAACTGATTGTGTGATCGAGTTCGCATTCTATATATAGCCCCTGTCTTCTTTGGAAGTGCAATGAAAATTGATTTGGGGGATTTTTCCAGTTTTGTAAATTTCATTTAGGAGGACTGTTATTTTTTTCTATACCGAACTCCTCCAGGGCTTCAATCATCTCTGTGGTAATGTTGTCTGTTCCTAGGGATTTTCCTGGTTTCCTCTTTTTCAATGCTGCTGTAACTTCATCTTTCATTGTGGGTGGTCTTTCAAAGTTCTTTCTTATAATGTGTTCTACATTTCTGTCATCTTCAGAAAGGTCTTTAATGTACTCTCCCCATCTGTCTAATATTTTGTCTTTTTCCATGAGAAGAGTACCATCTTTCGATTTGAAGCAACCAGTTGATGTGCATGTATTTTTCCTGTGGAGAATTTCTTCAATTCGTCTGTACATACCCTGAGGATCCGTTTTGTGTTGGTCTTCTATTTCTTTGCATTTTGTTTTCAGCCAAGCTTCCTTAGCTTCACTGCACCTATTCCTGATTTATTTGTTTATCTTCTTGTATATCTCTTCGTTTCTCTTTGCCTTCCTCCGTTCCTCCATCAAGCCTAAAATTTCTTTTGTCATCCAGTTCTTTTTTGCTTTTCTATCTACTACAGGGATTTCTTCACAAGCTTCATTTATCAAATTTCTCAACTTTGTCAATTGTTCTTCACTGTCACCAACATCTTTCAGAGCACTGAATTTGTTTTGAACATGTACATTAAATTTTTGACATATCACTTCATCTGTCTTTAAGAGTCCAAGATCTAGTTTGATGTTGCTTTTGGTCCGTTTCCTTTTCCGTAATCTCAGCCTAAAGTTTCCCATTACATGACTGTGGTCACTGTTGCAGTCTGCGCCTGGTATATTTTTGCTGACAGTAAAGAATTTCTAAATCTTTTATTAATCAGGATGTAGTCAATCTGATTTTTGGTATTATCTCCTGGACTTATCCAAGTCCATTTTCTTCTATTAGGCTGCTCAAACCAGGTGTTTCTTACTATGAACTCATTCATCTGTGCCCATTCTACAAGTCCCCCCCCCCCCCCCATTTCATTTTGTGTACCAAGGCCATGCATGAGGTCCAACTATATCCTCTACCCTATCATTTCCCACTTTAGCATTAAAATCTCCCATTATTACTGTAACTTCTTGTGATTTACATTGGGCCTTGGCCATCTCTAATACTTTGTAGAAGTTATTGATGTCTTCCTGAGTACTTGTGCCTACGCCTCTTTCATGTGAGTTTCCACCAGAGTATCTCACTGTATAGTGTATACTCTTCGGATGTTATCATGCCTGCCCCCTTCTATCTCACTTCCCCTAGTCCTAAAATACTAATGTTAAGCCTTTCCATCTCCATTTTGACATTGTCTAATTTGCCTTTTTGGAACAAAGTTCTTATGTTCCATGTTGCTATTTTAGTTTTTGATTTTGAGTTTTTTGGTCGCAGTAGCTTGCTGACAGTCTGGTGTCACCTGCGCCGCATGACAGTCCCTACCGGACGAATGATGGAGCACCTATTTACGTCGTTATCTTCATTTTCATTTTCACTGTCCACATATATATCTAACTATACACTATCACATTGTTCACAACAAAGTCTAACAAGGATCACAAACAGACTAGAATACTTAGTAAACAAAAAGTACCTGTATGCCAAGAATTCCATCCTTTGGTGACACCAATCTTGTATGGGGCTTGTGCCTGTTCATATGTCAGTGGCTTGTCCCGGTTGATGGTAGCTTTGGGCACACCAGCACGGATGTTCTTAAAGGCACATGTTGTTGTTTGCAAACCTCGGAATGCCAATAACGCTGCTGGTGGAACTGTCGGTAACTTAACTGCTGCCTGAAGAGTTAAAGAAATAACAGACATTACAAATGGATGACAAAAAATATCAATCTGGAGAAAAGCTTAAAATTCTCACAAGCAGATGGAGAGAAGATCAACCGAGATGAACTCTGACTGTGGGGTAGAATTTTTTTTTTTTATGAAGAATGAAGAGATACTGCTCCAGTTTAGTCATTGCAATTACTTCCCAGATTCCAGGATTTCACGTCAACAGTATAACTTACTAAAGAAGATGATAATACTGATAATAACATGTTAGCTGGAGTGGCAGATACATATATATATCATCACTAAAAGACGGACAGTCAAATAAAATGAGACTCTAATCTGCAAGGGGTTTTGTGCAGAGGATGAAAATGGCTGGTCCAGCTTGGATCTTTGTGAAACACTACAAATCATGTCGTTGTTTCCAGAAGAGCAGTCTCTGAAGGCAACTGGCTGCGTTCAAAGAGACAGACAGGAAGTGAATGATTTTAATGCTGTACATGATATCCCAGAAGTATATTGGAGTCTGCTCAGGGCACGGTAGTCAATGGTGCCAAAAGCGGCTGAGAGATCCACCGTGTTAAGACTGAAACACTTCCAGAGACAAAACTGAGAATAATGCTGTATGTTAAAACTGCTTTTCTCAAGATAACATTGTTATCTTGAGAAGAGCAGTTTCAGTAGAGTAACACTAACAGAGACGATATGTGGACTGTGTAGAACTGATATATGTTTATGTTCATTTACTGATTTAGTAAGCAAGGAGCTGTTGGAGCACAATTTTCTCCACGATCTTTGATAAAATGAGAGATCAGAGACTGGGTGATAGTTTTTTTTAATAAAATACTGGGATCAAGGATGGTGTTTCTGAGGAGGTGTTTGACAACAGCTGTTTCAAAGACTGGTGGAAAAGAACCAATCAAGGAAGAGTATATAATGCAAGTCAGAGTAAATTGTCCAAAAACTTAAGCAGTAGCAGTGTAGAAGGAGGATTGAAGACATAACTAAACAAGTGTACTTTGCTTTCAAAATAATGTTCTTTAGTTTAATTCTGACTTATTATCTGAAGTAATGACCTGGTCTGCATGTGTGGTATTGCTAAAGATGAGGCCTGATAAAGATCCATGCGAATGGATATCACTTTCATGATGAAAAGTCATGATTAAAAACATGTAGAAGATCACCAAAAGGGATAGAAGATCACAAGAGGGGCAGATTGCTGGTAACAGAGAGCTCCCATCATGACCAAGCAGCTTGCTACAAACTAAGAACAGCTGTCTGAATGAGGTTGCACTGGCAATGTTGTTGCGACAGAACACAGAAAATTAGCTTTTAACAGTATGTTTGCAATCTGTCTTTTTGCAAAGTCATAAAAGTCTCAGCTCTATGCGTGTGTGCTTTGACTACTTGCAGTTCAAAACTGACAAGCAAATACAACAGTTCCAATTTGTCACTGGGCACTTTGTAATCAAGGAAAGGTATGTGCTTGCCCAGTACACTTATCAACTGTTGTTGAATTCGTCTATGGCTGGACACAATTCTGGAGAAATATATGTCTATAGCCGTCTGCATGAAATGCAGGCCTGTCTATCCCACTTATGTTAATATGAGACTGTCTGTGTACTGCTGGGTCAGATGGGATAGGGAGACACAGTTCACAAACAACAGAGAAATGGTCAGAGGCAACAGACTAACAATGGTTGAGCAAACACACACTGATGAGTGGTGGGCAGGGGTTACTGGGTCAATGCTGCACTGCATCATTTACTCTTCCTTAACACTTTGACTCCTGCACCCTGTCCACCAGCATCCTGCAGGAAGCTGCTGGATAAGGTGAGGGAGTCAAAGGGTTGTTTTTTGCAGTTGATGGATAGGGTGCGGGAGTCAAAGGGATAAGACAAGTCCAGCTAAACCATTTTGGATTTGTTGGAGTTTGGATTTATAGTTTTATCATCAGCTAAAAAAAAATTACAGTAGCCTAGTCTGGACAGAATGAAATATAAATCACACATTGTTTGTGGCAACAGCAGAAAGAAATGAATGGGTTTTGCTCATTCTACAAAGTTAAGAGATATCTGATCTGTATAACTATAAGGATTTTGCTCAAGTAATTAAGTTTTATTAACACAAGATTCCACAAACAGGAATTCATCAAGTAAAACACCTAAGATTTCATGCAGATTTGATGAAGGTTATAGTACAGTCTGAGATATCCACAGTCGTTTGAGATTATGAGATGACTGGTTTTTGAGGTTACTTTTCTAAGTTTGATTTTGTACCTTGTACAACTACTAGTACTACAAGAGTTCTGGGAGAGTTTTGTTTGTTTGTTTGTTTGTTGTTTTGTTTTGTTTTGTTGTTCTGTTTTCTTGTTTGTTTTTGAATTTTGTTTGATTCTTTCTTCACATTCATTTTCAATTTGTTCCCTTTCAATGTTTCATTCAATTATTTAGGCAGCTATTTTTCAATGGTGTTTTTAATTTCTCAGAAAGTACTCACTCATAATGTCTGTCTCTCGGAAAAGCAGAGCAGTGCAGTTGCATAATATTTATGAGTCATCAGCAAACAGATGGTGGAGTCTCCCGACCGCTTACTAAGTAACAGAGCTAAGTTGATGTAACACTAACAGTGACAAAAACACAGCCCTGAACAAAACCCTGTAGAACACTGTACACTAGTACTAGTAAAAAAAATTTTTTTTAAATGATTTTAACCCCTCAAGGAAGTTTCAACTCAGCCAAATGTGGACAGCAATCTTGAGACCATCATCATAATCATGTTTATTAGTCATGTTATGGTCAACAGTGTCAATACGACAATAGTGGAAGAAGAAGAAAGTCCTCATACTAGATCTAGATCTAGTTGAGTAGTTCATAGTCATAGCACCATAGTTATTAAGCTCATATGTTACCATGTACTATGTAGACAGAGGTCTACATGATGATGATGTACTTGGGTAGCCAAAGCGCAAAGGTTATCTACTTTTTTTTATAGCCTAGTCTAGATCTAGTTATGTATATAGCTTTAAAACAAGTGTGACATAGACTGACGGTCTGATAGTTTTACAGTAGGCTATATCTCACAAACCTTTTTTTTTTTATCGCGTTATGATGCTTAAAGTGCATGCTAGATCTGTGTCCTTCTGTCAATGGAATATGACATGAGATGTAAAAATCATCAAATTCATCCGTAAGAATCAAGGAGAAAAAAAAACTAAAGCTTCCAGTAACCCTACCTGAATTAACGCCGCCATGTTCGAGTAGAAGACGAAATTGCAGTTATCGGCTTTGAAAGAGTGGAGCGGATTGGTTTAGATGAAAATACCAACCAATCAAGACGCACAAAATAAGAGTGCGTTGCCGGTGCGTCATCATCAACCCTCGGCCATTTTTGTTGAGGTACACGTCTTGACACTGCAGACAGCTTCTTGTCATAACATTTCGAGTGGTTTGACACTTGACTGAGGTAAGCGTATAAATAATTGAACAGCATTCTATGTCCCCAAATTGCCGTAATAGTTGTATGCTTTGTATTATCCTCTTTGTGTTGGAAACTTGTCTGCTTTTACATTTACAGACTGAACAGTCAGTCTGCTGTTCATTTCCAATCCTCTGCTTCAGTGGTTGTCTGGTACATTTCACTTCTGAACTGGTCAGCTGTTAGCATTTGACTAGAACCAGGAGTCGGATCAAAACCAGTGTCGGTTGAAAACCAGAATTTAACTTCTGACGAATTTTTATACAGGTTTAACACGTTTGTTGAGCTGGAAAGTGGTTGTTGGGTTGTGTGTGCATGTGTCTGCGTGTATCATGTATCATGTATGGGTGTGTACTGTCACAGTACATTAAAAGTACTGTCACGTCACAGTACATCAGACTGTGTGAGAGCGAGGGAGAATGGGACCATGTAGACATCAGAGTTGTGTGTGTGTGTGTGTGTCATACATGTGTGTGAAAGTATCATTTTTTGCAACCTATTGTACATTTTTATTCTTTAACTCTTCTGCATTGTATTCGAAGACAGAATGAACTGTACCACTAAGCAGCCAGTCACCCAGTGGGCCTACAGTATTTGGTATAGGTGTGGGTACAGTATATGATATATAGATATAGGCCTATTTATTAATCATTGTTTTACTTCATAATACATAGGTTTGTACAGTTCATTCTGTCTTTAAAGCAGAAGAGTCGATGGGTGAAAGTCAGACATTATAGATGGTAGTAGACTGCGTGAAACCAGGGATGCCATACTGATGATGCGTGCCAACTTGACGTAGGCCTCAGTGACCATGCTTAGGCAGCTACAGTAGACGGTGCAGGAAAGTAGACTTGGTGTTCATCGAGACTATCCCTATAACTTATAACCAGTATACCCTATTAATTTAACACTGTCCTTTGCCTGTGTAGTTGGGAACTGTTTCATAGGTGTGTATGGCTTTTTGCCTCTTAGATGTGAAAGGGATATGTAGATGCATGCATACTTTCATAGTTTGTGTTCTACTTCTAGCCTGTCTGTGTGTGGTGTGACTGTGTGTGAGAGAGAGAGAGAATTTGTGTGCAAGAGAGAGTTGACAACTTGACAATTTGACAGTTTTATGATTTAATGTCTTTAAAACTAGCATTCAGCCCAAACAAGATGTTGGTCTGACTTCAAAATAATGATAACATTGAAAATAACAAAATGCAGTAACAGACACATTATTATTATTATTATTGTTATTGTTATTATTATTATTATTATTATTATTATTATTATTATTATTATTATTATTGTTGTTGTTTAATGATTATATATTATTAGTTTTATTATCATTATTACTTAAAGCCTATCCGACTTTGCAGAGCCATAACAGGACTGTAACCATCTCAGAACACACACAAAACCTCACTGACCTTGAAGGAAAAAACTGAAAAAGAAAATTAGGCACATGTATGTATATAAAACATCTGTACACTTAATCTAAGGATATAACCCTGGCATTAACCATACCCCCTGATTTTTTTTATTAGGGAGTTTAAAAAAAAACAACCTGAATACAATTTTTAAACATAATTAATTGACTAAAACAGGCTGGCCTACATTACCTGAAATGTTCCTGCACAGCATATTTCCCTGAGCCAAAAATGCAGTTAACTTTTTCACATCGTAATGCTAGCCCACTAGCGTTCTCGCGGAGAACTGCAGGCGCCGGAATGCTAGGGGTATAGCGTTCAGCAAGCTCGCCGCTGACAACGTAACACTAGGATATTAGTGTCTTGCATTAGAAAATTCCTACATGAAGCCAGTTACGGTCTAAGGGAAAAAACCTCAATGTAGTATCAAGTAACCATTTCTAAATACTGTGAGAGTGATTTCCCGAGTAAAAAGTCTATTTGAAGAATTTTTCGGGCGTGAGAACCGAACCGCGTGCTTCCTGAAACAAAGGCAAAATGGAGCGCCCTGCGAATGCGCGATGTCACTGTTCACTCAGGATTGTGGAATTTTTGTGTGTGTGTGTACTTTTCTGAGCTTCTGATCAGATGATACAAGTCATGGAGAATTGGTGTCTCTTTTTTCTGTTTTGTTTACATCTGCTGAATGGATGAAATGCTTGTCTGAAGTGCTCCTCAGCCATGATATTTCATTGCACAAATAACCTCAAAGCATGTCTGAACAAACCTTATACTGTAGATATCCTAAAACTTAAATTAACTTTCTAACCATACCCTACATGTTGATGTTAGTCATTTGGGGCACCTGTGAAAATTAATTCAAAGTGGCCTGAAAATGCACGTTTCCAAGGAAAGTAGTCAGTGGCAGCTGGCACGTCTGCAGGGAAGTAGGTCAAATAGCCAGCTGACGATGCCAAAGTGTTAATACACAGGCCTGACCAATTATTAATCCATGTAGAAAGTATGCAAGTCTTTGTAGAACACACAGGTGAATGGACCTGCAAAGCAGAAAATGATAGGAAGATATGATAGAAAGTAAAGGAACAAGTTAGAAACAAATAGAAGAAATAGAGTGACAAAAAAGAGAAAATTTCTGGTACAGAATTTCCAGAAGGAGAGAATTATTGTTGATACTGAATGAGCCCTGGGCATTCCTTCAGAGGATAACCACGACATACTTCATGTCACATCGTAACTCAATAATCATGCAACTTTTTTAGCTGATCAAATCTAGATTCTGATATATGGTACCAGTAATTAAACTAAACAAGTATATAGTTTACATACAAATATCAAAGGGTGCATAAATGTGCATACGACCATGTACACACGCACATGTGTATCACACACACACACACACACACACACACACACACACACACACAACATACATATTTTTCAATATTTCATTAACCTGTGAAAGGAAACCTGTTTTGCAATTTAAAGAAGATGCCCATATTCTGATAGTTTACTGATGTGGTGAAGCGAGGAACCTCCTGACAGTCTTGTACGCTTGACAAGAATAGATTAGCTACACAGCAGCTTTTAACAAACTACACAGAGAAAGAAAGAACATGAAAAACAAAATGTAAACAATGAAAACATAAAATTTTGAATGAGTTTTCTGCTGCTTTTTTTTTTTTAGTTGTACAAATTCAACATGACTGTTTTGTATGGTAATGACTAAATCATATGAAACATAAAGTGAAAGTAAAGTCTGACCCTTTGGGATTCTTAAAATTTGCAAGGGAACAACTTTAGAAAGCTCCACTGAGGGTCCCTTGGATCCTGAGAAATGAAACATGTGGGAAATAGTGCACTTTAAACGATACCTTTCCCTATTTTGTTCTGTCCATTTTGTCCCCGTTTCTTCTAAGTTCAAGTACTTTTTACTTTTTGTCACATGTTGTATCGTGTAAACTTGTGCATAGTGTAAATAACATATACTCAGTGTGACTCCGTGTGTGTGGTGTGTGTGTGTGTGTGTGTGTGTGTGTGTGTGTGTATGTGTGTGTGTCAAGTATTAATGATCTGATGTAATCATTATGTACTGTACATTTTTTGGCAGGAAAAAAACGAGGATGTTTCTGTGGAACTGGTTTCAGGATATGTTGTCCTTCTTAGGTGAGTGCTTGAGCTACAATTCCTTAGTAGGCCTACATGTTCTGATGTTTGTTTTAGGTTTTGATTTTGGATTTTGTTTACTTAATGATGTCTCATTTAAAGTGTTTAAACAGAGCACTAAATTCTAGTCTTAGTTAAACAAAGCACTAAATGATAGTCTCATTTAAACAAAACATGGTAATGGAACATTGTAATGGATTACAAGGTCTCTCCAGCTCTTATACTTCATATGGTTCATGAATAGACTGATGGGGTTTGTCATGATTTATTTGCATTTTTCATTTGTATATTTGTGGTGTAGTGCATATAGGATCATCAATGCTGTATGATGCATTGTTGAATAAACTGAAGTCCTAACTTAAGTTGCAGCTCAAACAGTTCTGTGGGCTGGAATGAGCAGCATAGGACCAGTGCCACTGAGGCAGTGTAGAAGTTTAAACAAAAAGCAAAAAAAAGAGGAAGGAAAAAGGAAGATTTTAATCTGTGTCCTTGTGGGCACGTGTGGAAAAGAGACAGAAGAGTTTTGACATTGACAGGGATCACATTTACGCATGGTTTTTGCATATTTTATGCAAATTTGTTTATTCCGTATGTAGTTTTATGACAAGCTCTCTTAATGCATGTATGCAGAATAGCTTTGTTCATCATAAACTACAGATTGTCATCACTGCTGCGCTGTGCTGCGTCTTATTAAGTTGAACTTTGAAACAGCAGATAAATCTGTCATCTCGAGCGAAGCATGAAATGTAGATGTGGTTTTTGCTCAGTTCAGCCGTGTGCGACAGATGAAGTTGTCATCGACAGGCTTACCAGTGGTGGAGACCAAAAAAAAATAGTTTGACCCAGAAAAAGCATGCCATGTTTCATGGAATTGCAGAATGTTTTACAAACTCATAAACCTACTACTTTCAACAAAGCCCGCAAAATTTTCATTTTAGATCACAAAGACAATTATCCAGACTCCGTAGTAATTGCAGAAATTTCATACCTATTAGTTCTATGCCATGTGAACAAGGGTCTAACTGGCAGAATCTCATAGAAACTGCTGGAAGTACACAGATAACAGATACTCATGCGGGTAATTTGGTGCAAATAGGCATGGAGAGACCTTTTCTGTCAGAGTGGACATGTGATTGGCAGCAGTCAGAAATAGGTTATGTGAGAATTTTGTAGCTTCTTGTTGTTGACATATTATATCACATATGTTTGCTGTTGCATTCGTTTTTCTACTGACTTTGATGATATGTACATTAAAAAATGCAAATCACATATGTTTGCTGTTGCATTGTTTTTCTACTGACTTTGATGATATGTACATTAAAAAATGCAATCTTTCTTTGTATTTAGCAAAAATTATATGTGTATCTTTGTCAGTGTGTGTGTATGTGTGTGTGTGTGTGTGTGTGTGTGTGTGTGTGTGTGTGTGGGTGTGTGTGTGGGTGTGTGTGTGTGAGTGAGTGAGACTTGTAAGAGAGATGGATAAAGAAAGCGAGAATTCTTTTCTGAATGGGCATCCCATTTCTATGAACCTGGGTCTGTTTGTCAGTCAGCCCTTTGACTCCCGCACCCTATCCACCAACTGCAAAAACTTAACCCTCTGACTCCCTCACACTATCCACCAGCTTCCTGCAGGAAGCTGTTGGATAGGGTGAGGGAGTCAGAAGGTTACGTTTTTGCTTTGCCAGGATGGCTGACAATGCAGGATGCCAGTGGACAGGGTGCGGGAGTCAAAGGGTTAAGTGACCTTCTACCTGATGTGTCATGATGGGGCACATGGGGATCTCTGTGTGTAGGAAAGGAATGGGGAGCTATTTTCTCTACTAATACTACTGATAGTAATAGTTAAAACCCTCAGAGGCCCACTGGCTCACCTGTGACCCAAACAAATGAATTACAAACTGTCCTGTTATTTAACCCCCAGAGGCCCAAGGAGTCTTTCAGTTGAAAGAGAAATACTGTTAGCAGGTCACTTAGTAATTTTTCTTTCAACTGAAAGACTCCTTGGGCCTCTGAGGGTTAAATAACAGGACAGTTTGTAATTCATTTCTTTGGGTCACAGGTGACCCAGTGGGCCTCTGAGGGCTTTAGACAGTCTGGTGTGTAACTCACCTAAAGGGTTAAAAGCAATGATAAAACAAAGCTGCAAGTCATACAGATAACATAAACAGCAGGTGTAAAGAACTTTCTGAAAATAACACAAGCAAGACAGGTTACGTCAGTAGGACAAGCAAGTGACAAATTGAACATCACAATTCCCATGTCACCCGTCAGCATCTGCCCCAGATTACAGCATCTTTCCAAAGTATCCCATCCCACTTCGATGCAGCATCGCTAGCATCTGATCAATTAGGAAAGACCTTCAGAAAGTCTCTTTGGGTATGGCATTGAGCTCTGATCTCACAGCTTTTGCAAAATCTGCAGTGAAACTTCCTTGCAGCCAGCCTTTTCTGCCAGATGTGAACAACCAGAAGTTACATAGGGTGAGGTTGTGCTTGTAGGATTGGTGACACAAAACTTGGATCTTTTGATCTTCTAGAATCTGAATTATGGTCCTTGTTTTATGGAAATGAGCATTGTCATGGAGGAGAAGGATGTTGTATGCTCTGGTGTTTTGGCACCAACCGCTGATCTCCTAAATGACTTTGAATACTTCAGTATCTGCATATACGTGTGCCAGTGACAGAGTGTTAGTGAGCAGAATTTGACAGTAACAGGATTTTGGTGGTTGAGAAAAAACAACAACAACAGTGAACAGCCTTTTCTGCTCTGAAATCCATGCTTACAAGTTGGTGCTTCTGATTACTTTAGCCTTGTTTAGAACTATGTTTGCAAGTGATACCATAAAAAGGAACTGGTATGTCATCTCCATTAACTACATCTGTCAGAAAATTGGGTCCATTCTCTTCAAAATAGTTGAGCAGATTACATGCAGCATGTACCCGTTCGCTTTTTCTATTCCTCTGTCAGGTTGTGCAGCACCCACTTTGCTGCTTGCTTTTGAAATAGAAGGTCATTGTGTAGAATTCTCAGAACTGTTCCGTGTGAAAGTGGAAACCTTGCACTTATTTCATTGTATTCAGATGCGTGAATCTTCTGTCACAAGTTTGGACATGGCAACCATGTGACTCTGGTTGAAGCTCACTTCAGAAGTCATTTTGATTTGTCAGTCTTTCCCCTTTTCACAATTTTGAATTCCTGCTTCCATTGTCAGATTGCAGAATATGAAGCTGCTGTGATCCCTACAACTTTTTTTAAATTTGTAGTAATTTTCATTGCTTCATTGACCGTCTACAGTCTCACAAAGAGATAGAACTTCTCAGAGCGCATGTTGAAAGACTCCATTCTTAGGCACATGGAAGTGCAGAGTACTTTGAGATCTTGTCATTTGTGATGTTACAGTCAAATGAAGTCACCTTTGAAGGGGTAAAGGTGAACGATGTGGCCTTTGAAATTATCACTTCATATGATCATTGAGCTGAAACTTTGGAAAGTAGTTTGATCATTTTGTTTGGATTATATCTCATAATTCACCAATATAAATGAAAGATTTTGCCTCAGTTTGGAAGTAAGACTAAGAGGTAAAATCATATTCTTATTTCAGAAATTGGCCAAGACAGTTTGACAACTAGAGAGATTGTTATTGCTTTTTCTGGCTAAGACTGTATTTCAGATGTGCAGAAAATACAAACTAATACAGAGGT
The DNA here is from genome assembly GCA_030674185.1 of Monoplex corrugatus. NCBI lineage: Eukaryota > Metazoa > Mollusca > Gastropoda > Littorinimorpha > Ranellidae > Monoplex > Monoplex corrugatus. The sequence continues at coordinate 48,846,382 of CM060306.1, read as the reverse complement.
TGTTTTTTGTTTTCAGGTTTATACAAAAAGTCAGGTAAATTGGTATTCCTGGGTTTAGACAATGCTGGCAAGACGACACTCTTGCATATGCTGAAAGATGACAGAATGGCACAACATGTTCCCACACTGCACCCAAGTAAGTCTCTTCAGATTCAGATGCTTGTTTACATGATGGTAAACTCATTTATTTGATATAAAACTGTTGCTTTTGTGTATCATAGATCTGTGTATCTGTCTGTCTGTGTCTGTGTGTGTGTGTGTGAGCATGGATGGATAGGAATCTTGTTGTATGGAAGGGGCTTTTGCTTTTGTTTGAATTGGTAGGCTTTTTTGTATGATTTGGGGTACCATTGAAATGAGCTCCATGGTCGTTTTTGTTGTTGTTGTTGTATTACAACTGTAGTCCTTTTATATTATTGAAGGGAATTTCCACTGAAAATGTCATTCCCACCCTTTAATGTTGTTTAATGACACCAGCACCATTACATGGTTCATATCCTTTAAACACAGCCGGCTTCATAGAGTATCATTTTTATTAAGATTTTTTCTAAACATAGATAAGATGGCCAGTTTTGGTCCCAGTTTGATCACAAAACAGCATTGAATTTACTGGTTAAGGAAGAATGAAGCAGCAAGTAGTTCATTATCTCATGATGAGACAATTACTTTGGTCATAGAACTAATGTTTGCTCTATTTCATTTTCAGCTTCAGAGGAACTGAGTATGGGAGGCATGAGGTTCACAACATTTGATCTGGGTGGGCACAGGCAAGGTAAACAACTATTTTGCAAGTGTGTCTGTACTTAAAAAGGTTATAAGTTAGCCATTGATTTTATTTGTTATTCTTTCTTTGTGTATTTAAACAGGTTCAAAGTACGCCATTGATTTTATTTATTATTATTATTCTTTCTTCTTCCTTCAGTAATTATTTGTACATTACATTCTTTGCTTTGCGTTGATTACTTGCTTTTTTTTGTTTTTCCCCATACCTGAAAATCCATTAAAACAGAATCCTTTTTTTCCAAATGAAAATTAATATGTGGATTTGGGGAATTTAAAGTCATTGCCAGATGTATATGTGGTATGTTTATAACATTGTAATTGATAACCATTTATACACACATGTTTCTGAATTATGCCTTGATTTGTTTATATTTTTTGTGCAATTTTCCCCTATTTTAGAAGTGTGTATGCATGTTGATTTGGTTAACTGACTTATTTTAATTTGTGATCCAAGTTTTTTAAGTCTTTTCAGTATTTAGTTAGTGACCTCAGTATCTTGGCGTCAAACATCTATTGTCTGTCTGGTCGTCAGTACAGAAAAAAATTTGCCCCTCTGTGTGACATGCAGATGCATATGCTCGTGTATTTTTGTATCTTAATTGTCTTTGTATAAGTACTTTAGTTTATGGTTTTGTATTTTCAGCACGACGAGTGTGGAAAGATTATTTCCCAGCAGTGGATGGTATAGTGTTCCTTGTGGACGTTCATGACAGAGAACGATTTGTGGAAGCTAAAGCTGAATTGGATGTAAGTAGTGTGGACCCGGCTTGACGCTTATGATATTTTCGCCTGTGCTTGCATTGAAAATTAGCCTGCTGGGTTGTGGATTTATGATGCTGATGATCATACAGAGTGACCAAGGAAGAGGGAAGGGAATGAATTTAGATCTGTAAGTGTAGATTTGTAAGTAATTTGTGAATAAATATATAGCATACTGCATGTAACTCATTTGAAGAGAACCGAGGCCGAATTTTCCCTTTATATAAAGTTATGATGAGCATTGTTTTTTATGCTGTGAGAAAAAATGAACACAAGTAATTATAAACATGAATTCTGAGAGATTTTGCTTTGCTGGTTTACATCGTCGAAACACACAGGATCCCTCTTTTTCTCCTATTCTCTCTCTCTCTCTCTCTCTCTCTCTCTCTCTCTCTCTCTTCTCTCTCTCTCTCTCTCTCTCTCTCTCTCTCTCTCTCTCTCTCCTCTCACACACACATGCGCACATACACACACACACACACTCACACATGGTACACACACACGCACACGCACACTCACTCAAAGCTTTTTCTATCACGTAGGTAAAATGTATATCAGTCAGTGTGAAAAAACAGAAAAGTTTGTTGTAGTGGATAGTTTCTGGTCAAATAAATTCTGTCACAATGAAGTGAGTAAGCCAGATATTAAAGTTGAAACAAAAAAACATGCATGTGCATCCATTAAGGTTTTCACAATAAGGGAGGCCATCCAATGCAGGAATGTGAATGAACATTGCTAGTGAAGTTATTGTCCTTTAGGTGCAAAACATGGGTTGGGTTACTGTGCAAACAGTCTAAATGCATTGCACATTGGCTGTTCTGTTTAATAACACCTTGATTGCTTTTCCTGTGCTGACCACGATGTCATTGTCACATTTTCATGCTTATGTGACTGTTTGATCAAGATATTTTTTGTCAGCAAAATTTTGGAAAAGGGAAAGAATACTGTAATCTGATGCAGCTTTTGTAGGAATGTTACAGCACACTTCTAGCCCTTTAATTGTTCCAAGAATTACAACTTGTAAAAGTTTCATAGAATGTTGGAAACCCATGATACGATTCAGGATTGCAGACTAACATTGGACTTAAACACACAGGACTGTTTTCAAGCAATACAGTGCAAATGAAATTTTAGGAGAAAATCTAAATGATCAAAATAGTGGTGATGAAGAGTTTGGAGGATCAAATGACAGAGATTCTGAGGAAAGGAAGATGGATATACAATACCACCTTCTTTTGTCAGACATTGTGGATGATGATAAGAACCTGAATTCTGAACCTGGCAAACATGAAATTGAAAGACACACTGAACGCAAGATTCTGTTGCAGCCAGTAGAATCAAATTATTATATCACATCATAGCCAGAGGTAAAAAGGAAAAAAATGTCAGAAATCTAAGAGATATCTCAATAAGTGAATGGGTGGTGAACAGGTTAGTGAATCTACCGAAAAAAGAATGCCATGGTATTGTGGCAGGGAAGGGTTATTTAAAGGCACATTGAACCATTCACAAAGTGACACAAGCTGTGTGCTATTGATAAGTCAAAGACTTCTGATGCTGTCAGGAAACTACATGGCTCATATTTGTCACAGAATACAGACTTGGTCCCAGCTTTTAACCTATTGTAATATTTTAACAAAAAGTGAGTGCATGCATGCATTAGATAATAAACTCTGAATCGAACACGCGTTGAGAAAGGGAGGTACAGAATATGGCATCATTTTTCATCTTAATGTCTCCCTAAAATAGAAGAGCAGATAAAAGAAAATGAGACTTAAGGCGTGCTGTCACAACATGCGTGGGCACACCTCATTTACGTAGTCTTAAGTTTGATAGTCTTCACAAGCAATGAATAACATGCAGAGTTATAAATTAAACAGTGCTTTATTAGCCCTGCACATGCTTATTACACTTGTGGGTTTCGGGGGGGTGGTTGTTATTTTTTGTTTTGTTGTACATTGTATATATGTGACCCTCCACCACGGAATGAGTCGCAATGCACCTGGGTGATTTTTTTGTTTTTAAATGAAATGAATAAGCAAAAAGCACAGTTTTCACAGATATAAATTTTAATAAAATCAGGCATTCCTTTTCAAAGTTATGACCTTTTAAAGTTGGATATGTGGAAAAATGCATATTTGAGAAATCGTAATTTGAAAATGTCACACTTATGCCCATAGCAACCAGGTACTTCTAATAGACCTACACTTTTCACCCGTTTATAAGATCAAATAAGCACAAGTATTTTAGCAAGACATAAAATAATGACCACAGAATCATTTTCAGTGAAAGTCTCAAAATTGGTACCCTGACCCCCTACATGAACTATTGCTGCTAGCGAAAAAGTGTGTCAGGTGCAATCCGACTCATTCCGTGGTGGAGGGTCACATATAGTCTCAATCGATTGCATGCGCATGTCTGATACATAATGCGTTTTGATTTGAACTATCAAGATTTGGCTCCATGTAAATACTGTAATTGTTGTTGTTGTTATTATTATAATTATTATTATGTTATTGTTATTATGTTGCTGTTGTGGGTTTAATTATGCCAGTGTGCAAGTACCAGCACAGTGTGAAAAATTGTTTAACCTAACCCAGCTCTTTGATTCTGAAGAGTGTTTATTGTAGTTGTAGTATTTCAGCACTCAAACTTTGTTGAATTGAGTTTGCATAGATTTCAGAAATACCAAAATATATTTTTAAAGTAGGCAGCTTGACATGGTAAATCTCTGGTTTTGAGTGCTAGGGAGGAAAAAAATTGTCAGGGGCAGAGATGGTCAGTGGTTTCAAGTGTGTCAGTATGTGTGGAACACTGGATATAATGCAGTCATATCAAGAGACTTCTAACTTGTTTGGTTTTATCAGTGTCACCATAGGGGTGGTGAAGTATGTTCAGCTCATTTACTGGTAATGATTTGGGACTGGAGGTGAATGTGTCAGAATATAATGTGTAATTGAATAAATGTGAAGCTGAAAAGTCAACTGGTCTACAGTTACAGTCAGGATTGCATAGGTCCCAAGTCTTACAGTATGTCTTGGTTTGATTTCAGAGCTTGTTGACTGATGAGCAGGTAGCCAATGCCCCTGTCTTGGTGCTAGGCAACAAGATTGACAAGCCTGGGGCTGCCAGTGAGGAGGAAATTAGACATTGGTTTGGTTTAAACAACCTGACCACAGGAAAGGTAATTTGAGTTCTCATTTTCTGACAATGTCTCATAAATCTTTTGAATGCCACTTTCATGGTAAAATGCTTTTTCTGTTTCTGTATATCTTGACACTGTATGATAGATTATTAATAGATGTAATAAATGAATGATAACAGGGTTGGGATTCATGTGGCAAGTGAAGTTATGATACACTCAGTTCTTACAGGTTTGTTTGCTGTGGTGTTTTGTTTGTTGGTTGTTGTTTTTTTTAAAACTTTCATGCTTGGTTATATGCACACAGAATTCTATTTCAAATTCATTAGGGGGGGGGGGGGGGGGGGGTCCTCTGCTACAGTCAAAATTTTTTTTTTCATAGTAAAGAGTTCATATAACAAAGAAAAGAAAAGAAGCTGTCAGGTTATTTTTACTACAGACAAAATTTTACAGTACTCTCACTGCAATAGATTGTTATGTTAACCCTTAACTGCTCAGTATAATAGCACTTTCGAATAACTGCTTGCCAGGGTAAAATTTAGCTTTTTAGGGTAGGTTCAATAAAATGGTTACTGCTTATTTATTTCTTGACAGATCTCTCAGATTTTTTGCATGTTTTGTTGTTATGCATTGGTCTACAATGTCCTGTCAAAATAACTTGATTATGTTGATAATTAGTATAGCAGAAACTGACATAACTACAAAAAATTACCAAAAAATAACAGCTTTCGAGTATACACAAATACACTGTGCCACACAAAATGAGTCAGAACATTGGAAAAGTGGTTTTACTATTTATTCAACATCAGCACTAACACATGACAGTCATATAAATCCCAAGGAATGTTGCTCTTGATCATAATCTGCTCATAATTGGGAGTACTATTTTTTAGGAAAAAAGGGGCATAATCATGCTTTTTGCAGTATGTTCACTAACATGTACATTACTCATCCACTTATTGAGTTATTTGTTAGATTTTTTGTGGACTTCTTCCTTATACCCTTGTTTACAATTTCACATCATTCTAATTTGATTTTGTTGGTAATGATGATGGTTCACACTAATAACATGTGATAAATCAGTTTTTGTTTTGTTTTCAATTTGAGAGTTTTAGAACAATTCAGCACATAAAAGCCCACTGAACAAAGCAAAATACCTTTTGGTGTTTGCTCAGCAATATTACAAACACCTGGGATTCAAACTGATGTCAATAAATGTCCCTCTGTGTAACAATCTGTATGTTACTGGGGGTACCCAATTCTACTGGAAAGGGGCATAATTTTACTATTTGGGGTAGGTTCAGTACCGCAATCACTGCTTATTCATTTGTTGACATATGACTTAGATTTTATGGCTTCTCTTTCATTTTACCCCAAGTTATAATGCTATATAACAATAGTGTAATTTTGTTAGCCATTGGGAAGATGGCCAGGGATATAACGGATGGTGGTTTTACAGAAAATAAAAGTTTCTAAAAACATACACATGTTACAACACATAAAACCTGTAAAACACTGACAAAAACTTCTGTTAGTGTTTACTCAACATCACTGTAAGTACACAGTATGGTCCAAATTGTTATAGTATAATATTATACATATTGGTAAATGTTCAAAATGACAACTATGGGAAAAAAAAGTCTGAAGAAAAAAATAAACAATTGTCTGTTCAAAAAGAAAGACCCTCCCCCACATACACACACACTTGGTATCCATTTGTTATCACATAAAACACTGTGGGAACTGTGTTAGTGTTTCTGAACATATTGTACTCACATTACTGCCATACTGTTCTATAGGAATCCAGCACTTGCGCTTGGACATAATCCTCAGGTTGTCTACATTCGTTACTTCATAACTTTGGGGGATGGTGTTCATTTTTTTGTCTGTCCAAATTGTGGTTCAAAGAAACACACAAGGGGATTCATTCTATACTCCACTTGGTCTTCTTTCACTGATGGCACTCAGTCTTGTCACAGCGTTCACAAAACGGTGAACACACACACAGGTGAGGAAAAAAAAATGCACTGTAGAATGGAAAACTAAGAACACAAAAACAAAAGCACAAAAAAGCAGAAGAAAATGAAATATATATAACTGAGGGGAAAAAAAAAACTAACACAGAACACCCTACTGCCAATACACAAACTTGGTGTGGTAGTCCTTGAAACATTGGCCTAAGCACAATCCAGGCTTGGATGGGCAGGAGGGGCAGTAGTAGCGGGATTCCTTCCGCACTTTTATTTTCTTCATGCAGACCCGACACGGCTTGGTGGGGTTAGACTTGTTTGGTGTCGGTGGCAGTGGAAATAAAAAGTGGTGTGCACCCACCCTCACCTCGTCATCTGTTTTTCCCTCTTCCACAGCTGGCACCTGATCTGGCCAAATCCAAGAGGTGATGACACTCTCCAAAAAACTTAGGAAAGTGTTACAGGAGTCATCACCTCTTGACTTTTGCAAGATGAATGCATTGCAGGCTGCAACCTGCAGAAAATGGAAAAAACAGTTTTTTTGTCCATTTCATCGACTTACGTGAGCAGTCATATGGGTGAAGCAGCTGATCTTGTTTGTCAACTCCACCCATATTCCTGTTGTAATTCGATGAAACAGACGGACGCATGTTGACACCCCGTCGTCCCCGGTGTGGAATGGGTGCCTCAGTGTGGCCATGCACAGAGGACAGCAGGTGCACCACTTTTGTGCTGTGGTACTTTGTGGCGACGATCTTGTTGTCACCACAAAGAGCAGCTGATGATCCGGGGTCCAGCTTCACTCCACGTAGCTCCTCTGGAATACCCCGGTTCTCCCGGACGGTGCTGCAGGCCAAGGTGTTCCTTTCCAGGAGGTAGAGGTACAGCCGCAGACTACTGTACCAGTTGTCCGTGTAGACATGGTAGCCCTTTTCCAGGAGAGGGGCTACCAAGTACAGCACCATCTTCTCGCTGGCCGAGAGAGTTGGGTTGTCTGCATTTACGGACTCTAGGACAGGCTGCACCTCATTGACGGGGTCCTCCTTTCCAGCATACACCTTGAAGCGGTAGCAGTAGCCACCACTTCCCTTGACACCGCCGTCAGACTCACAGCACAGGTATATTTTGATGCCAAACCGGGCACGTTTCAACGGTATGTATTGACGAAATATCAGTCTACCCTTCCAAAGAAGTAGACTTTCATCAACACATACCGCTTGCCGGGGCTCATACACCTCCTGGAACCTCTCATGCAGATGATCCAGAATAGGACGGATCTTGTAGAGCCGGTCGTACGCTGGATCACCTGGCACTGGCATGGCTGCATTGTTGTTGAAGTGCAGAAACTGAAGAAGAATCTGAAATACAGAGTAAACTTTCAAGATAAGTAAGCAGACCCACAACTGGGCACACACACACACACACACACACACACACACACACACACACACACACACACACACACACACACACACACACACACACACACACACACAGCCACACACACACACACACACACATACACACACACACACACACACAGCCTACACACACACAGCCTACACACACACCCACTACACAAGCACACACTGACAGTATCACACACACTTGAATATATAAAAACACCACACTGGTATAAAAAAGTGCTTTTGTCTTTTACAAAATGAATAAACTTGCATGGAAAACTTACACACAGAAAATAAATAATGCTTATGCACACACGCGCGCGCGCACACACACACACACACACACACACACACACACACACACACACACACACACACACACACACACACACACACCACACACATACACACACACACACATTCACACAAGCACACACTGACAGTATCACACACACATGAATATAAAAACACCACACTGGTGTACCAAAAAAGTGCTTTTGTGTTTTACAAAATCAGCAAACTTGTATGGAAAACTTGCAAACAGAAATAAATAATGCGTATGTACACATGTGCACTCACACACACACACACGCACATGCACACACACACACACACACACACACACACGCACACACACACACAGCCTACACATACACACACACACACACACACACACACACACATTTACACAAGCACACACTGACAGTATCACACACACTTGAATATATAAAACCACACACACACACACACACACACACACACACACACACACACACACACACACACACACACAATGAATAGTGGAGGGATGAAGAATCAAGTAGTGAAAAAAAGAAAAGAAAAAAAAATAGAGCTACTTGCCTGGAACCGGTTTCTTGTCATGATGGAGCTGAAGACTGGAATTCTGTACAGCACCTTCTTAGACCAGTACAGTTCAATTGAAGGTAGCCGCACAATGCCCATCAGCAGAACCAGGCCCAGAAACTTCCTCATTTCTGCACAGTCGACTTTCTCCCACTTGTTGGCCCTGGAAAACTGTGGAAGATTGGGGTGTGCCTCGAGAAACTGGTCAGCATACAGGTTTGTCTGAATGACGAGATGGTTGACTAGGTCAGAAAAAAATAATTCCAAATAGTCAACCGGCCTAAAATTAGCACAGCTGACCTTCAACCCCGGATTTCCAGTGAAAACTACACCAGGGTTGGGGTGCTGTGCATCAGCTTCTCGCCATTCTCTCACTAGCTGTTGCTGACCACGCCTCACGCCACGCCCCCTGCCGCTTCCACGGGGCCCTCGCCGTCGTCCAGACCCCCTACCACGTCCACGACCCCGTCCCCTCCTGACAGGAGGGGGTGCAGTGCTTGTTGATGGTAGAGGATCCCCCATTTCCTCTTCTTCACCCTCGCTAGCACTGGTTTCCCCACTGCTTTCACTGGGAGCGAACGAAGGATCCACGTCATCACCAGCACCTATCTCCGATAAAAGTGGATGGTGCTGGTTCCCATCCGTCTCCTCCTCATCACTGATGTCAGGATCCGATCCTCCCATGTCTTCTTCTCCACTGTCTTGATCGTTGAATATCTCGTCCAACACATCAAGCGCAGTGTACCGCTTGAAAACAGGTCGAGCCGACGACGTACTAGGTCTCGCTGCCATCTTGAATTCGCTAATCACTGTAACCTCTCAACTCGCGATTTGCATATCCTGTGGTCAGTTACTGGTGACGTGAAGGATATGGGGCTCTTCGCTGATATCAGCAACAGAGTTGGAAACATTTTGCGCAGTCATTTCTTGTGTAGATTTGCTCGCTTTCCGTGACGAGTTTACTACGAGTGGCACTCGTATACGGGCGTGGTGAATTTCGATTTTACTACGAGCGTTACTCGTACCAAGCAGAGAAGAGGTTAAACACAATTCAATTATTTATTTCCTTTCCTTGTTTCCCTTTTTCACTAATACATTGAGATGAGCACAGTGTTGTTACTGTCCAATTTTGATAAGTGATAAATTTATGTAGCCACACAGAACACTAATAAAGATAAAAATGACACCTGCATGCTTGCTTATATATTGACTTTATACTTGAAATTTGTATTGATGTTATGCACACCTACCTACATATACACATGCCCCTCGCTCCCCCACATCCTTCTCCTCTGCCCATACACATACATGTTGTATGTGACCCACATACTTACTTGAACATAACTATACATTTGTTCAGAGAATTGTTGTTATTTAAGCTTCAACATATATCCACATGTGTTCAAAACAGAGAATTACTAAACTTTATGCAGACGTGAATAGAAGTGATCATTGAGAATCTCGATGACATCTGTCTTTCCCCGTCTGACTCCTTGCCATCCTCCACTCAGTTGATCAATTGTTTACACATGTGCAAATGTGTTCATGTATACACACAGACAAATAGACACACTCACACACACAGAGATACATACACACATGCATACATTCCAGGAAAAAAAGCAAGAGAAGATTTTACACCATGACAGATGTTCTTGACATGGTGGGGAGGGGGAAGACAATGAAAATGTAGTTTGAAGTTGAGTGCTCATTCTGTGAAGGAAGATTACTTCTTCTCTTTATGAAATAATATATGGCTGACGTATCAGCCAAAGGCTGGGGAGCCAAGATGGTAACAGCTTTTGCCCGTGTATAGACAATATCTTCTCTGGTGAAGCACAGAGTTTTGAGTGCTATGGCAGCTGTTGACCACACATAGACACTGCCTCCTCAGTGGAAGCACAAAATGTTGAGTTATTTGCAATTATTGAACAGACATAGATGCTGTTTCCTTTAATGAAGCACAGATATTTGAGTCCTATTGGCCATGCATGGACACTGTCTCCTATGATGAAACATAGAGCTTAGAAACCAGAGGCAGCTGCTAACCATGCATAGAAACTGTCTCTCCTGATAAAGCACAGTTTTAAATCTGTCAGGTCCCATTTCTTTCTTTTAATAAGTTGCTTTATTTTCTTTTACACAAATATTTTAGAAAGAGTATCACTTTATCAGTTCAAAATTTGATCATTATATAAGGCAGAGTTGTCCCTTTACTTAACATGATTATTTCAGAAAGATTGTTGCATTTTGGCTTCATGGTTGGATTTGTAATAAAGTTGTCTGGGTGTTATGCTGGTAGAAGAGTTTGTAGCATCTTAAAGTCAGTTGAATCATGAGTTTGTGTTTGCATTCCTCATTTTATACTCAAACATTTTCACTTTGACATTATCCAGTGCCGAAGACCTTTCATCCTTTGATTTTAACTTTTCAGGGCACAGTTTCTCGCAATGAACTTCCTGGCCGACCCCTGGAGCTGTTCATGTGCAGTGTTTTAAAACGTCAAGGCTACGGGGAAGGGTTCCGCTGGATGGCACAGTACATCAACTGATTTGACCTGTTCTGACTAGATAAATATGACTTATTACTGTGAAAACTGTTTAACTCTTTCACGCTCTTACCCTATCCACCAGCTGTCTGAGGAAGCTGATGGATAGGATGAGGGAATTCAAAGGTTAATAAACTACAGGTGGACTGTGCTGTCCATGTGCATCCTTGCTGATCATGTGTGAATGTAGTGATGGTAGTGTATGATATGAGACGTCTGTCTGAAGTGTATAGTGTATGATATGAAACATCTGTGTGAACTGCCTCTGCTGATATCAGTGCTCTCAGTGGCAGCGGTTACTTCAAAGTATGTATGTGTACATGTCCATTTTATTTTTGAGATGAAATGATTCTGGTGGTTTTGTTTGGTTGGTTGGGGTTTTTTTTGGGGGGGTTGTTGTTACTATTGTTATAATTTGTTGTTTCTGGATTTTTTCATGTAAATTTGATTTATGAGATTTTAGAGTAATATTGCCTCTGTATAAGTGTGTGTGTGTGTGTGTGTGTGTGTGTGTGTGTGTGTGTGTGTGTGTGTGTGTGAACAAATTTTATCATAAAGTAAACCATCTCCATGCTGTTGAGTGATGGATCTTTACAGTTGTATACCTAATCTTTACAATTGTATAGCAAAATCATGTGTCCAGTCTAATGGTATGTTGCAAATGCTAATATTTGAATGGAAATGACTCATTCTTTTAATGAATCCTGCTATTGGAAACTTGGCCTAGGCCAAACAAGGATTGACAGAGTTACAATGGTAAATGTGAATGTGATTTGTCATTTTTTGTTTTCATGTTACAACTCACATTTGAAAGATAAAAGGTTGCAGAAAAGAGAGACTTACTGATATAGCTCTACTTTTTTTACAGTGAGGTGGGATCTGTTGTGAGGCAAATAGGAGAATACTTCCATGCCAGTCTAATTCACAAAACAGGTTAAAGTACGATACTAAGACAAAGAAGTTTGGTTTTAAGAAAGCTGCACTCAGTGCAGCATTTAATCTTGACCTGGTGGTGCCAAGTTGTCTCCTGGTCTGATTTCCACAGCAAATATAGGATTTCCCATTTGCATCTATTCCCAGTAAGCCAGTAATTTTGTCTATTCTCAGAAAGCTGGTGATTTGGCCAAGAGTCAAGTTGGATTTTCCTTGTAACTGGGAATATAGTCTCAGAGGGTTAAATCTTAAAGGCTTTCATGTTGCGGAAACATAACAACAGAGATTATCTGGTACTGAAATCTAATAGTGCCTCTTTGAAATAGTATTTCTTTGTTCTGCGTGTGATGGAGCATGGTAGAAGTCTGAATTATGTGATTGTATGGATTCAGGTTTGCCTTGAGAGAAACATTACATGTGTGGCTTTCAGTTCATCCTGCTGTAAGCAGGTAGCCGACCTTTTCAGAATTTGGGATGGTACAACAGTACAGCCTTTACAGTTTTTGTATGCGGAAGATGGGTTATGTATGTGGTGGAAGGGAAATATATTTGATGTAAGGGAGGTGCATGCGATTGAAGGGAATGTCTGTGGTGAAAGGAAAGAGTGATTTTTGACCAGGTCATTGTTGGGCGATCTGAAAGCAGTGTTATGTGCTCTGACATGTCCGATCATCACATTTGTTGTGCAAGTCTAAACATGTGTTTTTCTCGCTGACTTGCTCTTTGAAATTTATTTCATCATGGTTTACATGAATGTGTGTTTGAGGTGTTTTAGTGTGTTTCTTTATTCGTCCCTTTAATAGTTGAGAAAATTTCTTGAGATCAACCAGAGATCAAGATCTGTCTGGACAGAAACAATTTTGCATGCAAGTATTTCTCAACTATTGATAGTAAACTTTTAGCAAATGAGATGATGATTGGATCAGTGTGGAGTCGCAAGTGATTAACTTCGAATGATCCACAGTTTTCAACATCACATCGAATAGGAAGTATAGTACCACTTTCTGTCTGAGATCACGAAGTGAATGGAAGCAAAGAGGCAGTGGCATGAATGAACTTTGGTAGAAAAGTGTTAACTTGTATTGTGTTTGAATTCATAAGATCCAATCATGTTTTAAGACTTTAGTGAAATGTCAGCATGTACATTATTTGAAGTCATAAGGTATGACCAACAAAGGCTTTTACGATTTTACTGATATTATGTCACAAATGCTCTTAAACTGACCATTTTTGATGAATTTGTTGTTTCCTCTTGTGAAACTGTGCACTGAGCATCAATTGATCTCTCAAAAGAGAACCATGTTTAAGTTGGTATTAGCCACAGTGACAGGCTAAATGTGCACAGTTTTCATTGTTAACATTTAAGGTAGCAGGTACAGTGGCGGAGAAGCTATTTTTTGTTTATTTTAGTAACAGTGGATATACATAAGCTAGAAACCTGATTTTTGGCAGAAATCTGCAGGATACATGTCTCTAATAGAAAAAAATATTATTTTGGTAAAATGTTTCATATAATTTGTGTTGTAATTAATTATGTAAATTAATGTGAAATTTTCGATACCAAAAATAGTGATAGTTTTTGACAGACTAATTCCCAGGGTATAATTCTTTTTGAAGATTTGTTTTTTTTTAATATAACCTATATTACAAAATGAAGCTTTTGTCATACCAACTTTTTGATATCCAGTTTTGTCTTCATTCTATGGGCGTATAAAATTCGCGTTAAATGTCATTAAAAATTTTTACACTTTTACAAGCTTTATTACTAAACTATACAAGTTATCCAAAATCTGGTATGACACAAGCTAGCTGTTAGTATGATAAAGCTTTGTGCCAAAATTCATGCAGATTGGTTAATATTTGTACGCACTAGGAACGCAAAACGACAAAAAAAAAGGTCAATTTTGACAAACGTTGATTTTCAGGAGATTTTTGGGTCACCCCAGCCTTACTAAAAAAATTCCTGAAGCAAATCTGTTTGTTTTTCAGCAAAATGCTTTGAGGATATAGTGTAGAAATGATTTTTCTGTGTTAAAAAAAATATAGGAAGTAGTAATTCCAAAAAGTCAAATTTCTCATCTCCCCCACTGTACCCGCTACCTTAAAGTACAGTGATTTTTCATGCAAAGACCACTGGTTGTTATTTAAAATTAAAGCACAATTTTCAGTGAGTAGGCATACAGTAAGAAAGAGTCAGGCAGTGAAACATGAATCAGGCCAGTTTTGAATCATTCTTGTTTTGTGGTGCAAGTTTGTTCAGTGATGACGGTGATATGTACTTCAGCTGTCACCACTTATTGTCAAAACACAGTAGCCATATCAGCAAATAGCATCTACAAGAACAAAGGCAAACAGAGTGGACAAGTTAATGCAACATGAATTTGATGGTCTGAATCAGTGAATGAACAGTCTTAGCTTTTGGTGAATAGGGCTTTGGAGAAAATATGCCTTATCGCACTGTGGATTTTGTGATTGGGCACAGATGGTGTTACCATGATTCGTGCAGGGTTTTTTTTCTTATTATTTTTGAAGACTAGTGATGTGTTGATGATTAGCACATAAGGTGATGTACATGAATGTCCGAGTGGGTGGTTGATGTTACTATAGAAGATGGAAAAAATGCTTGAAATTGTTTTGTAAAAGTCGTATGTTATTTGTGAAAGTCATTGTATCAGATATTTGGTGTCTTTTCTTTTTCTTTCTTTTCTTTGATAATTGTGTTTAATTAACAGAATGTGTCACAATGTTGTTCATTATTCTCGGTTCTTGTTTATTAAAGGTGAAATTTTTATCCTTTATGTATGACTATATTGTGGTTATCATTATTTTAATCGTTTGCCTCTTCTGTAGCTCACACTACTCACATCACCTTCTGATAATATGTTTATTGATTTTATTTCAAAAAATAAACAATTGAAGAACTACATCATATCCGACTGATGGTTTTCTTTTCTGATCTGCAAGATGGTGAAGGGTTAGTTTTGATTGTCATTGTTGGTGGTATTGTTTGGTGATGCTTCACCTCATTCCAATATTTGTGCTACTTCATACAAATGAAGAACTCCCATCTGTATTCTCCAAGTATTTCACCACCAAAATACAAACTCTTCGTGACAGGCTTGACAGGACACCCTGTCAACCATGCCCACCTGACCCTTCCTTCTCTGGCACACCTCTTACTACTTTTACCCCAGTCTCACAAGAAGAAATTTTCAACACAATCAGATCCATGTCGTTCAAAACCTGCGAACTGGATCCTCTTCCATGTTCTCTCTACTCCGACTGTCTCCCTACTCTCCTCCCATTCATCACTGACATCATCAACACTTCTTTTCAAACTGGAACTGTCCCAGATTCTTTCAAGTCTGCTATTGTTCACCCTCTCCTCAAGAAACACAATTTAGACCCAAATGAACTGAAAAATTACCGGCCTATCTCTAATCTCTCTTTCTTGTCAAAACTCCTTGAAAAAGTCGTCCTCAACCAGCTGAACTCTCACCTGTCTGCCAACAATCTCCTCAATCCTTTCCAGTCAGCCTACTGCCAGTGCCATAGCACTGAAACTGCCCTACTACACATTCTCAACAATCTCCTCTTGCAACTGATACTGGCAAAGTCTCTCTCCTCACACTCCTTGATCTGTCTGCAGCCTTCGATACGATTGACCATGGTATTCTCCTTTCTAGACTTCATCATACTTTTGGCATCTCTGACATTGCTCTCTCCTGGTTCACTTCATATTTATCAAACAGAAAACAAACTGTTCTCATCAATGGCACTTACTCTCAACCTGCATACCTGACCTGTGGTGTTCCACAAGGATCTGTCCTTGGCCCTGTTCTTTTCACTCTTTATACCTCCCTCCTGTCCACCATCATCAACTCCCACTCTATAAAACACCACTTCTATGCTGATGACACCCAACTTCAAGACAGTGACTCACCTGATAAATACAGCGCCTGTTGACTCGCACCACTGAGTGTTACTCGGACATTAAGAACTGGATGGCGTTCAACAAACTTCAGCTTAATGACGACAAGACAGAAGCTATCCTATTGGCACCCGTCAGGAACTTTCTCAGCTGCCTCCTCTTTCTCTCCCATTATGTAACACATCGGTCCCAATTTCTGATTCAGCTAAAAACCTTGGTGTCTGCATTGACTCTACCCTCTCCATGAACAACTTTGTTTCTCAAACTGCCAGATCTTGCTACTATCATCTCCATCGTATAAGCCTGATCAGGAAGTATCTCTCTGTTGAAACAACTGCAAAACTCGTTCTCTCCTTCATAATGTCTCGCATTGACTATTGCAATTCACTCCTGTCTGGTCTTCCTGCCTCCACCATTCACATCCTACAGCGCATTCAAAACAATGCTGTACGCCTTGTACTCAAAAAGAAAAAAGCTGACCACATATCTCCTCTCCTGGCACAACTTCACTGGCTCCCTGTATCAAAGCGCATACAGTACAAACTAGACACCATGTGCTACAAAAGCCTCAATAACACAGCCCCCGATTACCTGTCAAGCCTACTTGAGATCTATGTTCCCTCACGTACCCTCCGCTCTGCCTCCGATCCTCTGACTTTCGCTTTCCAACCACTAAGCTCAATACCTATGGTCCACGAGCCTTCTCTGTTTCTGGTCCACTCTCCTGGAACAAACTTCTCTCTCAGTCCGTCAGCAACCTACTTTTGTCTCCTTCAAGTCCGCTCTCAAAACTCACCTTTTCTCCTCTGCATAAAATCCTAACCTCACTCAACCCCCCTCTGCAGCCTGTCTCCGCTCGGAGGGGAACACTTTGTTATAATATATAATTGTATATGATATGCTCTCTATAATTTTCCATTGCTTTTATTCTTGCTTTTATTGCTTTTATTTTTTTCTCCCCATTTATAGCCATGCGTGTGTGTGTGCGTGCGTGCGTGCGTGTGTGTCTGTTTCAGCGCTTAGATTTGATTTTGTCGAGATTTTGCGCTATATAAATATTGTAATTATTATTATTATTATTATCCCCACTCCATTTATTCTGGATCCCCAACATACCATGGAATCCAAATTAAATCTGTCACAAACTAATTGCCAAGGGTTAATTGATTTATCTGCAGGGCATTGTGTAATTGATAGACTTGCCAGCTATCATGCTACAACCTACATGGCCGACATGTTAGACACTCACACTGCTGTTCACCGCTTTACACTTAGTTCAGGCTATCCCCTCTGTGACCTGACTACAACCTCTGCCTCGGAGGAAGGAAGGGCTTGTCTGTTAGTAACAAGCACCAGTAGAACAGGGGGAAATACTGCAGGAAAAGTTTACATAAGGCCAACAGCATGAGTGCTCCTCCACCCTTCTCTCCCCTAACCTTGATCCACTTGCATTCACTGTCTTGCTGTATGCATAGTGCTAGCTGCCAGCCAGAAAATCATGTTGCACACTTTCGCTGTTTCCTTTTTTTTTTTTTAACTTTGCTTGTATTTATGTGGCATACACAGAAATGACTAGAGAAGACATTTCTGAACAAAACAGGTCAAACATGCCATATAAAAAGTTACGTGCTTTGCAAGGAGGTTGTGTTGAATGCAAGTGTTCATGGAAATACTTATCATGAAACAAGCACAGTTTGAAAATAAGTGAAGTTTTAAATCTTCCTTTTCAGAGTACTTGAATTTTCCATGCACACACTTTGTCCACTCAGTCGTACATGGTCATGTCTGCATGCGATAGCCTCGATCACAGGAGGGATTCTTTCCCACAGCTGCTAGCAGGACAGTGTTAATTACTATACGGATAGGGTAAGATAGCTGACAGATACTGCCAACAGTGCCCCACTCGTGTGAGATACTGGTTCATGATCTGTGTGAACAGGGAGAGATGTGTGTATGTGCGTGTGTGTTTCTGTGACTGTGTCTGTGTGTTTTCACTTCTGTTTCTGTCTCTGTTTGATCGTGAATGACCGGAGACAAGGCCACATTATCATCATGTGTTCATTCGTCAGAATTCTGAGCTTTTCAGCTGGATGAGTTACCTTCACTGCACTCTCACTTTCACAATAAGGTCTAATGTTTTCAATTGTAGCGCTTTGTGTGCCCTTTTTCCGTATTGTTTTGATGTAACACCAACAAATCACATGACAGGCTGATGTCACACAATCACATCACTCAAATCAATAACAATAACATGTATACATGTTAAAATTAAAAAAAAACTTCTGTTACAACCATTGTGCACACCTAATACATGCAATCCATAAGACTTTGCATGAAAAGTACACAATACAGGCATCACAAATATGAAATCACAAATTGGATCACAGAACGAAAGAACAATCTTTGTTTTCCAATTGTGTGCAAACTTTGAGAGCAATCAAAACTTTTAAGGTAATCATAGCACGCTCCCACTCTAAGTAACCAAAATCTGTGAGTTTAACAGAAAATAAAGAAGGCTGCTGGACTGGGCTAGCAGGCAGTGGTGTCAGAGATAACGGTTGCACAAGTGGTGCTGAGGCCTGGCCGCCTAAGTAGGTCACAAGTAAGTGGCAAGAAATCAAGGCATCTGAACAGCCGTGACTACAGTATGCTGATTTGAATTTAGACCTTATGAATACCATAGTTACGTTAGTAAAGAGCTTTCACACATTGTGATATTTCTCAGTTTTGGAGGACAAGAGTACAGAGAGAAAGAAAGAGAAAAAGATATTAACTATGCTTTCATTCAATCCCAGCATGAACTTCATGTAAATTGCCAGCTGTCTATAGCCTGCCTACTCCATGTGCAACAGTACAACATTGTAGGTATACGTTGTGATAGCCTGGTACATGAAAGTTGTGGTATTGGCCAACGTTATAGTTTGACACCGTTTACAGGTAGAATGTACCCTACCCCATTTCAAGATCCTGCTAATGCATAGGGAGTCTGCCACATGTGGAATTGTCTTAGTATTGTGAAACCCTCTTGAACAAACTCCAAACTCCAAACTGAACCAACTAGCCAGGCCGCCATACAACGCTGTTCCTTTTGCATAATGGCAATATTACATGTACTTGTGACACTGGTGAACAACTTGTCCTACAAACACAGTTGTCTGTGTATTATTACAGTGACTGCTTACTGATGGAATTGTAAAGTGTCATCTGCTGTGAAAGCCTTCACATTGTTCCTTCTGCATAACATCAATATTACATATGTATGACAAACACAGTTGTCTGTGTATTATTACAGTGACTGCTTACTGATGGAATTGTAAAGTGTCATCTGCTGTGAAAGCCTTCACATTGTTCCTTCTGCATAACATCAATATTACATATGTATGACAAACACAGTTGTCTGTGTATTATTATAGTGACTGCTTACTGATGCTTACTGATTGTAAAGTGTCATCTGCTGTGAAAGCCTTCACATTGTTTCTGCATAACAGCAATATTACATATGACACTGGTGAACAGCTGGTCCCACAAACACAATTGCCTGTGTATCATGTAATGACTGCATGCTGATGGAATTGTAAAGTGCCATCTGCTGTGAAAGACTGACTACCTTACCTTATGAAAATTGTATGTTGACGCTATACTGTTAATGGATTTGAGAAATGCTGTCTGCTGTAAACCAACTACACTAACTATTGGTGATACTCTACTGTTAATGTAATGGCACATAAAATACATTCAAACGTCATCTGCCATAATCAAACTAATTTCCTTGCTTTCTTGATGCTCTGTTGTTTACGCCTTGCTGCTTACATAATTTGATGATCATCTATAAATAGCGAGAACGTCTATAAAAACGTAAAGCATAAGATAATGATCAGTGCCTTTCTATATTCCTTCAGTGTTACGTCCTTTGTCACAAACGACCGATTCTCATCAGTTGGGAAGGTCCATAATGCCAGCTGCTAGGCAACCAGAGTTGATATGTTGTACTTGCATTGCCATTTCAACTTCCGAGCCATATGCATCACAGAGACATATACCTCGGAAGGGTTCTTTCAATCTTGGGAATAGTTCAAAGTCTGGAGGAATAATACCTGGAGAACAGTCCTTTCCTGAAAATCTGTCAACTCTTCTTTTCAAAGCTTCTGACTGTTATGTTGAAACCCATAACTGGATGATACAGAATAAGTTACATTTGGATAGAAACCAGGCTGAAGCAATGCTCACTGGCAATAAGCACAAGCTTTCCAGCGTAAAAATATGTTCTATCCCACTAGGTGACAATACTATTGTATTTTCAGTCAAGAACCTTAGCATCTTATTAAAATCAACTGCAACGTTTTGTTTCTGTTCGCCATTGTCTTTCAATTTTAGCGGTATCTGAACTCACGACTTCTCAGTATCTTGTCTTATATCTTTAATTGTAACTCTCTGCCTTCTGGCTTGCCCGCTTCTTCTGTCACAAGCCTTCAGCATATTCAGAATTCTGCGGCTCATCTTGTCCTCCATAAAAAGAGGTGTTATCATGTCACTTCTTGGCTATACTTTGTCCACTAGCTGCCTGTTTCTCAAAGAATTTCATACAAAATCAATATATTATGCTACATGTGTGTTAATGATATCACACCTACTTATCTCTGTGACTACCTCCAGATATATACCGTTCCGTTTTGCTGCTGACACTACTTGTTTACAAATACCTCGATGCAGATGTCCCGCTGTCAGTCAGCATTCATTTTCTGTGTCTGCTCCATACAACTGGACTGAGTTTCCCCTGTCTCTTCGACAGACAAATGCTTTGTCTTCCTCCAAGTGTAACTTGAAAACATACCTGTTTGTCCAGCAATGATTTCTCCCTCTACATGCCCACCCTTTTGTCCCACACCCTTCCTGTCCACCAGCACCCCTCCCCATTTGTGCCTCGAGTTTTTGTCTTTGTGAGTAAATATTCTAGATGATGAGAATAGGCGCTTTGATTTGATTTGTATATCAATATTTGGACCTTATGAATATCATCGTTATTATTAGTTGCAGTATCATCAGTTTCTTCATCATCATCATCATCATCGTTGTTGTTGTTGTTGTTGTTGTTGTTGTTGTTGTTGTTGTTGTTGTTGTTGCTGTTGTTGTTGTTGTTGTTACATCAATGGTGAATCATTGAACTACATTATGTTTCTTTAAGATTGCTGGTATTGATATATTCGTTAGAAATATCTTGTAGTTTTTTGGGTTTTTTTAACAGTTTGCCCCATTAGAATACGATGAGCCATCAGTAACCTACCCCTTTGTTATCACATGCACATGTTATCATTATCTTTAAGTTTCCTTACTTTCTACTAAATTGATGGGCCAGGGAGAAAAGTAGAAGTGTGTTGTTCTGACAACTATTTCCTTAATTCTGTCTCATACCTTCAAATACAGGTTTCATCAGTGACAACTAACCGATATAAAAATAAAAAATTAAAAAAACTGTCACCTTCACACTTTTGACCTTTTTAACATTCTGTGCAACCATGTTTTTCTTTTTTTTTTTTTTTTTTTTAATCTCATCCAGAGAATGGACAATCGTTGGAAAACAGAAACCACGTTCTGGATGCCAAGAGACGACACTCGCAATAGAGGAATACAAAAAACAAACAAAAAAATAGATGGAGAGACTGTTGAAGTTTCATTTATTCAACAATGTTAGAATAAAGCCAGAATAAACAATAATGGACTCCTGATCATTGACACATTTGTTGTTCAACCAATCCCAATTGGATACATATTAATTATAAGGGAGATCACTCCAATACAAGTATGTTACATCTCCCCTCTTAAGCCAAACAATGACCAATATGTCTGTATCTAAACTACAATGAATACATTTCACAAATTAATTAAACTAATATTGAATTTATGTTATCTACCTTTCAGCCACTCTTTTATATAATTTAAACTAATAGGTGTACAATGAAACAAGACCTCAAAACAAATAAACATAACTTAGAACAACAAATGCCTATATGCATTAAAACTTCCAAGTCCCTTGTTTTAATTTTCATCACAGAAAATCAGTTGTATGTATGGAATACAGTGTCCTTCAAAAATGTTTTACAACAAACTGAAAAATAGAATCTTTATCACAGCACATGATAAAATAAACATGTTCTCTTTTTCACATCAATGCATCAGTTGACAATGTCTTTTCATCATACTTCATAATTAATGAGAATGAGACTGATGTCTTTGTTAACGTTAGATTACTGCATTACCTTGTTTTTCCCATTTGATAATTAACAATCTAACACATCAACTTAAATATTTTAACGTAATTTAACATTTAAACATATCATTTCAAATAAAGTATTTATTGATTCTTTCGGGCATTTTTACAACTCTACCACTCCTGATTTTTGTGTGTTTGGACTTGTTTGTGTGGAAACTGTCTGTATTTTCTTATGTTTTGTTGGTTTCCTTTGTATGTTGTTTTCGTTTCTTTGTTTTATCTTTGTGTGTGTGTGTGTGGTGGTGGTGGTGGTGGTGGTGGTGTCAGTATCACTTTTACTGTCAGTGCAACTATGTTCCATGTAAGTGTACTGATGTTGCACTCTTTTGTTGAAGATGTATGCTTCTTATACCTCGTTTGTTTCCCCCACGAAAAAGTCATCAAATTTCATGATAACATCATCTATGTTGTCGTTTTTTTCCCCCTCCTTCTTTGAAGGAGGAACCGTCCAGCAGTTCTGCTGCCTCTTCCCCTGTGTATGAGAGAAAAACAGCACATCTGTACTGTGGTGTTTCGTCTTGCAGACGAGTAGCAACTTCGTAGTTTTTCCATCCTAGTTAGAAATGTGTCCAGTTTTGTATGGCTGAAAAACATCCTTGAAGGTAATTTTTGATGGTGGAGGAACATTGACAGTTCTTTGCTTTTTTCTGGTTTGGGTTCTTGTTTGCTGATGGTCACCTTCGTCACTTGACATTTTCTTCGTTCTCTGTCAACGATCGTTTACCGTAGCAGCCAGTTACCGTAACATGAATGAAAACTTCTTGAAAACAAGGGTTTGTGTGTTTCTCAGCGTTTTTAAGGCTTACGATCATGTTGCGGAGATCCCACTTCTGATACTATGTTGAAGTTTTATTTTTCAATAATATTAGAATAAAAACAAAATAAACAATAGTGGACTCCTGATCGTTGACATTTGTTGCTATCCCACTTGTTCAACCAATCCCAGTTGGATACATATTAATTAGTACGGGAGATAACTTCAATACAAGTATGTTACAGAGAAGACCTAGATGGATTTGACAAGAAGAGAGGAAAAGCGCTGTAACGAAGTGAATGGAAGCAGCTGGGAAAGGCCTATGTCCAGCAACGGACTTTCGATGGCTGAAAGATGAAGGTAATGTGAGCCCGTTTCGCTGCAACACGTCTCATTCCGAATTTACTTATAAAAATCTCATGAACTGACCCACAACTAGTGTCAATGTCATGCTCTCTCTGTCTCTGTCTCTGTCTCTTCTGTCTCTGTCTCTGTCTCTCTCTCTCTCTCTCTCTCTCTCTCTCTCTCTCCCTCTCTCTCTCTCTCTCTCTCTCTCTCTGCAGTGCATGTTATTCGTCTGCCTTCATTCAAAATTTCTCCAACTTTTGGACCATTTTTTTCATCAGTGGTGTCAACTGACTTCTCTCAGCTATGCTTGCCTTTAACATTATTTCGTCAATGTCTACAGAACGACACCCACCTATGAAGTGCAGCCTGCGAAAGGTTTCCAGAGATGTTTCCGTTCCAGTCAGCCAGAAAAGAATGAAAGCCCAGCTCAGTTTCTAACCTGTATCCAGAGTTATCTTGAAAGATGGCTGAAGTTAGCTGGAAGAGAAAAAGATTATGATGGACTGTCTTATTTGGTTCTGAAAGATGCATTTCCTGAAACATATCCCAAGGACCTGGCAGCCTACCTTCTACAGGAGAAAAACCAGAGCCTAGAATCTCTGACTGAAGCAGCACAGAGGTTCCTGGAGTCTCAAAATCGGAAATTTGACAGCCAGCCAAAGCATCTATGGACAGACCAAAGACAGCTCAAGACCCAAGATCATCGAATCAGAGCTTGAAATGCTTCAACTGTGGACACGTGGGACACAAAGCCATTGAATGCAGAGCACGAGTGAGGATAGACAGAAGTGGTCTTCAATACTCTGGCCGTGAAGAACAAAAAAACCTGGGTCGAGCTGGAAACAGGAGAACCATGACTTCTGCCAATGTTGCCATCAGAGAAAGAAGCCTGGACAGAGGACCCTCCCAGAGAATACCCAGGGTTACGTCAGATCAAGTGCACAGAAAATCTAAAGAGCATGAGGAGGTCGTTCGGTGTGCATTCATAAACCGTACCAATAGTGATCTCAGTACCATGCCAGTAGTGAAAGGGCACTATGAAGACATGGAAGTGGAAGTGCTTAGAGACACTGGATGCAGTGGTGTTATCATCAAGAGAAAACTCGCACCAGAAGAACAGTTTACTGGCAAGAAAGGGTACTTGCGGTGCGTACATGGACATGTTGAATTGGTTCCAACTGCTGACATTGAAATCTCCACATCATATTTCATTGGCAAGACAAATGCCTTGTGTTTGCCTGACCCACCTTATGACATCATCATAGGGAACATTGAAGGAGCCCGAGCAGCAGAAGATTCAGACCTTGCATGGCAGCACAACTGTACTGCAGTAACACGTGCACAAGCCAGGGCAGAAAAGGGAAAGGTGACCATCCCATGAAAACCAAGGACACTAGTGGAATTCCTGAGATAGACAAAGAAAAGCTGTCCCAGTTACAAGAAGCAGATCCCTCTCTTCAAAAGTACAGAAGCAAAACGGACACCATAACCAGGGACAACACCGAAGTCTCTTTTGAGAAGAAGAATGGGACATGTACAGACTGTATGGAAGATCGTCAGTCGATGGAGACCAGACCATACGACAAATCCTTGTACCAGCCAGCCTACGGAAAATTGTGATGGAGCTAGCCCATGACTCTATCCTCGGGGGTCATATGGGGGTCAAGAAAACAACTGACAAGGTCATGGCATCTTTTTACTGGCAGGTATACAAGATGACGTGTCTCGCTTTTTCAGGTCCTGTGATGTCTGCCAGAAGACAGCTCCCAAGGGAAGAGTCCCAAAAGTACCCATGCAGAAAATGCCCTTAGTCGACAGACCTTTTGAGAGGGTAGCCATCGACCTCATTGGAGAAATCAAGCCAGCAAGTGAAGCAGGACATCGCTACATCCTTACCTTGGTAGACTATGCAACCAGATATCCTGAGGCTGTTCCACTGAAACGCATTGATACTGAGACTGTGGCTGAAGCATTAGTGGACATGTTCAGCAGACTGGGAGTCCCCAATATAATTGAGTGATCTGCGGACGCAGTTTGTGCCTGACTGCATGAAAGTTACTCGTCTCCTCAGTGTTAACCAGGTGACCACAACACCCTACCATCCCATGTGCAATGGCCTTGTAGAGAAATACAATGGAACACTGAAGTCCATGCTGAGGAAATTGTGTGCTGACCAACCCCGACAGTGGCATCGCTACATAAATGCCCTGTTGTTTGCATACCGGGAGGTCCCACAGGAATCCACTGGGTTTTCCCACTTTGAACTACTGTATGGCCGGACCGTGCAAGGCCCAATGCGCATCTTAAAAGAGCTGTGGACGAAGGAAGTGGAATCTCAATAAGTCAAGAACAGCTACCAGTATATGTTTGAGTTACGTGAACGACTCTCCACATGCCAGGTATACAACTGCAATTGGCCAGGAGTGAACTGGAAAAGTCTCAGGGCAAAAGTAAGCACTACTATGACCGAAAAACCAGGATAAGAAAGTTTGAGCCTGGGAACAAAGTCTTTATTCTCCTGCCAACCGACCACAACAAGTTGATGATGCAGTGGAAAGGACCATATCCAGTGAAAGCTGTCAAGGGGCTAAATGACTATGTTGTGAAAGCCAAAGGAAAAGAAAAGATCTTCCACGCCAACCTCCTTAAGAAGTACATTGAACGGGAAGCAGAGAAGCATGCAGCGAATGCACAAGTTGCTGAAATCCAGGGGTGGGCGGCATTTGTCACTTGCAGCGTTGTTAGTGACTCTACTGATGGAGAAACAGTGAATGATGAGGAACTGTTGGAGTTCATCATCATGTCGAGCTTGCTCGGCTATCCATGACATGTTTCTTCCATCCTTCTATGTCAGACATTGCAATAGGTAGTTCATCATACTGACAGCCTTTATCATCGATCAGTTGGTCGATGAAGGTCTTCTTTGGACGTCCTGTTCTTTGTTTGCCGTGACTGGGTCTCCATAGTAGAACATCCCCAACCAGTTCTTCTCTGCTACGTCAGCAGTGTCCCGCGAAGCGCAGTCTTTGTTGACGTATTGATTTACTGACTGGTGGGATCTTGCCATATAACTCTTTGTTAGTTGGATGTTCTCTCCAGGATTTGTTCACGCTGCACGCAGCATTCGTGTGTATGCTCCAATCTTCTTCTCCAATGTCGTTGTTAGGGTCCAAGAGATTGAGCCATATGTAAGAACGGACTCCACTGCTGCTCGGAAGAAGTTCCTTTTCAGGTTGTCTGGTAGATTGGATTTCCAGATTTTGTCCTGTTGATTTAGTGCGCCCCAGGCATTTCCGAGTCTGGTATTGACGTCTTGTTCTGTGGAGTCAATGTAGCTGCCCAGGTATTTAAAGTCATGAACTTGTTTTATCGTATCTCCATTGAGACTTCTCATACCTTCTGATATGTCTTGGTTCAGACAGATGAACTCTGTTTTGTTCGCATTGAGGTGGAGCCCGATCTCCATTGCTGTTTTTTCGACACTGTGAAGGAGAGACTTTGCAACCTTTAGGAAGTCTGCGAGAACAGCCAGGTCATCAGCTTAATCCGCATCTGTTACCTTTACCGCAGGGTAGCGTCTGCTCTTCTGTTCTGTGAGGGTAAAGCCAAGTTTTTTTGTTCTTATCCACTGCTTTCCTCAGCACATAATTAAGACAGATGATGAAAATGTAGGGGGCAAGCGTTTCTCCTTGAAGGACTCCAGCAGTGATGTCGAAGAAGTCTGTGTCTCCGTCGGGGGAGCGAACCATACAGCGGGTATTCTGATACAGCATCATGATGGCATCTACTGTTTCCTTGGTAATCCATATGCAGTTAGAATCTCCTTCATCTGTCCTCGGTAGATTGAATCAAAAGCTTTGGAAAAGTCAATAAATAGGAGAACAGCTGGGAGGTTTTTAGTTTTTATGCCTTCCAATATATCTGATGGTGAGTATTTGTCCGGATGTTGATCTGTTTTGGCAAAACCTGTTATAGTTTTTTCCCCAGAACTGGATCTATTTCCAGCCTTATCCTATTTAGGAGCATTAGGTTGTAGATCTTTGCAGAAATTGCAGATAATGTGATTCTGCGGTAGTTCTTTGTGATTCCAAGGTCACCTTTCTTGGGGAAAGGAAGCCGGCATCCTTTAGTCCATTTGTTTATTGGGTCTTGGTTATAAACGTTGTTTCAGCATTCCAGCAGTCATCATCATCAGGTGCCCTGCCGCATGGCGTTGGCGATCATGGACTTCCATCTGCCTCTATCTCTCGTTGCCCCTAGCATCTCCCCCATCCTCCCCATCCCCAGCCACTCTGCAAGTCCGTCCAGTATTTTCTCCCTGGGTCTACCCGGTGCTCTCTTTCCCTGCAGCTTTCCTGTTGTGACCAGGTGCTCCAAATCCCCCTTCCTCATAAAATGGCCTATAAATGTTGCCTGTCTTTTCCTAATCTTCCATACGAGTGATCTACTTGTGTCTGCCTCCATCAAGACTGTCTCGTTTATTTTCTTTGCTTCTGCATATCACATTTCCCTAGAGCCAAAATGTAATTAATACTTGTATCCAATTATCAATGCTAAGAGAAGTAAGACTTTATAGAACAGATATAGGTGAATGGGCCTGCAAGGCAGAAAATGATGACAGAAAGCAAAGGAACAAGGCAGAAACAAAGAGAACGACCAAAAAAAGAGGAAATGTCTAGCACAGAATTTCCAGGTGGGATACTATTTTAGTATTTATACTGAAAGAGCTCCCAGTATCTCCACAGAGGGATCAAACAGGCCTGAGTGTACCCTAGCTCAGGATCATGTGTGTGTGTGCGTGTATGTGTATGTGGACACGCGCGTGCGTGCGTGTGAGAGGAAGGGTGACAGCTTGGGTCAGGGGCCACGTGCTCTACTCCCCTCCTGTCTCTCCCTTCCCAGTTTGCATGTGCTGTATGCCCTGGCAATTTGGTTATTGTTGGTGACTGCTTTGGTGAATGATGAGAATGCGCTCTTTGGTTTGATTCTTGAATCGAGACTTGGAACCTTATAGATATCATTACCGGTATTATTACTTTTACTAATTTGTGGGTTGCTCTATTCTGTATTGTATAAGGTATGAGAAAGAATATTGGTGAAGTTTCAAAATAATGCAGCATAGCTATGCTGAGAGTTTCCAGCAGCACGCATGGGTAAGTAGCATGCGTCCAGCTTTAGACGTCTGTGGCCAGTGTACAGGATGCAGTCTGGCCAGAAGGGCAGTGATAAAAGGGCTGAAGTCTGCAAATGCAGAATCAGCCATTCTGAGAAAAGTTTAAAAGATTTTTTTATCATACAACTGATAGTTCAAGTTCATATTGCTTACAGCCCAGCCGACTACTAGAGCCATATCAGGGCTAACACCACGTCAAAATCAACAAGTTAAAAGACAACACTTAAAAACCATGCCCACCGTTAACCTTGCAAGTCTACAAAGCAATTAAAGAAAAACAGCTGTAAAATCATATCAGGTGAAATCTATAGATCTCTCGTAAAAACTGGAAAATTGCATCAGGAGGGACGTCTCAGAAGAGGTTCTTTAAGGAGTCCACCATGTAGTGCTTTTGTCTCACATCGTTCAAGTCCTAGCAATTGAGGAGGAGATGTCTGATGCTAAACGGCTCATCACACACTATACACCATG
Source organism: Monoplex corrugatus (assembly GCA_030674185.1). Classification (NCBI taxonomy): domain Eukaryota; kingdom Metazoa; phylum Mollusca; class Gastropoda; order Littorinimorpha; family Ranellidae; genus Monoplex; species Monoplex corrugatus. The sequence continues at coordinate 48,817,032 of CM060306.1, read as the reverse complement.
GTGCTTCTTCATTTTTTAAAAGGTAACTATACACTATGTTGCTTCTTCATTTTTTAAACGGTACGAATGAGTGTAGGATGTGTGACCCTCACGTAACTTACATAACACTGTCTCTTTCTTACTGTTTCCTGCAGAAGATGGGAGAATTTCTTTCAGGCTTGGGCGAATTTGGAAAAGTTTGTTATCTGTCTGTTTATTCCAATCCTCCTGCCACAGATTTCTCACATAACTGTGTACTTTCAATTGTACATCTGTATAAGGAATCAAGGATTTAGACATCTTTTCCTTTGTGGCCCGCTTGGCCAGGCAGTCAGCCTTTTCATTGCCTCTAATACCAACATGGCCAGGAATCCAGGCAAAAACAATCCGGTAACCTTCATTCGTAAGAGTAGAAAATAGTTCAAAGAACTTCAGAAGTTCAGGGTCACTAGTGACTAATGTTTCGGCCAGCAATTGCCTGCAAAGCGGAAAGGGACTCAGTAAAATTGAGAAAATATTTATGCTTGGATTGGGACACCATTTTTAGCACCAAATCCAGAGCAGTCAGTTCAGCAGTATAAACGATAAACGAAACTGTCAGACGGAATATTTTCCGAAAATGGTCGATTGGGCCAGCTGACCATGGAAGTGGATACCAAATGCCCCCTCTAAAAGCCTTCATGGATAACACAACATCCAGAATCATCATCATATCCCTGCTGTATGGTGTTGGCAATCATAGCCCTCCAGACAAATCTTTTACTGCTGCAAATTTCCTACCCTTTCTGTCTTCAGCCGTTCCACAAATCCATCCAATATTTTCTCCCTGGGTCTACCTGGTGCTCTTTATCCTCCAGCTTTCCTCTTGTGACTAGGTGCTCGAATTTCTCTTTCCTCATAAAATGTCCAATACATATTGCTCGTCTTTTCCTAATCTTCATTAATGTTCTTTTTGTGTTTGCCTCTTTCATGAATGCCTCGCTTGTTTTCTTTGCTGTCCATGGAACTCTTAACACTCTTCTCAGAAACCATATTTCAGCTGCCTCCATACTGTTCTGATTTTGCATTTTGATTGTCCCTGCTTCGCATTGATACAACAACAGTGCTTTCCACAAAAGAGGAACCATACAAAAACCAAAACAGTGGAGTTAGTCCATCATCCAGGATGAGTTTCAAAGTAATCATGAAGCCTCTCAATGAGGAAAAGAAGCCTAAAGAATAACATTTATTGTCACCAACCAAGCCATTCCAACAATGACAGAAGAACCCAGTCAAAAGGCTTGAAAAGTGGTACAATGACACTTAAAAAGATACAAAAAGGGGTATAAAAACAAAGCTACTGAATGAAGAAAGCCTGCAAATGATAGATTAATGTGGCCTTCATGGAAAATATAGAATCTGGTGCCTGCAGTACATGCTGATTCTCAGGCCCTAATCTCTTCACTTTGTACTTAGAACCACTTAGCTCTGTTATCAAACAGTCGGACACACTCAACCATTTCTCTGCTGATGGCTCACAAATGCACTGCTCTGCTTTCCAGAGAGACATCTCAAGCACTGCTAGAAAAATTAGAAACACCACCGAAAACATAGCTGCCTGAATGAAAGCAAACAAACTAAAAATGAATCAAGAAAAAAAAACACATTTGATACAGAATGGTACAAAATCAAACCCAAAGAATATAACCTCAAATGGTTCTTATCTCAGACTGTACTATAGCTTCAAGAAAATTGCTTGGTATTTTTCTTAATGAATCCTTAACTCCTGTATCTTCAACTAAGTATGCAGAATAAGTAAAATCCACCCATTTCTCTCTGATTGCTGGTCAAATTGGGAGGCAAACCATTTGATATCAGCATCATTCAGGTGTATGCACCAACTTCCGCAAGTACACAGGAACACATCGACAACTTCTACGAAGTATTAGAGATGGCCAAGGCCCAATGTAAAGCACAAGAAGTTACAGTAATAATGGGAGATGTTAATGCTAAAGTGGGACAGGATAGGATGGAGGATATAGTTGGACCTCATGGCCTTGGTACACAAAATGAAAGGGGAGGGAAACTTGTAGAGTGGGCACAGATGAATGAGTTCATAGTAGGAAACACCTGGTTTGAGCAGCCTAATAGAAGAAAATGGACTTGGATGAGTCCAGGAGATAATATCAAAAATCAGACTGACTACATCCTGATAAATAACAGATTTAGAAATTCTTTACTGTCAGCAAAAACACTACCAGGCGCAGACTGCAACAGTGACCACAATCCTGCAGTTGAAAGATTTAGGCTGAAATTGAGGAAAAGGAAACAGACCAAAAACAACATCAAACTAAATAAATCTTGGACTCTTACAAACAGATGAAGTGATACGTAAACAAAATTTAATGTACATGTTCAAAACAAATTCAGTGCTCTGGAAGACGTTGGTGACAGTGAGGAACAATGGACAAAGTTGAGAAATTTGATAAATGAAGCTTGTGAAGAAATCCCTGAGGCAGATAGAAAAGCAAAAAAGAACTGGATGACAACATTACTACAGAGATGATTGAAGCCCTGGAGGAATTTGGTATAGAAAAAATAACAGTCCTAAATGAAATTTATGACACTGGAAAAATCCCCAAAGATATGTAAAATCAATTTTTATTGCACTTCCAAAGAAGACAGGGGCTATAGAATGCGAACTCCATCGCACAATCAGTTTGATGAGTCATGTAACAAAAATCCTGTTAAGAATAATCATGATGAGGACAAAGAATAGAATCAAAAGAGAAATAGCAGAAGAACAGTGTGGATTTGTGGAAGGGAAAGGAACTATTAATGTCGTATACATCCTAAGAACTATCATAGAGAGGTCAATCGAGATGAATAAAGATCTGTATTTATGCTTTGTTGATTATACCAAGGCTTTCGATCGGGTAAGACATGAAGAACTGATCAACCAACTGGAGAAACTCAATGTTGATGGACAAGATCTACGAATAATCAGAAATATGTATTGGGAACAAACAGCTGCAATGAGAATAGAAAATGATATAAGCTCTTTCCAAAACATTAAAAGAGGAGTCAGACAGGGTTGTGTTTTGTCACCAGATCTGTTTTCACTTTACAGCGAAAACATCACGAGAAACCTAGAAGAAGACCCTGGATTAAAGGTTTGAGGAAAAATGATAAACAACATTCGATACGCAGATGACAGTGCTAATTGCAGAAAATGAAAGGGACCTACAAAACCTTGTGAATATACTTGAAATAGAAAGCAAAGGTAAGGGGTTGGAACTAAACAGCAGGAAGACTGAAGTCATGGTGATCAGTAAAAAACATGAAATCCCCTCATGCAAAATAACAGCAAACAGCACGACCTTGAGACAGGTTGATAAGTTTAAATACCTGGGAACGATCATTTCATCAGACGGCAGATGCACATCAGAAATAGCCAGCAGAATCGGCCAAGCTAAAACACATTCAAAAAGATGACAAGCATTCTTACCAACAAATGCCTATCAATTAACATCAGGAAGAGAGTTCTTCGATGTTATATAGAACCAATACTGTTGTACGGTTGTGAGGCGTGGACAGTCAACAAGCAAAGCCAGAACAAGATTGGTTTCTAAGAAGAATGTTGAGAGTTCCATGGACAGAAAAAAAGACAGTCTTGATGGAGGCAGACACAAGTAGATCATTCATAAGGAAGAATAGGAACAGACAGGCAACATTTATAGGCCATTTTATGAGGAAAGGAGATTTAGAGCACCTGGTCACAACGAGAAAGCTGGAGGGAAAGACAGCACCAGGTAGACCCAGGGAAAAATACTAGACGGACTTGCAAAGTGGCTGAAGACAAGGAGGGTGGAAGAGATGCTTGAGGCAACAAACACAGAGACAGATGGAAGTCCATGATCGTCAACGCCATGTGGCAGGGCACCCGATGATGATGATGATGATGATGCCACAAACATGCTGTACACATGTATCTTTCATTCTCTCCAGACTATACTACTGTAACTCTCTCTAAGCTAAACTTTCTGATGACAAACTATTCAAGTTCCAATGAAACCAAAACAGTGTAGCTCAAACTGCCCTGTGGGAAAGCAAATGGAGCAGTGCAAAAGCATTCCCGTGAAAAATATACTGGCTACCTGTCAAAGCAAGAATATATACTCAAACATTGCTACAATCTGTTTTAATTTATGAGTTTGAATACAATGCCAATACATCAGAACTCTTCCTGCCAACCAACTTCCAAAGCTCTCACTGAGAGTCTCAGGCGCTTCTCTCTTAACTGCACCTTGGTTCTCGTTACCAACTGGCGGTAAAAAAAATCTTTGCTTTTGGCCTAACAACATGGACCTCACTAACTATCACTAGTATCAGTATCTTTAAAACAATGCAGTTGCCTGCTTACTTTCAGAAAGAGCACCTCAAAAGACATTCTTTCAGTTACATCTCCAAAAATCATAAATTCATGCTTGCACTCCTTTAGATCCAGAAGAATTGCAATTTGTCTACATATATGTGTGAATGTAGAGCATGCACGTGTGTGTGTGTGTATGCGCGCACGCATACATGCGCACTTGTATGTTCATTTTCATGTGTGATTTTCACTGATAAATTGCAAAACATATTTGTTGTTATTTCTGATGAACCATGTTTGTGCTACATTGATGTATTCATGTGTATATGTGCCTCATATGTCTGTACTGCATTACAATGAATTGACATGGTAATGTTCAGCTGCACTGATGAACTGGAATATGAATCTGATTGTTGTATTCAATGTTTTATGCCATTTGCAAAGTGCAACGAGCATTCTCTAACATGTATGTTTGCACTATATAAATGGAATTCTTACTGGTATGTTATCAATACTAGCACAGTGGAATCAAAGGAGGCCAAAATCAACAAATAGGGCTTACTTAAGGAACCCATCTAGTCTCACTGATATTATACTCTATTGTTGTCAAGCAAAGCTGAAGTTACCCTAAAAAAACTAGCATCAAAGAGTACAAGATGGGAAAAGTCAGGCTTCTCAGCATACTTGAGGACTTGAGAGATAAGGCTGTAAAATTAACCCTGCTCAAACTGAGAATGGCAGAAAATGGAAAGTCTTGGACAGAGTAGACACAGCAAAGAAAAGCCTCATGGTCAGCGAAATACTAGATCACACACAAACCAAAAGGCAAAAGGCAGGAAATGGGATCAACAAAAATGGAATGGTAGTTGAACATGGAAAAGCAAAAAGGGACATGATAATGCTGGTAGGGCCTACTAGAAATGAAGAAAGAAGAGAATGTCAAGACTCCAGAAAGACCAGCAAGGGCACAGACATGGCCAACATGGGAAAGTCTACTAAGCTGGAACGACCTATGGCATATAGTCCCTCTCTGGATCAATTCCATCCTCAGATTTGTATTTGACCTCCTGCCCTCGAATGCAAATCTGGTGAAATGAGGGTAAACAGACAACCCTGCATGTCCACTTTGCCAGGGCATACAAACAATGGAACACATCCTGATCTCATACAAATTACAGCTAACACACATATTGGCACAATCAAATGCTTCAAGGGATTCCACAGGTGATCAATACCTCCAGGGGGAAAAAAACATGCCACCAGGAAAAAAAAAAAACTTTCTACATGGCAGGATGAAGCAAACTGTGGCCTGAAAAAGCTGAGACATCCAGAGCATGAAAGTTGGGTCTATGGAATCATGTGAATGAAGTGGACGACTGGGGTGCACAGCAGATCTTCCACAATGGAACAAAATACCCAGAAGTTACCAGCAAGAATGACATGAGACCAGATATATTTCTCCAGACCCACTCATCAAAACAAACGATTCTGATCAAACTTATTGTGCAAATGGAATTATAATGAATACTGCTCATACCTTTGATACTGAGAAGTACATAGTCTTGCTGACAGCTTGAAGAAATCCAGGCCAAAGTCCTCACCACAGAAGTTGGGGCAAGGGAGTTGGTAGGCACATCTGCCTATAACCCCAAGAAACAGTTCTCGATTTTTGGGAAGAAGAGGTAATCCTAATGGCAATGGCAGAAGCAGTGAAAAGAATTTAGATGAATCTGGTCAAAAAGGAACAAAAGTGAATTTCATAAAGCTTAAAATTCCCCTATACGTTGTCAGCTGATAGCTAAGTGGTTCAAGATGTCTGTCACATGGATGACTTGGCCTTGAAACACCTGACCACCTTGGATGCGCAGGTTTGAACCCTGGTAGAGGACCAATTTCTGTATTAAAAAAAATGGCGACAGCATGGGAACATCCTGGAGGCATGACCTGGATGCGGCCGGTCCCCCCATCAAAGTATGAGTTTAGGGCCAAAACACTTGATTAATGTGGTATGTTGGTACCAAGAAGGGACTTTAGCAAGTACACCTAAGACAATCAGTGTGTCAGAATTTGGGGACAATTTTTCCCCCCATGATGTTTCTGTGGAACTGGTTTCAGGACATGTTGTCCCTCCTAGGTGAGTGCTTGAGGTACAGTTCTTGAGTACATGTTCTGATATTGAATTTGAATTTGAATTTTGTATTTTGTTTACTGAATGATAGTCTCATTTAAACAGAACACTAAATGATTCTCATGTAAACAAAATGTGGCAATGGAACATTCTAATGGATTACAAGATCTCTTCAGCTCATACACTTCACAGAGTTCATGAACAGACTGATGGGGATTTGTCATGATTTATTTGCATTTTCCATTTGTATTTGTGGTGTAGTGCATATAGGATCATCCATTCTGTATGATGCATTGTTGAATAAACTGAAGCCCTAACTTAAGTCGCAGCTTAGACGGTTCGGTGGGCTGGAATGAGCCGCATAGGACCAGTGCCACTGAGGCAGTGTAGAAGTTTAGACAAAACACAAAAAATGAGGAAGGAAAAAGGAAGATTTTAGTCTGTGTCCTTGTGGTCACGTGTGCAAAAGAGACAGAAGAGTTTTGACATTTGACAGGGATCACGTTTACGCATGGTTTTTGCATATTTTAAGCAAATTTATTTATTCCGTATGTGGTTTTATGACAGGCTGTCTTAATGCATGTATGCAGAATAGCTTTGTTCATCATAAACGACAGATTATCATCACTGCTGCACTGTGCTGTGTGTTGTTAAGTTCAACAATAAATAAATCTGTCATCTGGAGCGAAGCGTGAAATGTAGATGTGGTTTTTGCTAAGTCCAGCAGTGTGCAACAGATGAAGTTGTCATCGACAGGCTTACCAGTGGTGGAGACAGAAAAAAAGTTTGACCCTGAAAAAGCATGCCAATGTTTCATGGAATTGCAAAATATTTTACATGCTCATAAACCTACTACTTTCACAAAGCTCCTGACTCGCACCACTGAGTGTTACTCGGACATTAAAAATTGGATGACATACAACAAACTTCAGCTAAATGATGACAAGACAGAAGCTATCCTCATTGGCACCCGTCAGAAACTTTCTCAGCTGCCTCCTCTTTCTCTCCCATTATGTAACACATCAGTCCCAATTTCTGATTCAGCTAAAAACCTTGGTGTCTGCATTGACTCTACCCTCTCCATGAACAACTTTGTTTCTCAAACTGCCAGATCTTGCTACTATCACCTCCATCGTATAAGCCTGATCAGGAAATATCTCTCTGTCGAAACAACTGCAAAACTCGTTCTCTCCTTCATAATGTCTCGCATTGACTATTGCAATTCACTCCTGTCCGGTCTTCCTGCCTCCACCATTCACATCCTACAGCGCATTCAAAACAATGCTGCACGCCTTGTACTCAAAAAGAAAAAAGCTGACCACATATCTCCTCTCCTGGCACAACTTCACTGGCTCCCTGTATCAAAGCGCATACAGTACAAACTAGACACCATGTGCTACAAAAGCCTCAATAATGCAGCCTCCGATTACCTGTCAAGCCTACTTGAGATCTATGTTCCCTCACGTACCCTCCGCTCTGCCTCCGATCCTCTGACTTTTCGCTTTCCACGCACTAGCTCAATACCTATGGTCCACGAGCCTTCTCTGTTTCTGGTCCACTCTCCTGGAACAAACTTCCTCTCTCAGTCCTCAGCAACCTACTTTTGTCTCCTTCAAGTCCGCTCTCAAAACTCACCTTTTCTCCTCTGCATAAAATCCTGACCTCACTCAATCCCCTCTGCAGCCTGTCTCCACTCGGAGGGGAATCACATTGCAATATATAATTGTATATAATATGCTCTCTATAATTTTCCATTGCTTTTATTCTTTCTCCCCATTTATAGCCGTGTGCGTGTGTGTGTGTATGCGTGAGTGCGTGTGTGTGCGTGCGTGCGTGCGTGCGTGTGTGTGCGTGCGTGCGTGTGTGTGTGTCTGTTTCAGCGCTTAGATTTGATTTTATCAAGATTTTGCGCTATATATATATTGTAATTATTATTATTATTATTATTATAAAGCCCGCAAAATTTTCATTTTAGATCACGAAGACAATCATCCAGACTTGGTAGTCTCACCTGTCTCACCTGTCGGCGTCACCGGGAACAGTGTTTGCCGCTGCACATGATGTCCTCACAAGTTGCCTCCAGCACTCTCGATCTTGGCTAAGTCTGACCACCTCCTGGAGTTTCTTGCCACTGATGTTTGTGATGTTTCTAGCAAGTGATGCAGGTGGCCGTCCTCTGTTTCTCTTTCCTTCCACTTTACCTTGGAGGACAGTGGACATCAAGTCTGTTCTCTCATTACGGATTGCGTGTCCAACATATTTCAGTTTCCTCCGTTGTATGAGTACTAGGAGCTTGCGTGTAGTACCCAACTCATTCAGTATGCTTTCATTTGAGCGCCTATCCGTCCATTTGACCCTCAGCAGTCTTCGGTAAAACCACAGCTCTGCTGCTTCCACTCGTCTTTCATCCTCTTTCTTCATTGTCCATGCCTCGCAGCCGTATAACATCACTGGCCAGACAAGACATTTTAAGAGTTTTATCTTAAGGTCTGCTGTTATGCTGTGGTCTTTCCAAATATTGTTCAATTGAACCATACTGTTCTTGGCCATTCCAATTCTCATCTTTATGTCTTTTGAGCATGTTCCATCGTGTGTCTTGACTGAACCTAAATATCTAAAGTCCTTGACATTTTCTAGAGGGACTTGGTTTAGCTTGATCTGGTCCTGTCTAGTGTTATATTTGCCTGCAACATGCATAACCTTTGTCTTTTTGAATTTAAGTCCAGCCCAGCTGCCTTTCCAACCCGGTCTACCCTGTTCAGGATCCTCCTAGAGCCTGTAATGTTGTCTGCCAGTAATCCTGTGTCATCTGCGTAGCGTAAATTTGACAGGTTTCTACCACCAATATTTACTCCCATGTCTTCTATGTCTGCTTCTCTCATGATATGTTCAGTGTATATGCTGAAGAGATGTAGTAAATGCAGAAATTTCGTACTTATTATTAGTTCTGTGCCACGTGAACAAGGATCTAACTGGCAGAATCTCATAGAAAATGCTGGAAGTGCTCAGATAACAGACAGTCATATGGGTAATATAGTGCAAATAGGCATGGAGGATACTTTTCTGTCAGAGTGGACATGTGATTGGCAGCAGTCAGAAATAGGTTATGTGAGAATTTTGTAGCTTCTTGTTGTTGACTGATTATATCACACATGTTTGCTGTTACATTCGTTTTTCTATTGACTTTGATGATATGCGCATTAGAAATGCATAAAAAATGCAAAATTTCTTTGTATTTAGCTAAAATTACATGTGTGTCTGTGTCAGTGTGTGTATTTGTGTGTGTGTGTAGCTTGTAAGAGAGAGGGATAAAGCTAGTGAGAAATCTTCTGAATGGGCATCCCATCTCTATAAACTTGGGTCTGTTTGTCAGTAAAGTGACCTTCTACCTGATGTGTCATGATGGGGCACATGGGGATCTCTGTCTGTAGGACAGGAATGGGGAACTATTTTCTCTACTAATACTACTGATAGTAATAAAGACAGAGTCTGGTGTGTAACTCACCTATAGGGATAAAAGCCACGACAAAACAAAGCTGCAAGTCATACAGATAACTTAAACAGCAGCTGTAAAGGTAGAACTTTATGAAAATAACACCAGGAAGACAGGTTACATCAGTAGGACAAGCAAGTGATAAATTGAACATCACAATTCTCATGTCACCCATCAGCATCTGTCCCAGATTAAAGCATTTCTTCAAAATATCTCATCCTACTTCGATGCAGCAGTCGCAAGCATCTGATCAATTAGGAAAGACCTTCAGAAAGTTCTCTTTGGGTATGGCATTGAGCTCTGATCTCACAGCTTTTGCAAAATCTGCAGTGAAACTTCCTTGCAGTCAGCCTTTTCTGCCAGATATAAACAACTAGAGGCTACAGAGGGTGAGGTTGTGCTTGTAGGGTTGGTGAGACAAAACTTGGATCTTTTATCTTCTAGAACTGAATTATGGTGCTTGTTTTATGGAAACAAGCATTGTCACGGAGGAAAAGGATGTTGTGGGCTGTGGTGTTTGGGCACTGACTGCTGATCTCCTAAATGACTTTGTATACTTCAGTATCTGCATATATCATGTGCCAGTGACAGAGCTGTTAGTGGGCAAAATTTGAAAGAAAAAAAAACAGTGAACAGCCTTTTTCTGCTCTGAAATCCTTGCTTGCAAATTTGGTGCCTCTTATTACTTTGGCTTTGTTTAGAACTGTGTTTGCAGGTAATACCTTAAAAGGGAACTGATATGTCATCTCTCCACTGACTACATCTGTGAGAAATCTGGGTCTATTCTCTTCAAAATAGTTGAGCAGATCACGTGCAGCATATACCCGTCGCTTTTTCTATTCCTCTGTCAGGTTATGCAGCACTCACTTTGCTGCAAGTTTTTTTTAAATAGAAGGTCATTGTGTAGAATTCTCAGAACTGTTCCATGTGAAAGTAAAAATCTTGCATTTATTTCATTGTATTCAGATGCGTGAATCTTCAGTCACAAGTTTGGACATGGCAACCACGTTACTCTGGTTGAAGCTCACTTCGGAAGTCATTTTGATTTGTCAGAATCATTCCCTTTTCCCCAGTCTTGAATTCCTGCTTCCATTGTCAGATTGTAGAATATGAAGCTGCTTTGATCCCTACAGCTTTCTTTAAATTTGTAATAATTTTCATAGCATCATCAACCATCTACAGTCTCACAAAGATGTAGAACTTCTCAGACGGCTTGTTGAAAGACTCCGTTCTTAAGCACATTGAACTGCAGAGTGGTTTGAGATCTTGTCATTTATGATGTTACAGTCAAATGAAGTCACCTCTGAAAGGGTTAAAGATGAATATGTGGTCTTTAAAATGATCAGTTCATATGATCATTGAGCTGAAACTTTGTAAAGTAGTTCGATCATTTTGTTTGGATCATGCCTTGTAATTCGCCAATATAAATGAAAGATTTTGCCTCAGTTTGGAAGTAAGACTAAGAGGTAAGATCTTCATATTCTTAAGGTTGTTATTGTTTTTTCGAAGACTGTATTTTAGATGTACAGAAAATACAAACTAATACAGAGGATTTTTTTCAGGTTTATACAAAAAGTTAGGTAAATTGGTATTCCTGGGTTTAGACAATGCTGGCAAGACAACACTCTTGCATATGCTGAAAGATGACAGAATGGCACAACATGTTCCCACACTGCACCCAAGTAAGTCTCTTCAGATTCAGATGCTTGTTTACATGATGGTAAACATATTTTATTTAATTAAAAATTGCTGCTTTTGTGTATCATAGATCTGTGTTTGTTTTGTGTTTTGTCAGTGTGTGTGTGTGTGTGTCTGTGTGTGTGTGTGTGAACATGGATGGGTAGAAGTGTTGTTGTATGGAAGGGCATTTGCTTTTGTTTGAATTGGTGGGCTTCTTTGTATGATCTGGGGTACCATTGAAATGAGCTCTGTGGTCTTTTTTCATTGTAATACAACAGTAGTTCTTTTATATTATGGAAGGGAAAGTAATTTCATCTGAAAATAGTCATTCCCACCCTCTAATGTTGTTTAATGACACCAGCACCATTACGTGGTCCATCATCTTTAAACACAGCCAGCTTCATGGAGCAGCATTTTTAAAAAAAATTATTTTCAGACATAGATAAGATGGCCAGTTTTGGTCCCAATTTGATCACAATACACCTTTGAGTTTACTGGTCAAGGAAGAATGAAGCAGCAAGTTACTCAGTATCTCATGATGAGACAATTACTTTGGTCATAGAACTAATGTTTGCTCTATTTCATTTTCAGCTTCAGAGGAACTGAGTATGGGAGGCATGAGGTTCACAACATTTGATCTGGGTGGGCACAGGCAAAGTAAACAACCACTTTGCAGATTTGATTGTACTTGAAACGATTGTAAGTTAGCCATTGATTTTATTTGCAAAAGTAAAGGGCTGGAGCTAAATAGCAAGATGACTGATGTCACGGTAATCAGCAAAAAACAAGAAATCCCCTCATGGAAAATAACAACAAATTGCACAACTTTGAGACAGCTTGATAAGTTTAAATATCTGGGAACGGTCATCTCACCAGACGGAAGATGCTTATCAGAAATACTCAGCAGAATCGGCCAAGGCAAAACAGCATTCAAGAAGATGAAAAGCGTTCTTACCAACAAATGCCTATCAATAACATCAGGAAGAGAGTTCTTGAGTGTTATATAGAACCGATACTGTTGTATGGTTTTTCAGATCAGTGTTACATTGACCCGCTTTTAGGATAGGAACCACTATTGTCCGTTTTTAAGTGTCTGGCATTGTGCTACTATTCCAACAGTTTTCAAAGATAGTATAAGCAAAATTACAAAATTTTCGGGTAAATTTTTCAGCATCTGATTAGAAATGGCATCTAATCCTACTGACGCTTTTTTTTGTTTGGGATAGACTTAATGGCATCTTTTAATTCTTGAAGTATAATTGATGCGTTCATGTAGTGTGTATTATCTGGGACAGGATCTTTATAAACCTCTGTCTTTTCTTCTCGTTCCCTATGATTTTGACTGGAAACAGGAAGGCCGTCATTGTGGCAGACTTCAGCAAATAAATCTGCAAAAGCTTCTGCCTTTTCCAACGAGCTTGGGAAAGGACTATTGGCTAGCTTTATCAGAAATGACGGCAAACTGATCCCATTTTTCATAATTTTTCGTTTCTCCCGAATTTTATGCATGTCTTTGTGATTATTTATTTCAGATTTACAAAATGTTGTCCAATACAGCTCTTTGGCTTGTTCTATGATTCTGTTACATTTTATGTTGGCACTTTTCATCGCTCTATGATTTTCAGGTGTCCGATTGTTTATGTATGTTTTAAAGCTTTTTCTCTTTTTGTTAACTGCTTTTTCACAATCCTTATTCCACCAAACATTTCCGCGATGTTTTCCTGTTTGATGCCTTTACTTTTGGGATAGAAATGTTGGCAGCACTTAAAAGTGAGTCACAGAAAAATGTATACAAGTTGTCTATGTTGGTGGTATCAGATAGATCTATTTTTGTATTATGAAGGATTGCTTTAAATTTAGTCCAGTCTGCTTCTTTATAATTAAATCGTGGTAAACTTTCATGTGATATTATGCTATCTTGTGAGTTATTTTCTGTTTCAGGTCTATGGTTTAAGCTGAGAATTATTGGGATATGATCTGATCCTAAAGAGTCTACAGCTGTTTTCCATGTGGCGTTTATTGCTAGTGATGGTGACACTAAAGTTAGATCTATCGCTGTGGGTCGATGGGATGCAATGTCAGGGATACGGGTAACACGTCCATCATTAAGTAGACATAAATTTGAGTCCACAAGGTTATCGATGAACCTGTTGCTGGTTATATGAGTACAGTCCCTTCCCCAAAACGGAGCATGCGCGTTGAAGTCACCACCAATGATCCATTTGTGTGTGTGTGTGTGTGTGTGTGTGTGTGTGTGTGTGTGTGTGTGTGTGTGTGTGTGTGTGTGTGTGTGTGTGTGTGTGTGTGTGCTGGTGGTGGTGGTGTCAGTATCACTTTCACTATCAATGCAACTTTGTTCCATGTAAGTGTACTGATGTTGCGCTCCTTTGTTGAGCCTCGTTTGTTTCACCCACGAAAATGTCATAAAGATTCATGATAACGAAAATGTCATAAAGATTCATGATAACATCATCTATGTTGTCGTCTTTTTTCTTTTTTTTTGTCTTTTTTTTTTTTGAAGGAGGAACCGTCCAGCAGCTCTGCTGCCTCTTCCCCAGTGCATGAGAGGAAAACAGCACATCTGTACTGTGGTGTTTCGTTTTGCAGAGTAGCAACTTCGTAGTTTTTCCATCCTCATTTGAAATGTTTCCAGTTTTGTATGGCTGAAAAACATCCTTGAAGGTAATTTTTGATGGTGGAGGAACATTGACAGTTCTTTGCTTTTTTCTGGTTTGGGTTCATGTTTGCTGATGGTCACCTTCGTCACTTGACATTTTCTTCGTTCTCTGTCAACGATAGTTCACCGTAGCAGCCAGTTACCGTAACATGAATGAAAACTTCTTGAAATCAAGGGTTTGTGTGTTTCTCAGCGTTTTTAAGGCTTACGATCATGTTGCGGAGATCCCACTTCTGATACTTTGTTGAAGTTTTATTTTTCAATAATATTAGAATAAAAACAAAATAAACAATAATGGACTCCTGATCGTTGACATTTGTTATCATTCCACATGTTCAACCAATCCCAGTTGAGTCGCGAAGGCCACAGTTGGATACATATCAGTTAGTAAGGGAGATCACTTCAATACAAGTATGTTGCAGAGAAGACCTAGATGGATTTGATAAGAAGAGAGGAAAAGTGCTGTAACGAAGTGAGTGGAAGCAGCTGGGAAAGGCCTATGTCCAACAACGGACTTTCGATGGCTGAAAGATGAAGGGAATGTGAGCCCGTTTCGCTGCAACACGTCTCATTCCGAATTTACGTATTAAAATCCCATGAACCGACCCACAACTAATGTCAATGTCATGATCTCTCTCTCTCTCTCTCTCTCTCTCTCTTCTCTCTCTCTCTCTCTCTCTCTCTCTCTCTCTCTCTCTCTCTCTCTCTCCTCTCTCTCTCTCTCTCTCTCTCTCTCTCTCTCTCTGTGTCTCTGTCTGTGCATGTTATTCGTCTGCCTTCATTCAAAATTTCTCCAACTTTTTGACCATTTTTCCATCAGTGGTGTCAACTGACTCCCCTCAACTAATCTTGCCTTTAACATTATTTCGTCAATGTCTAAAGAATGACACCCACCTATAAAGTGCAGCCTGCGAAAGAGCTTGTGCCCCACAAACATTTTGTAATGTTTTTAGTACAGGCATTTATCTGCTCCAGAACTTCTTTGAAAAACTCAGTTCCAATGTAAGCGCATTGTTCTTCAACGCTAAATATGACCATAATGCTTGAAGTGGCTGTGCCCAACGTGTTGTCATAACAAAAGACATCACAGTGTTTGCTTGTAATATCGTAAATAGATCACGTAATAACTGAGTAAGGTGTATGTAAAGTTTCACAGCTGCTTTTTATTAAGACGATGGCCTGCTGTGAACAGACTGCGTTACCAAACAATGACGCTTTGCTGTTAATATTTTGGCACATATGATAACTAAATATCTACAGGAGAAGTGTGGCTGGTCTGTGTGTGGGGGGGGGGGGAGGGGGC
This sequence comes from Monoplex corrugatus, assembly GCA_030674185.1. NCBI lineage: Eukaryota > Metazoa > Mollusca > Gastropoda > Littorinimorpha > Ranellidae > Monoplex > Monoplex corrugatus. The sequence continues at coordinate 48,801,421 of CM060306.1, read as the reverse complement.
ACGTAGTGATTGTAGGAGTTTGGTGCCCCCCCCCCCCCCCCCCGCACCCAAACTGTGATCGAACGCAATGCGGACTAGCAAATCAGTGAGAGCAAGCATAAAGTGTAAATCATATTTTTCCTGTGTGTTCAAACTGTGATTAACATGATTAGCACGTACACTCATCAACCTATTTAGTTCTGTTCACGAAACGAAATGATGCATGTGACTGCTACATCATGATGTCCACAATTAATATGGACACAACAGACATGTCATTGCACACCACGACTGTTTCCTTTCTCTTTCTGCATACTTTTATTTCTCCCCTCTGTATTTACTTTATATTTGTATTTCAATGAACTAAAATTGTACATACCATGCGTTCTGTGAGCGCTAAATATTCATTGAACAGTAAATTTGTTGAATTTATCAAGACCCCTATCAAATAACATTTGACTCAACCAAATCCTACCTTCCCAAAAGTAGATTCGTGTTGACACAACGTTAGCAAAGCAGCTACAGGCCACCTGGCACGTCTGTTATTTTGAAGGAATTTTCAATAAACAAAACAAAACAAAAATAATGATAAAAAAAAGGAAATGTCAGACATCCTAACTTCACATTGTTCAATCCTACCAGATAAAAACTATGGCATCCTTATCTGCATCTTTTTATAGTACGAGGACACAAGGCAAACAGTTGACATACATATATACATACATACATACATACATCCATCCATCCATCCATCCATCCATCCATCCATCCATCCATCCATCCATCCATCCATACATACATACATACATACATACATACATACATGTGTACATACATCTATATGTATATATGTGTGTGTACATGTATGTGTGTAATATATATATATATAACACATATATATATTATATAATGCCACAGGCAGCAGTCAAAGTTAGAGAGACACAGCTGTATCTTTGAATTCCAAGCACTTCCTTTCGGCCTCCCACTCGCCTCCTTCCTGTTCAGGAAGGTTGTATGGACTTGGTAAAGGTGGCAGGAACAGACTCTATCCGCCATTGCTACATGGTTGACCGAGTCTCAGAGCCCTTTACCACAACCTCACCCAAGTGGCCATGACCCTCTGTTCCCGTCTCTGATTCCTCACATACCCGATGATTGTAACTTCTTCCCTAGGCAGACCCCCAACTCCCTGGAGATAAGCCTCAACACCCCTTTCTACAACACCTGCCCCACATGGGCAAGCTGACAGACAGAGGGGCGTCAGTGAGAACCATCAGTACCTTCGTAGACTTGGTAGAATCTAAAGATTGTATTATGCCCTTGAGACTTGCCCAAAGCACCCGTTCATAAAGCATTCAAGGAGCACTGGGAACACCACACCATTCATGGAGCAGTGCTTCAGGATGCCACTGTCACGTGTGCCAATGCGGATTCACTGAGGACTGGCATCCCAATTTCAGTGCCTACCCATGTCTTCCTCTACAAGGACACCTTGATTTTCACACGTCTGAAGAGGCATCGAACTGGTGCACCATTATTTTAGATTTTTGGTGCTAGTGGCCTTTGAACCAGAAATCCAAGGGAAAATGAGGCCCTGCTTCACAGATTGCACCATAGTAGCATCTAAATAAACAATAAAAGGGGTGGGGTGGGACACACTCACTCGTTAATATCTCTCTCTCTCTCTCTCTCTCTCTCTCTCTCTCTCTCTCTCTCTCTCTCTCTCTCTCTCTCTCTCTCTCTCTCTCTCTCTCTTGAGAAAGCATTCGATTCCATTAACAGACATTTACTTTGGCCTATATTGCTTAAAAATGGTATTAGAGGCAAATTGTTTCGGTGTATTAGAAGTATGTATGACATGGTGAAATCCAAAGTTAGATGTGGTGAGCAAATGGCTGAATTGATTAATTGCTCAGGGGAGTAAAACAAGGTGATGCATGCAGCATTGTGCTTTTCTCTCTTTTTATAAATGAATTAGCGATTGAAGTAATTAAAAATGGAAGGCATGGTGCACTTTTTACACGGGATGCTTACGAATTGTTTATACTTTTGCTTGCTGATGATGTTGTCTTGATGTCAGAAACAATCATTGGATTACAGACACAGTTGAATAGTTTACAACATGCATCAGCAGCACTTCAGTTAAAGGTTAATTTATCTAAAAGTAATGTTATAGTATTCAGGAAAGGTGGATATTTGGGTGCGAGAGAAAAGTGGACGTATGATGGCGATGTAATGCCCGTGGTAAATGTGTATAAATATTTGGGAATAATGTTCTCAACACGTTTGAGCTTTGCTGGTGCATGTAAAGATCTCGCTAGCAGAGCCAAAAATGCCTTATTAAGTATAATGCGACGTTTGTATTTTCTTAATAACAATTCTTTTGATTTATTTGTAAAATTGTTTGATTCTCAGATTCAACCTATTGTACAATACGGCTCTGAATTATGGGGTTTAGATAAAGCTGCTGCTCACTGTGAATCAGTTCACACATTGCCTTAAAGAAATTTTTGGGAGTGGATATGCGTACTCCTAATGACTTTGTGTATGGAGAGACAAACAGATATCCATTATATGTAAACTCTGCCGTTAGATGTATCCACTACTGGTTTAAATTAATACAGATGGAAAATTATAGAATACCTCGCAAAGCGTATAATGTGCTATATGATTTAGATGCCAAAGGTAAACACACCTGGGTGTCGAAAGTACGTGCTTGTTTGTTTGAATATGGATATGGTGTCGTATGGATTAATCAAGGTGTTGGCAATTTAAATAAATGCATACGGGAGTTTCGTCAGCGCTTGACTGACTGTGGATGGCAGAAATGGAACGATCACGTTCAAAGCAGTGACAGATTTAATATTTACAGAACGTTTTGTAATACTCGTGAAGTGAAATCATATATAACATTGAATATGAACAGACACTTTAAACATGTGACAGCAAGATTTAGATTTGGCATATCAGAAATTAATGCCCATTACTTTAGATATAGATCTCACACAGAGAGTGATTTATTGTGTCCATTATGTAAAAATTCAAAAGAAGATGAAGTGCACTTTTTGCTTTGCTGTCCAGCACTACAAAATATTTGAGAGAAATTGATTCGACCTAAATATCATAGGCAACCTTCATTATTTAAAATGACTTTATTGATGTCATCAAACACATCTGATGTTGTATATAATTTATCTTTGTTTTTGTATAAAGCATTTAAGTTTAGGGAAAGAGCAACGTCATGATGCAGTACAATTTATGCTGCCCGTTTTGATTTTTGTCAGTGAACATGTTGCATATATACTGTGTATAAATTGTTTCATGGATTTCTGTTTTTTCATAGTATTTACACATTTAAGAGACGACAGTATGTTGTTATACAAATTAAATTTCTCTGATATGACTAGTGCGTATAGATTGATGTCTTAGGTTTGTTATTTATATGAGTATTGTTCAAATGTTAATTTCTGTTTTAGTCTATGTACAACGTAACATTAATGTGATTGTCATGATGCCAAATGATAGTTTTGCTTATGTATTTGTACCCCTTCATGAGGGGCAATGGCCTATTACATGAATAAACCATCTGATTCTGAATCTGAATCTGAATCTGAATCTCTCTCTCTCTCTCTCTCTCTTCTCTCTCTCTCTCTCTCTGAGCTTCAGTACACCTGTGGTTCATGTAAAATCTTAGTGAACAGAATAAAAGCCTCATTTGTTTAATTCAGGGAATTTTATTCGACTTCCTTGACAGATCTTACGTTATTTATGTATTGGTTACATTTGTTGAAAGAACGTCGTTTCAGTTTGAATACACTGGCATTCTTCTCCCTGTTTGGACTGACCAGCTTGCTCGAGGCATTATTTTTCTTATGAGCTGTACTGAGCTATGCTGGTCAGTTATATCTATCACGATACACATCAGGTACCGGGTATGATAAAACCTCAATTCATAGGATTATAGAAATAATTTGAGGGAACTGTTCATAACTTTATTTGACTGCTGATTTGGTTAGTCAGTAAACAAATTATCACTGGTGGGCTACGGAATAGGTCCAGTAATTACTTTGATTAAATTCAGATAGTAATTATTGAGATGGTTATATGGGCTTAAAACGTGCTTCCGTGGAGTTAGTAGTACGATTATTTATTACGCCTAGTGCTTAACTATAATTCATGATTTCAAAGCGTAGAACATACACTGTTGACTTGTGTTTAGTGACAAAGTAGCTGTAAAGAGACTACACCTGGCAGTATTCTGATTTTGGACCATGTGTTTCAGGAACGGAGTCCAGTGTGGGTTATGTTTTTATGGTTTTATGCGTTTTCGATTTTATTTTAGTGTAGCTTTAGGATTGTAATTCCTCATCCCGTCCCCCTTGCCCAATAAAGAATGAAAAATCTGTGTGTACTGTTCTGTATTTATATTGCGAACAGAGCACAGTAATCAGAAAAAAGAGCAGGTGACTGGGAGGAGAAGTGAAAAAGCCACCTCAGCAAAAACAGCAATAAACATATTTAAGGAAATATATTTACCCCAGGCGAAATACAAGCACACTTTTCCCCTTGTTTTAGGTGCATGAACAGCTTCAAAAATTGGGGTTTTGTGTCGGATACTGGTGCTTTTTTGTTGTTGGTGGTTTTTTTTGGTTTTTTTGTTTTTTTGTTTTTTTTGTAATGTTGTGTCAGAGTCATGTTGGTGTCGGATGGATTCCTGGTTTTTATCCCAGAATACGCAAATTCTTTTTGGTTGCATTATTATCTTATTGTATGTTTTATCTTTTATACATATAGATGTATACACACACATACACACACCACACACACACACACACACACACACACACACACACACACACACACATATATATATATATATATATATATATATATATATACATATATATATATATATATATATATATATATATATATATATATATATGTATATATATATATAGGCAAGGCAAGGCAAGGCAAATATTTTAATGTCATTAGCAAGATACATGCTTTCTGACATGGGATAAGTTTAGCTTGAATATTACTAGCAACAAAATAAAAACAAAAGTTTGAAAAGGAATATTATCGATGTGGCCATTAAGCCAAACGAATGTAACAACAAACAACAACAAAAAACAATGTATGCACACATCTGGTACAAATCTGATTAATCATCAATTTTTCTTTTACGCATCTCATTTGCTTCTGCTATAAATTAAACCAGTGATTTGATGTCTTCATTTCTATCTGTCTTTAGTAAGGCATTAAGATTAAGTGGTGACTTAAATACATCACATTTGTTTCTTATCACTTGGTATTCTTCACATCGGTTTCTTATCACTTGGTATTCTTCACATCGGTTTCTTATCACTTGGTATTCTTCACATCGGTTTCTTATCACTTGGTATTCTTCACATCGAAAAATGAAATGAAATTCATTTTCTACAGTATTACTTCCCTTACAGATTGGACAAATTGCATTGGGATGTGCTTCAGTATTATACCAGCGCTGTGTAGCAGAAAGTCCAAGTGTTCTCGTTCGGAAACGAGCCATAGAGTCCCTGTGTCATTTTCTTGTACTAACTATCATGTATTTTTCTCGTTGTAAATCAGTATTGAATTGTAAAAACCATGCGTAATTTTCGTTGTCTTCAGCTGCAGAATGCCATGTTTGTTGATAGGATGCTATTAACCGCTCTTTTAACTCAGAAATAAAGAATTTGTCATTTTCGACACCTTGGTTGTTCCAAACAAACCCAAAACCATTTTCACATAGCAGTTTCTTTACTAAAAACACCAATTTTGTTTTCCCTTTCCAGTCTCACTTGATAGCATGTCATATGCTTCTTTGTTTATTCTACTTAAAGGAAGCTTAACTAGCCGAAGCCAGTACCTGATGCATTTGATCTTTGTTCGAATGTGTTGAGGATATCTACCCACTTCGGCATAAACCATTTTATTTGAACTATGTAGAGGCACATTCATGAAACATTTTCTAGCTCGTGTATATAATTTTTCCATGTAATCATTTTCTAAAAGCCCCCATATTTCTGCTCCATACGTTAATACTGGTTCCTGGTGTAAATAGCTTCCCGAAAACAGATGGATCTATACATTTGAATTTTCTCAATGATCGAGATATTTCAGCTACTGCTCTTCTACCTTTTCTGTACATTTCTATCCATCCCTTGGTCATGCTTAACTTTGTTGTAAAGATCACCCCTAAATACTTACAATTGTTCGTTACTTGTATTCCTAAATTTCCATAATTCCAGTTTTCATTAGCTGCTAATTGACCTCCCTTTCTTTTGTCTATGTTAACAGTTAGTTTCAACCTGTCAGCTTCTTCTTTTAGAGCATTCAGCTGGTTTTGTAAGCCAATAGCAGTGTCAGAGAGTAAGATAACATCGTCTGCAAACAACAATAGGAATATTTCCGCTGTGCCGGGTGTTAATTGCACTCCATGTTGGCCTTTCTTTTTTTATTTCAAGAGCCAATTCATTTATAAAAAATGAGTTGTCGGGTTGGTTTTTTTTCTAATATCTGAGGACTTAATAAACATTCCTGTTTTACACCTTGTTGATACTAAAAAAAATCAGAATATAAACACTTGTCTCTAACACAGGCTAGTAATGAGTCATACATTCCTTTTAGTGACCTATACAATTTTCCTTGAACACCAGACTTCCTGAGTACATCCCACGAAATATTTCTGTTAACAGAGTCGAACGCTTTTCGAAAGTCGGTTAATGCTACATACAGTTTTCTATTTTTGATTAGGTATCTTTGGACCAAAGCATATAACGTGAATATGTGGTCAGTAATACTATAATCTTTTCTAAATCCTGCCTGTTCTTTTATTATCTTTTCTTCTCTCTCTGCCCATGCAGTTAGTCTTTTGTTTAGTATGTAAGTATAGACTTTACTCACAACACTTGTCAGAGCAATTCCTTTATAATTATCTGGATTATTTTTATTCCCTTTCTTGAAGATAGGCACGATTACAGATTTAGAGAATTCGCTAGGAAAAACACCAGAATCGTAGTTTATCAAACAATACAAAGAAGTACTCAGTTGTGTCATCACTAGCGTTCTTTAGCATTTCACTTACTATTTTATCTGGTCCTGCACTTTTACCACACTTCAGATTCCGTATACCTTTCTGTATTTCTTCCTAAGTTATATGATCGTCAAAGAGTGGGTCTGATTCTATTTGACTGTCCTCTTCAAAGACCAGAGACTCATTTGTGTCAGAGCTGTCTACAGAATCATTAAACACCTTATTGAAATGATTGTACCACTGTTGAATATCAATATCATTATATATCACTGACCTGTCATGTTTACGAGAAATAATTTCTCTGTCTGGATAAGGTTGGTCTCAGATTATATACTTATTATGCTAATGGTCTCAAAGTTTTTTATTGACATGAAAATAAATTGTCATATATCTTGAACGGTCTTGTTTTTTGTTTTGTTTGTTTGTATGTATCGTTTTGTTTTATATAAGTCTAAGGAACTAAACAATTAATGGAAAAAAAAAACCGTCCTCAGTTTCAAAAGATTTCCTTTCTGTGATAAGATATGCTCACTATCTGTTATCTCCTTGTTTGCTAATTGTTTAAATATCCTCATAAATTCTAAAGTTTTTGTTCTTCTCGTGTGATATGGTTTACCTTATTCATGGAAACTGCTTTGTTTTATTGTGATGGTCTATTTTCTTCTTCCCTTCTACCCTGGTTACCTATTTCCTTGTCTAATCACTGTACCGTTTTTCACAATACGACATACATCTGTACAATGAACAGGCCAATAGTTTGCGGGTGTTGTTATTTGGAAGGGGATGGATGGGTGAGGGGAGTTACAAAACCATCCTTACTTGGACTCACGACTTGTACATAACCACTCAAAGTAAATCCTGTACAATAAAACTAGTTTACAGCCTAGGTGGAGTTTATGTGTCAACACTGTCTTGTCATAGATCTATGTGTAAATTATTTTGTTTTTGTCATTCATCGTTGCCCATTGTGTGTTAGATGGCTGTTTGTTGTGAAACAAAAGATGAATAAAAAAAAAAGTGTTTAAAAAAAGTATACAGCCTAGGTCATACAGCCAAGAATATGAAAATTTATATAAAAACTAAACCTCTCTGCTACTCTACGATTGATTTCTATCAGTAATAGGCTATCAGTTCAACCTGAACGTTCAAAAGCACAGCCTCCACGCCCCATAATTCTGGTAAGTGAGTAAATGTTCTTACTCTTGCTCTTACACTCGTGTTCAGGTCAACAGCTGTTGTCTCCAGTCCAGCAGAATAACGCTGACTCAAGGTGATGTGAAGGCAGATAGGGGGGGGGGGGGGGATTTCTCGACGAGAGTGACCATCCCGTGAAGCCAACCTCACGATGATCAAGAGCGGTGTGCTGCATATGGCGCACGTGACTGAGAAAGGCTTCCCCGTAACAATTCTGTGTAAAGTGTGCACACACACCAGCGACACTTGTCTGAAACAGTCAGGTATAAAAGATATCCGAAACGAAGTATCCCGGGCTACTTTTTTGCGTTGTAGAACATCTGTCAAGTGCTTAATTTTCATTGCCTTGCCACTGAAGAAAAGGTAAGTTAGTGTGTGTACGTGTGTGTTGTTAAAATTGTAGTAAGTTTACCTGTATTGTAAACAGTTTAATAGGTTGAAGTACGTTTTACTCTGGCACGGATTTTGCGTAAGGACACGATGAACTAAATCAGTCCTAGTCTTAATCCTTAATTAAGTCTCAAATCCTCACCTTTTGGATCAGATATCGCCGTGAATAGGTTGCTGACTTTGAGAATGAGGGGTAGGGCTAGGCGGTTAGGGTTAAATTAGCACGAAAGTTTAGTGAAGTCAAACCTTGTGTTCGTGCACGATAATCTGCTTGAGTCAGTGAGGAAGAACCACAGGCTACATATAAGCTAACTTGCACCTTTCCCAGTTTTGTTTATTCAGTTTTGTTGTAAACGCCAGAGTGTCAGAATAATCAACTGTAGAGTTGTGGTCCCTGTTGTATATTGTATTGTACTGTTGTCATACATTTCATATCAGCCAATGAGAATTGAGGAGACCGCCGATTACGGAGGACTGGGAAATAACGTCTCTTCGACCTACTAGCCTGACTATGGACACTTCTAGGTAATTCCTCCTAGCATACGGCAATCCGACATGGTGACAGAAGTGGGATCCTCAAGCAAGACGCAAGAAGAAGCTAAATACAAGTTCATACAGACGTGGAAACGGGAATGATAAGGTCGTGATGAATTTCTAACTGTCTAACAACAGTACAGATCGACGAAGCCGTTCGTCATTTGTTCACATTCAACCTGAACGCTCAAAAGCACAGCCTCCACGCCCCATATTTCTGGTAAGTGAGTAAATGTTCTTACTCTTGCTCTTACACTCGTGTTCAGGTCAACAGCTGTTGTCTCCAATCCAGAAGAAGTTGAAAAGAAACATTTGATATGGCAAATCAACGGCAATACACGGCTAACGTTCCATTACCGTCGAAACTGAACGTTGAAAGTAACAATCTTGCGCAAAATTGGAAAAAATTCAGGCGACAGTTTGAAAACTACGCAATTGCAACTAGACTGAATAAAGAGGAAAATGAATTCCAATGTGCCGTCTTTCTTGCTACAGTAGGCGAAGAAGCAATGGATATTTTTGATGGATTTCATTTTGAAGAAGAAGATGACAAAAAGAAGTTGGAAGTGGTCATTCAGGCATTTGAAAATTTCTGTGTTGGAGAGACACGCGAAGCTTACGAGTCCTACAAATTTCATATGCGCCGACAGAAACCAGATGAAATAATTGAAGCATTCATCACATCACTTCGTCAGCTTGCAAAGTCATGTAACTTTGGAAATCCACAACTGGAAGATCGTCTAATCAGAGATCAGGTTGTTGTTGGGGTGAGAGAAGAAAGTCTCAGAGAAAAATTTCTTGAAGATAAGAAACTCACTCTAGACAAGTGCTTGACAATTGACAGAGCATACGAAACGTCGAGGCAACAGTCACAGATTATCAGCACAGGACAGGAGGCACCGGACACACAAGTCAATAGACTGCACAAACTCAGTTCTAAGACTCAATCGAAATGGCAAGACTTCAAAGGAAGCAAAAACAAAAAGTGCCAGCGTTGTGGGAAAAATCCTACTCATGAAAGAAAAGACTGTCATGCAAAAGAAGCTGAATGTTACAAATGTTCCAAGAAAGGTCATTTTGCTACTATGTGCAAATCTAAGCGTAAGAGGACATCTGTCAGTGCTGTGGAAGAACAGGAAGATGAGTTTGTGTTAGGTTCAGTAGTGACTGAAAAAGAAACAACAAACTGCATTGGAACTGTTCAAGATGACATGTGGCATGCAACAATCACGACCATTGGCAAACCTGTGAAGTATAGAGTGGACACTGGAGCGGATGTAACAGTTATACCAGAAAGATTTTTCAAGAAGAATTCACCGCTAATCAAGAAAACGGACAAAAAGCTGTTTGGTCCAGGACAAAATCCACTTAATGTGAAGGGAGTAGTTAGTGCAACACTCAACAGAAAACACTTCCACAGAACAGGATCTTTATGTTGTCACAGACTTGAAAGAACCTCTGTTAGGAAGACCTGCTATTGAAGCTCTAAGTTTCTTGGAGAGAGTGAATGAGGTACAACAAGAAGGGGATGTTAACAGTGTAAAAGAGGAAGTACAGAAAGAATTCCCAGAGTTATTTACAGGTCTCGGCAAAATGAAAAATGCCTACAAGATCACTCTAGATAAAGATGCAAAACCTTTCAAAGTTGCAGTACCTCGCCGCCTCCCAATTCCTATGAAGAAAAAGGTTGAAGATGAATTGAAAGAGATGGAAAAACAGGACATTATCAGACCTGTTACTGAACCTACAGATTGGTGCGCTCCCATCGTTGCAGTTCCAAAGGCAAATGGGAAGATCAGACTTTGTGTGGACTTCACAAAACTCAACGAAAGCGTGCAAAGAGAAAACTTTCCTCTTCCTACTACTGATCAACTCCTGGCACAACTTTCTGGAGCCACTGTCTTCAGCAAATTAGATTGCAACAGTGGATTTTTTCAGGTTCCCTTGGATGATGCATCTCAGAAACTGACAACCTTCATCACGCCACTTGGAAGGTTTTGCTTCAAAAGGCTGCCTTTCGGAATAAGTTCAGGACCTGAAATCTTTCAAAGAGAAATGAGTCACATTCTCTCTGGCATACCAGGTGTCATCTGCGACATAGATGTTTTGATCAGTGGAAAGGACCGAGAAGAACATGATGGCCGACTCCAAACAGTACTTCAAAGAAAGAAAGCAGCAGGAGTGACTCTCAATGAAAAGTGTGACTTCGCTGTTGACAGAGTCAAGTTTCTCGGGCATATCATTTCCAAAGAGGGAATCCAGATTGATCCAGAGAAAGTGATAGCCATTACCAAGCTACCAAGGCCTCAGAACGTAGCGGAAGTTCGCAGATTCCTTGGCATGGTCAACCACATTGGAAAGTTTGCACCAAACCTGGCTGAAACAACAAAACCTCTCAGAGATCTTTTAAAGAAAGAGACTTCTTGGGTTTGGGATGAACCTCAGGAAAAAGCCTTTCAGACACTGAAAAAGCAACTGAGTACTACTCCAGTTCTGTGTCATTATAATGCTGAAAAGCCAACCAAGATCTCAGCTGATGCATCATCCTATGGCATGGGAGGAGTCCTACTACAAAAAGAAGGAACAGACTGGAAACCTGTCTTCTATGCGTCAAGGTCTCTTACTGACACAGAACAAAGATATGCTTAAGTGGAGAAGGAGGCATTTGCAGTCACATGGTGCTGTGAAAAATTTGAAGAATTTCTTGTTGGACTACCAAGTTTCACAATTGAAACTGACCACAAGCCCGCTACTCGCTTTGTTGAAAACAAAGCTCTTGGATGAATTGACTCCACGCATTCAAAGATTCAGGATGAGAATGATGCGTTTTACATACAATATCATCCATGTTCCAGGGAAACGTCTTGCAACTGCAGATATTTTGTCTCAGAGTCCTGTCTGTGTTCCTGCTGAACAGGATCACTTTATGGAGTTTGAGACACAGTTGTCAGTCAAAACAATCATGGAGGGATTCCCTGCAAGTAGCACAAAACTTCAGGAGATCAGAGAGAAACAGGATCAAGATGAGATCTGCTGCCAAGTAAAAAACTACTGCCAGTCATCGTGGCCAGAAAAGCTAGAAGTGACCCGGCATTGAAACCGTACTGGACTGTACGAAATGAACTGATAGTAGAAGATGGACTTTTGCTATTTCAAACTCGTCTAGTTATTCCTGAAGTACTTCAAAAAGATATTCTGGCACGTATCCATGAAGGACACCAAGGCATAGTCAAATGTAGAGCGTTTGCCAGAAGCTGTGTGTGATGGCCGAAACTTTCTCAACAAATAGAAAGCATGATCAAAGATTGCAAAGTTTGTGAGAAAGAAAGAAAACTGCATCCTGAGCCACTACAACCAACAAAGACACCAGACTTTCCATGGCAAAGAGTGGGGATTGATCTTTTTGAATGGAAAAATCACCCTTCCTTGTTGATAGTAGACTATTATTCTCGGTGGATTGAAATTGCACACCTGAGACAAACCACATCATCTGCTGTCATCGAGCACATCAAGTCAGTATTTGCTTGTCATGGAATTCCTGAAACAATAGTGTCGGACAATGGATCTCAGTTCAGCTCTTGGGATTTTGTACAATTTGCAAAGTCATATGGTTTCACTCACCTTAAAAGCAGTCCACTGCATCCACAAGGGAATGGAGAAGCTGAAAGAGCTGTCAAAACCATCAAAATGCTGTTGAACAAGGCAGATGATGCATACATAGCTCTTCTGAATTATCGTTCGACACCACTTCAGCATGGATTATCGCCAGCAGAACTATTGATGGGAAGAAAACTTCGAACAAGACTTCCAACTCTTCCAAAACAACATATACCTGAAGGAAGCAATGTAAAGAAGTTCCAGGAGACAGACATGAAACTGAAAAGAAAGCAAAAACAAGATTTCGACCGCGACACCGAGCAAGACCTCAGCCAGAACTTAGAAAAGGAGAGGCTGTATGGATCAAAACTCCAAAAGACACCGAAGCTGTGATAGTGAGCCAGTCACCTTCATCATCATCTCAGCATGGTAGATCCTACAACCTACAAACAAAAACGGGGATCCAGAGAAGAAACCGTTATCACCTAAGAAACAGAAACAGTAGCCAGCAGCTCAACAAACCGTCGTCTCCACCCAAGGCAACATTTACTCTTCCAGAACAGCAGTGTCAACAACGGGAACACTGTAGGACTTCTGAATTTCAAGATAAAGAAAGCTGCACGTCTTCTGAAGACCAGGTTGATGTTCACATTGAAACCAGTGCTCAAGAGACAACACAACCAAACACAAACATTAGTTCAACACCAACCAAAGTTACTAAAAGTGGTCGACGTGTTAAGGTTCCACCAAAAACTCAATTTGTAAAGTTCAAGAATTGAACAAAGACTGAAAGAGTTCCTATTAGTTGAGTTTCAAGAGTTAGTTCTTTTAGATGTTTGAGTTTTGAGCAGAAAAGTTTAATGAGTTTAAAATGGACATGAGCACATGTGACTGTTTTGTTGTTGTTGACATTTAGCCTGAGTAAAGGGGATGTAGAGTTATGGTCCCTGTTGTATATTGTATTGTACTGTTGTCATACATTTCATATCAGCCAATGAGAATTGAGGAGACCGCCGATTACGGAGGACTGGGAAATAACGTCTCTTCGACCTACTAGCCTGCCTATGGACACTTCTAGGCAATTCCTCCCAGCACACGGCAATCCGACATCAACGTGTTGATTGTGGACACTAAACAACAAGAAAGAGTTTAGAAGTGGCAGTAGCACTTCGGATAAATAAAAAAAATCATGCCTGGTAGCCCATATATGCCCCTTCTTTTGAAGGTAAGTTTAAGTGGTGTTTCAGAAAAAACAAAAATGAAACAATGGACGAATGTGTTATTTTCATGTTGTTTCAGACTTCCAAACTGGAAGGGAATCAGAGTTGAAAAAAAATGAAACAATCGACCAATGTGTGCATTTTCATTTTGTTTCAGTCTTTAAGTTGAAGGATGAGGTTTTCAGTCAGCTTTCTCCTGGCAGCAACGGCTGTTGCCTTGGTCTTTGTTACGGCAGAGGTGCAAGATGCAGAAGATAAGCTTTGCAAGCAGCATTTTTTCATCATTGACGTCACCGTCACCAGTGACGTCAGCGAGGCTCAGCTTTTGGATGGTTTGACAGGCTTGGACATTCTCTTCGTGTTTAAGGTGTGTGCGTGTGTGTGTGTGTGTAAGTGTGTGTGTGTGTGTGTGTGTGGTGTGTGTGTGTGTGTGTGTGTGTGTGTGTGTGTGTGTGTGTGTGTGTGAGTATGTGTGTGAGAAAGAGATTCAATCACAATTAACCACAAATCAAATAGGTATAAATATAACTATGTACAATTGAAGAAAAATGTGTTATCTCCAAGTAGGCCTAACAGCAGGGGGAATTTATAAGTTGAAAATCGGATTTGAACCCACAGATAATATATGTGCGTAAAACTGTCTGCTTCAAGTTACTATTTTTACCATCGATTTGTTTTTTTTACAAACAATGCTTAACTTTGTTGCAGGTACCATCGACGCAGAGATACATTATCAGTGAGTTTGTCTACGTTTTTTTTTCCTGTTTGTTGAGTGACTGATTTTCTCTATTTATCTGTTCCATTTCTCCTTACAACAGACCATACCGACTGGAGTGAATCTATCTTTTTAGGTGTGTGTGTGTGTGTGTGTGTGTGTGTGTGTGTGTGTGTGTGTGTGTGTGTGTGTGTGTGTGTGTGTGTGCATTCATGTGTGAGGAGGGATATGGTGAGGGTGGAGGTGGGGAGGGGTGAAAGACCAAAAACAGTTTTTATTTTAGATGGTATGGCTAAAACAGAACAGTGCTTTGTTTTTGTTTTATCCAACCCTTGCCCATGGAAGGTCTACACTCGTACAATATGACAGCATGAAAAAAAAACCAAAAAAAAAAAAAAAAAAAAAAAAACAAATCTTGGAATATACATATGTACGAGCTTAGTATTAAGAGGGGGAACTACACATTTTTCTGTTCAGGTGGGGGATGGTGGGGGGGGGGGGGGAGAGAATTCTTATAATTGCTTGGATTGACGGAGATTCGAATCCACAGCCTCCAAGTCGTTAGTTGCAGACCGCTTCGGCTTAGGAGTTGGTGGACGATTTTATTTGCTACAACCTAAAATTGAAAATAGAATCAGAACGCGTATTCAATACAACAAGACAAGACAAGACGTGTTCTGATTCTATTTTTGTGTTTTTCTGCTCCCTGTTTGCTTGGATGCAGGCAGTCGCACTTGTTTTGGATTTCTAAAATTGAAAGTTAGTGTAGACTTTCGCGATCTTGGCCAGCGTGTATGGCTTAGACACTTATGGACAAATGGCCTCGACCTACCACGATTATTTTTTCACCAGACGGCGTTTGAGAAACGTCACGTTAAGATGCCTTCTTCAGCAAACTAAAACTGAAATGAAATGGAACATATATGATCTGATGACTACGATTTAGTATAGATCACCAACAGTCATGGTCTTGATTGAAGTCTTCTTTGACAGATCATCTACAGTCATAGTCTTGATTGAAGTCTTCTTTAATAGTTCATCTACAATCATAGTCTTGATTGAAGTCTTCTTTGATAGATCATCTACAATCATGGTCTTGATTGAAGTCTTCTTTGATACATCATCTACAGTCATGGTCTTCATTGAAGTTTTCTTTGATAGATCACCTACAATCATAGTCTTGATTGAAGTCTTGTTTGATAGATCATCTACAATCAGTCTTGATTGAAGTCTTGTTTGATCATCTACAATCATAGTCTTGACTGAAGTCTTCTTGCCGTCTCTCTGCGCAACCTTTTGTGCAAATTATCAACATATTCTAAGTGCCTGTTCTCAGCGGAATAAGTGACTCCATATGTGCCCTATACCACACGAAATAGGCCTACATTATCGCTGTCCAGATTTGATCAAAACCCGCCGATAAACAACCAAGATACCATCACTACTTTTAAGCCATGTCTTGCTTAGTTGTAAACTCGGTCTGAACTTCGTGAAACGTGCAGGGATAGTCTAAATTTTTTTACCACACCACATTTTCTAAACAAATTGAATTATAGTTAAAATCGGTTCTCAAACAGCCGGATATCTCCAAGTAAATATTGTCACGATTTTGATCATTTCGTTCCAAATATCGGACTTTCCCAGTTCGTTCTAATCTAAGCATCCACGACTGCTTATGAAAATGGACATCTTTCCTGGTAGGCCTACGTTTTGCACACACGCACACGCGCGCGCGCACACACACACACATACACACACGCGCAAGCATGCACTCATACACACACTCAAACACACTCTACACACACATACACTGTATGTGTATGTATGTATGTATATATATATATATATATATATGTGTGTGTGTGTGCGTGCGTGTGTGCGTGTGTGTGTGTGTGTGTGTGTGGTGTGTGTGTGTGTGTGTGTGTGTGTGTGTGTGTGCCCTACTAAGAATTTCGTCGTTTGTTAACACCTTATTGCTATATTTATCCGTATACCAATACTTCGTTGAAAATGGCACACACAACAATATCTACAAAATCTAAAGCTCATCGTTGCAACATACTGCTTCGTATGATTAAAATGTTTGCATAATGAAAAGAGAAAGATCACGATTAAGTATGGTAGCATTTTTTGAAAATTCCTTGGTACAATTTTGCCTCCCTAGCTGACCTACTTTTGGTTTTGTCTGCTTTTACGGTGGACGGTGACAGTTTTTCTGCATCCCCAACACATTATTTGCAGCCATTTCATTATTTCAGATTAATGTGCACTGAAGAAAATATGTTTTAATTCATTTTATATGAACAAGTTTGCGATGCTTCCAAACCGGAAGGAATGTACATGAAGTAGCAAGTGGAATGTATTCATTTTTGCATGGCTGTGTGCGTTGGCTGACCACCGGTGCCACTGATGAAATACATGTAACAGATTGGATTTGCTGCTCTTCTTCTTACGCCTTTTTTCAAGAATTCACACATGTGGCTCCAGGAATGCACCTGGCCAACGCTAAGTGCTCCTGGGGAGGAGTTGTTAGTTTGGGTGTGTGTGCTGGAAAACGCTGCTTCCGCACCGATAGGACAAAGTATACCGATCAGGCGTTAAGAGTCATCTGTATCCAGTCTTTTTCTGTTCTCTTCAGTCTTCCGATCATCTCCTTTCTCTGCCAACCGATCTTTTCGCAAGGTTGTTTTCCCCAATATTTTGTTAGGATAGGCCTACTTCATTAAAATGACAAGACTGCTTCTCTGTCTTGGAGCCAAGATAGAGATATGATGTTTCTTTCTTTCTTTTTTTTTTAACTTGCATAGGCTGTCCACTCGACAGTGTATGGTAGTGGGTTTCCTCCTGCTAGAGTTTTACGTCTTACCACATGCCTAGTACATGTGCATTTTTTAAATCTGGGCGTGACAACAAAACAGAACAAAAACAAAAAACAAGAAAAGACGGCTAGAGCCTTTAAATCCATATCTATGGATAATTGCACTGTGCAGTGATGTGTTGTCATGCTCCTTTGGTGTTAAAGAAAAAATTGCCTGTTTGGCTTCGTGCGAGTTTCTCAACTGTGAAATGGGCTATAATCGAAATAAAGAATCTGAGATTGCTCACAGACTGTAGGATTCTTTACAATAATTTTGTGATGTTAGTGATATTACATGTAATTATAATGACTTTGATTATGGGGGTGATGACTGCACATTTGCTGTGTCGAAATCAGACATTCGGCAGAATGACAACACCCTGAGCCTGCGACGTCTGAACATCCCATCCGTGGAGACAAAAGTGTACCGTACAGAACGCTCCGATCACTTCTACTCCCGGTATGGTGCCAGTGTCTCCCGCTGCAATGACTTCAAAGAACTGGGTGGAAGTGACATGACCTTAGTCGACGTGGATCTGCTACTAACAGGTAGGCTTTTGGAAGGGTGTTGTTCTAAATTGTGATTTCCCTGTTTAAATTGAAAAAGGATATTTTTCATATTGACAGGGTGGGATTTGGCGATCTCTGTGTTGTATGTCTGAAAGCAATGCGTCAGCAAAGATTTCTGGGTTAGTCCGGGGTGGATTTTGTGCATCAAGTTTTGGTAGGCCTACTAATTCCCCTTTTGAAATATAGTCCTGAACGTGCAAGTTCGATAGAGTGGGCATAGCCTCCCCCCCCCCCCCCCTTTTTTTTTTTTTTTCTTTTTTCTTTTTATCAGTGTGACCCAAGACACGATATCATGTTGGCACCCATTTTATGAAAAGAACTTGAATTACTGTAGGAACATACGAGCAGCATATTAGAAAATTATCGGTCTATCATGAAAATATGACTAGTTATGGCTTATAAACTGGGTCATAGCGGCCAAAATTTCTTTTTAAAAACCCCACTTCACTATTTCTGGATAAATCTGTTTAATTCTTGTTCAGCCTTCTTTAGTTTTCAAGAAAACTATTTTGACTCTGCCACCCCCATGTTTTGAGTCAAAGTGGCTAAATAAAATGAAATGGGTCACCAAGGATTTTGTATGCTGTTAATCCGCATAAAACGAATACAGAAGTACAGTATAACAAAACTTTACACTTTTTGTCAAAGAAGGCGATTTCGTTGCCTGAGACAGGAACTTTCAGTCTCTTGCGTCCGTGGCTGAAGCGACAATGAAATTACAGCCTTGAAGATAAACTTCACGTACATTGAATAAAATACTGTTTGAAGTTTATTCAAGATGGATTCTTTGCAGCTAAATATTTCATCTAGTCGGCGAAGAAGTGATGCTCCCTCATTCCATTGTAAATGTACAGGTTAAATTCTAAATTTGAAGGAAAAAAATGTGCGAGCAACCTCCCGTCCATCCAGCTTCAGAGTTGGAGAAAGTGAAACACCAATGGAAGGGGATAGAGAGAGACTGGCATTGAAAAGTTAGAAGTCTTGTCTCACTCCTTTTCAGCTCAAGGTTATAGAGGAAACCTTTACGTTTTGTTGTTGCTGTTCTCTCTCTTTCTCTCTCTGTTTTTTTCTTTTTACTTAAATGCATGGTCTTCCGACGTGATTGATGCAGGTATGAATGTGACAAACTACCAGGCGACGCTGAAGGCAATGGGTGACCAACTTCAAGAGATTCACAAAGAATATGCTGTTTATGGTTTCAGCGTGTTGGGACAGGTACCACCCAAGGTAGAGATCTTTTCAATTCTTTTTTCCAGTCTTTTTGTTGTTGTTTTGTTTTGTGGTTGTTGTTAATGTTGTTTTTGTTTCGCAAGTTTGTACGTCATCTTAGTAGTGTTCATCATCATCATCAGGTGCCTTGCCGCATGGCATTGGCGATTATGGACTTCCATCAGTCTCTATCTCTTGTTGCCTCAAGCATCTCTTCCACCCTCCTTAGTAGTGTTACTTCTGCGTTATTCTTTCAAGCTGTTTTACACACTACAAATCAAAATTAATTCTGTCAACACTGTGGTCTTGAAGTGAAATTACTGTTATAGCGTGGGGTTGGGCGTCCAGTCAAGGTAAATGGCCCACCCCAAATATATCACGAATCATATGACTACAGACGACACGTGCTTGAATTAATCCTCATTATGATAACATCTGCCGATGTGCAGAAGTTGGAAAAGGGTTGACTGCCGGTTAGAATTTTATCTTGATTTGAATGATTACGCTGTGTTTTGGCTAAAACATCGCAATCTATTATCTTTTGTGATGACGGCAAGGTTCAGAAGATGTACTTATAGGCCTATCTTGTTTATTTTGTAGAAAACATATCCTGTCGGCTCTTCTGTGATACGAGTTTGGTTCGTTGACTGTAATAAATAGGCTTGCTGCTATATGTAGATCTGAGTAAGGCTTAACGAGGCAAGGTGCCCATGAAGGTTTGGGGTTGCCAATCCATAATGGGTGAGTTGCCTCAAATATAGGGGTGCGTTACCTCAGTCACTGGAACTATGCATCTGTGTTCTACCACTGCATTTTTACATCCATTCATGCTTAATTAACACTGACGTTTTCTGGCTAGCGTTTGATGTTGCTGAACAAGCCAGCATTAATCATCCCTTCAACAAAACAAGAATGGCCAAGAAAGACTGGCTGCTCAACTTTGTCAAGCGTCAGGGCTTGTCTTTGCGGGTGGCACAGACTACATGCATAGCACGTGCTGTTGCCAGGATTCAACAGACTACAAGTAGGCCTACAAGAGTTCTGTGGACTATACAAGGAGATGCTCAAAAGTCATGAGTACACGCCATCCAGAATATGGAGCATGGATAAAACGGGCATAACAGCCTTTTCAAACATCTGGGAGAATATTGACCCGGAAAGGCCGACTGGTTGGAAAAGTCACTCTGAGCGGGAAGAGCTGGTGACGCTCGTGAGTGCGATGAGTGCAGCAGGAAGTATGTTCCATCCATGTACGTCTTTACTCATGAAACAAATGACTGACAGTCTGACACCTGCCCCTCCCCCCTCCCAGTCTGTCAGCTATGCAAGTCCAAACTGTAGTGATGCTGAGCTATTTTGGAGATGGCTGGAACACTTCGTGCAGTTCACAGGCACATCAGCAGAGGCACTAGCTTTCACGTTTTTAGGTAGGCACCACAGCCACAAGTCACCTGAAACTGTGGAATACAGTCAGCAGAATGGCACTGAGCTGAATACTTTGCCACCGCATAGCACCCACAAAATACAGCCCCTGGACAAAAGTTACTTCACGGTATTGAAAACAGCCTTCAGTTCAGCTGCTGGCAGTTGGATGGCGTCTAATCCTGGCAAGCACATCACCATCTGTGGACATTGCTTAACTGTCTGGCACAGTGTACTTCTGTTCCGCCACACCCGAGAGAGCTGAACAAGGGTTCAACACATAGTGACTCTGGCCATTCAATGCAATGTGTTCACTGATTATGACTTTGAACCCTTGTACTGGTCATGACTTCAGAAGAAGTAGACCTACCAATCAACTGCCAAGATCTCTCGTCTTCAGCTGCCTTGCCTGCACGTCACTCAGGCTCATCCCCAAACCTGCAAGACCTGCCGACCCAAACTTCTTCTTCAGCTGGGGAATAGCTTGAACCATCCACTAAAGCGTGCCCAAACTCTGCACCAGTCAGACCAACCTTCTGGAGATCACGTTATGCAGGCTCTCTAGAACAGTCACCTGATGGCCTCCAACTCCAGATCGAACTGGTGACCAAAGCGATGCACATTATCCACATCAGACAGCGGTTGTTTGCAAACCTTAACCTCCCACATCTGTAAAAGACAAACTGCCCCCAGCGTTCTAGAAGTTGTTTTCTGTTAAATTGTCCATTCTATCTTTGTTACAGGCCTTTGAGTTTCAGTCTTCTTGGTGTGCGAGTGCATGTACTGTCTTTTATTCACTTAATTAATGGTGAAAATGCTGTGTGTCCTGTTGACAGATCCTTTCGTTTGACACCAGTGTGGAAAAAGTCGTGTCCAGCTTCATGCAGCTTGTGGGAAGTCCCCATGCGTTTACTGTCAAATCCACCCCTATCATCCGTGTTTTCTGAAGATGACAGACCTCAACGCCTGTCAGCAAAATCTGTCGACAGTTTGAGTGCCTTAACTTTGCCTACCTGTTTTGACTTCAGCATTTCTAAGCTCTTATACGTTGTTTTAAACTACATTCCTTCCTTATATGGAGGTATTTCAAATTGATCAAAGGGATGTGTGGGTGTGCGGCGCATGCGTGAAAAAAATTGTCAGCAAATATTTCGTAGCTGCTTTTTTGTGGATTGACAACGGTTCTTGGTAAAATGTTTTGACTTGTGGGAAAGTCACGAAAAGATAACCTTGGAATTTAAAAAAAAAAAGCCTCATGTATGTAGGTCAGTTACACTGAACAGGAAAATGACGATAACACTTTGGGAATAATGTGCGAGCGATACTTTTTCCGAATTTATTTAGATACATTCTAATTTCATGATTTTATGATAGCCACTTTGTGTCCCTGAATTTACAGCACATCGGACTCATTTGAGTTTTGAGTTTGCAGTGTATTCAAGTGGGAACTGAGCGGGATTTATCACATTAGGACAATTCCATACACCCTCTACCCAAATGTGCTAGCAACTATCTAGCAGGTTCCCTGAGTCTGCACAAAACCCTCGTATGTACTGACAATGTCTTGAATTGGGGTAGTGGAGGGAAGAAACTATGAAGCGCTAAGCTGACACCACCCAAATGACGAAAATAAGGTAGACACCAAACAGGCCATGGGTTTTTGTTTTGTTTTATTGAACTCAACATGTCAGATTTTGAGTCTATGACTCTATCAAAGAAACTATTCTATGGAGACAAAAAAAGGTTGATTTAAATGGCTTTTTCATCTATATGCTTGCCCGAGACATCGTGAGTAGCCGGTCTGTTTCTGATTTCAACGTTTTTCTTACTTTAGGCTACCTGTTCTGTGAAATGATCAACAAACAAGGGCTGTCACTAGGGCAACCTTACACACTGACATGAAGTGATGTTTTAGAGATGTTAGTGTTTGCTTGCTTGCTTGCTGCCCCTGTCCTTTCTTCCTTTACTATTTTCTTTTCCACAGAAATAAAATCTCTGAAAATGTTACTTCTTGTGGCGCTGTGAGTGCGTACGTGTGTGTGTGCGCGCGCGCGCGCGTTTTTGTATATATTATGTGCACGTGCGTGTGCGTGCGTGCGTGCATATGCATGTGTGGGAGACAAAAATATGCTTGCAAGATTTTATCAGCTATCTATTATTGGATCCTTAATAAATTTCGATCAACGTCGTAGAATTATTCCTTAATAAATTTTGATCAATGTTGTGGAATTACTTCGTCTAAGAATGAAAATAGCCTGGAAGAGATCAACAGTTCAAGTAGGCCTACCCAGTAGGTGCCATGACCAAAGTTAGCACAAGCACAAGATAAAGGTGCATCGGTATTGCAACAGCAATGCCAGACTCAAGTTTCTGGAGAAAAAAACGCCATCAGCTTCCCCAGCTACAGATTATACAAGCACAATAGTCAGGTGGTTAGGGTACAGGTCTTCTAAGTTGAAGCTCTGGGTTTGAACTTGCTTGGGTACGCCTACCACCTGGTGGTTAAGGGGTAGAAATTTTCCCGCTCTCCCAGATCAACATGTGCAGACTTAAAAGGTTCTATGCTTGAACCCCCCTCCTGTGTGTATGCTCGCTGCACATCACATACGTGCTTTAAAAGATCTATAAGCTACGTGAGTGTTTGGTGGCTTAGGGAAACGCAAAAACGTTCAGTGTGCACACCCAAGAAAACAATATGCCTGCACTAATGGCGGAGTGAAAAAAAAAAAAACCCAAAATCCAACTAACAAAACAAAAACAGCCATGCACATAAAACACTCTCGTACATTCAATTTCATATGGGAGTTGTACCCCATAAATGCATCAAAATACAACAAATAAAACCCCTGTACAAGTCACTCGAAGCCTCCATCTTCCTCTACAGATGTGAAACCTTAATGTGCTTACTGACTCAAGAGAATTCAGGCTTTGGTACCAAGACTTATTGCCCGAGGAAGTAGTTTTGGACATCGTATCGATGTATCCATCTGGAAGTAGGAACAGCTATGGGCTGTCATTTTTCAACACTATTCATGTTGGCCATGACGGTCATCTTGGAAACAGCAGTGAGGAGTTCAGGTCCAGCTCCCTTTTCCTCTTTAACCTTTTCACATTGCCTCACTATAGTTACTATTCAATGAGTAGGCCCTACACTGTAGGCAGGAAGCAGATATGCCCTGGGGACACCCTATTTTGGTCATTTTTATTTAATTTTCCTGAGTAGGCCGCAAAAGCTGGCTTATTGATATTAGAACAACTTTTTAGATCACTCTTTCATCTCCCTAGTGAAGCAAAAATATATTCTGTAAAGATTCATTTAGTTAGTGTTTTGTACTTCTCAAAATGTCATCGTAAGCCACAAAATCAAAAACCCCAGACAGCCACCAGAGATTCATAAGAAAGGAAATTTTCCTTCTAAAATTACGTTTACGTTTAATCTAACATACATACCGTGGCTCACAAATGCAATAAGCGGCAGCGGTTTGCCATTTCTGCCTCGTAACAATAAAGTCCGAAGGGACAGTAACTCTGAGAGTATCCATGTCTTGCGCATGCGCATGTGCTCTTCCTCTTTTCGAGGAGAATGCAGGAAAAATGACATAATAGACAATATTTCAACATTTTAGAACATAATGGTAACAAAGTGTAAAATAGCAGTTACATCATTAGCAATATCATTATACAAATAGTGTGTATTACATTCTTGCTGTTGACGACTCCGAAGACAGAGCAATGCTTCTAGTCTTTAATGGAAGAGACGACTGATTCTCAACTGACACTTATATACATGTTAACATGAACAGCAATCAGATACACGTTCGGTTCACATTTACACGAATATCATATTTACACGGATATCATGTTTACACGAATATCTTGTCGTTGGGTGTATAAGGCTGCATTACAAATTACAGTCTCAATAGCAAACCTCACATCCCCCATTCTTGAGTTCAATGGACAATGACGGCTGCTGCAAATTAACTATCACTTTACAAGTCCAAGACTTTTGGTTTCTTCACTTCACAGGCCATATCGGGTGTATACTGCCTTTGGCTTCTGGCAAGGTTCTGCACTATCAGACGTAGACGGTACATCAACTGTTGTCGAGGGCTGTTCGGTTTGTGGCGGCGGCTCGAAAGTGTAGGGCTCTTCAGGCTCGGCAAAGTCTTTGGGTACAAGACTGTTCTCACGAGGGTGGTTGATCGACAGCCTGCCTTGTAGTCGTCTTGGGAACAGATGTTGGCGGTTCCTTCTCTGTTTTCCAAATAGCGTAATGACTTCGTATGACCGATTTCCCAATGGTCTGACAATGGTGCCTGGAGTGTCCTGAGGTTTCACCCACACTGGCTGACCAACGGACACAAGGAGCATCTCTTGCTCGATGAGCTCTGTCGAAGTTGTTCATCTTCTCTTTCATCTTCATGTCTTTGGCCTTGAAATCATTTTGCTGTCTCAAGGTCAAATTTGCTTTCACTGTGGGGACTGTCGTTCTCATCTTCCTCCCCATCAGAAGTTCAGCTGGACTGCTTCCATTCTGTAGTGGTGTTGCACGGTACATCATTAGCCTCGCGAGGTAAGGGTCTTCTGCCTTCCTCAGCAAATTTTTGATGGTTTGAACTCCACGTTCTGCTTCACCATTACATTGCGGGTAATACGGGCTGCTGGTGATGTGTTGGAATTTGTAGGCCTTGGCAAAGTCCTTGAATTGCTTGATTGCATATTGGGGTCCATTGTCTGATACAACTTCGGGAATCCCATGTCTTGCGAACATGCTCTTCATGTGGCATATCAGATTGGTGGCAGTCGTGTTCTGTAGCATGGCCAACTCAATGTAGCGGGAGTAGTAGTCAATGACAAGTAGGTAAGGGTGTTTGTTCAGTTCAAATATGTCAGTGCCTACTCTCTGCCATGGGTAATCTGGAGTTGGGGTAGGGATCAAAGGTTCTGGAGACAGTTTGCGTTCTTGGACGCAAATGGGGCATTTCTCCACAAAGGCTTCAATATGTGTGGAGAGTCCAGGCCACCACACAGTGTCACGGGCGATCGCGCGCGTTTTTGTGATACCTTGGTGTCCTGTGTGAAGTTGTTCCAGCATCTGTGGTCTCAGTTTCTCAGGTACGTGAGTTGTACAGAAGTAAATCTTCTTGCACGCTGAGGTCGAAACGTACAGACCAGTACTGCTTCATGCGAGGGTCATCTGGACACGAACTTGGCCATCCTGACTGACAGTAGTTCTTCAGCTTCTGATACAGATCATCTATCTGCTGTTGCTGTTTGATATCGTCTAGACTTCCTGTCGTTGCTGGAAAGTTCTGCATCAACATGTGAACATGTAGCTCGACTTCTTCTAGACTCTTCCCCTCTTCTTCGGCGTTCTGTCTTGGAGCTCGGGAGAGAGCGTCAGCTGTGACGAGGTTTTTTTCCCTGGTGTAGATGATGTTGTAGTTGTACCTCATCAGTTTCATCCTGAATCGCTGGATTCTGGGTGAGAGCTCATCTAAGCTCTTTGTCTTCAGTAGTGCTAGTAGTGGCTTGTGGTCTGTCTCGATAGTCAGTTCCTTTTTAAGCCTGTGATGTAGCTTGAAAACTTTCGCACGCCCAGGTAACAGCGAGTACCTCCTTCTCCACCTGCGCATACCGCTGCTCCGTTGGAGTCAATGACCTGGATGCATAGAATACTGGCTTGAAACTACCATCTTCTTGTTGCTGAGACAAAACAGTTCCCATAGCGAAGAACGACGAATCAGCTGAAATTTTCGTCTTTTTTGTTGCTCGCTTGATTTTCTAAATGCGACTTGCTGCGGCTTGTCCCAGATCCAATCAACACCTTCCTTCAGAAGATCTCGCAGAGCCTTGGTATCTTCAGCAAGGTTGCATCCTGCAAACTTCGCAACATGATTCACCATCCCGAGGAATCGTCGCAGCTCAGTGAGATTCGCTGGCTGGGGAAAATTGGTTATGGCTCTAACTTTGTCTGGGTCAATGGCAATTCCATCTTTTGAGACAATGTGTCCTAGGAACTTGACACTTGTTTGTGAGAACTGACATTTCTCTTCATTCAGTGTTACTCCAGCTTCCTGTAACTTCTTCAAGACCTGTCTCAGACGACTGTCATGCTCCTGCTGCGTCTTCCCATGGATCATTAGATTATCAATGTCACAGATCACATCTACTTGACCCGCAAGTAGCTGTGTCATGTTTCTCTGGAAAACTTCAGGGCCTGAACTTATTCCAAACGGTAGTCGTTTGTAGCAGAATCTGCCGAACGGTGTTATGAAGGTCGTCAGGAGCTGACTTTCTTCATCTAACGCAATCTGGTAGAATCCACTGTTGCAATCAAGTTTCGTGAAAACTTGAGCTCCATCCAGCTGTGCTAAAAGTTCGTCACTTGAGGCAATGGAAAGTTCTCTCTTCTGACTGACTCATTTAGTCTTGTGTAGTCCACACAAAGTCTTATTTTATCGTTGGGTTTTGGCACAACCACTATTGGCGCACACCATTCTGTGGGCTGCGTTACTGGTTGAATGACATCTTGCTTTTCCATCTTCTCAAGTTCGACTTTGACTTTGGTATGGAGTGGAAGAGCGAGGCGTCTTGGGGTCGCGACTGCATACGATTTCGCATCTGCCTTCAGACTGACCTTGTATGCGTTCTTCAGTTTCCCAAGTCCACCAAACAGTCTAGGGAAAGTCTGACGATATTTGGTCTTGAGGTTTTGCGTGACCTGATTCACCTGTTGAACCAGCTGTAGAGCGTCGATGGCTGGACGGCTTAGCAACGGTTCCTCTAGCCCCTTGATGACATAAACATCCTGGCTGCAGGACTTCCCATTGTGGCTGAACACTGTTGTGAATTTTCCTTGGACTGCGAGTAGAGCATGTCCTGGACCAAACAGTTTCTTTGTCGTATTTTGGAGAGGTCGCTTGTTTGGAGGAATCAGTC
This sequence comes from Monoplex corrugatus, assembly GCA_030674185.1. Classification (NCBI taxonomy): domain Eukaryota; kingdom Metazoa; phylum Mollusca; class Gastropoda; order Littorinimorpha; family Ranellidae; genus Monoplex; species Monoplex corrugatus. The sequence goes on along the minus strand of CM060306.1, from coordinate 48,773,732 downwards.
TCTCGGGTATAGCTGTCACATCCGCTCCAGAGTCCAGTTTGAAATTCATTTTCAGCTCATCCATCTTCAGTGTAACCATCCACGGGTTACTGGTCACTTCCCCTATAATTGGTCCGAAAAATCCTGAAGTTTCCACTTCCTCTTCTTCGGCAAGTACGTGAACAATTTTGCTCCTACACAGTGCTGCATAATGTCCCACCTTGCGACACTTTCTGCACTTTGCATTCTTGGCTGGGCACACGTTTTTCTTGTGGTTGCCTTTTCCACACCTGGAACACTGCTGTGAGTTGTTCTGGTGGTCGTTCTGGTCTGTTCTTATAATGCTGCTGTCTTCCACCCCCATGCTGCTGTCCTACATTCTTGTTCTGTCCGCCACACTGACTCAGCTGTGTACGTCTCAGTAGGTTGACGGCTAGCTCTTGGCTGGAATTTGACATGCATTGGGTCTGTGATTTGGACGTCTCGTGAGCACGGCAGATCTGAGTGGCCTTATCCAAGGTTAAGTTCTTCTCTTCCAGAAGTTTCCCTCTGACCGTTTTGTCACAGATGCCAATCACTATTCGATCACGGATCATGCGATCTGGCTCCTTGAAGTTGCACTGCTTAGCTAACTTCCTCAATGTTGCAATGTATGCATCGATGGTCTCCTCAGGTTCCTGGTTTCTCATGTGGAACTTGTAAGACTCAAAGACCAAGTTGGTTGTTCCCATACAAAATATTTCAAACTTCTGCATGACGGTGTCAATGTCGTTCTGATCTTCTTCTTCTGTAAAGTGTAGCCCATCGTACACCTCTTGTGCGTCTTCACCGATCACGGCAAGGAATACAGCACATTGGTATGCTTTTGACTCCTTGTCTAGTCTACTGGCGACAGAATAGTTCCTCCACTGCCGTGAGAACTTTTTCCAATTCTGCTCTAGTTGACAGGACAAATCCAACTTCGATGGTACTGGAATGTTGGCAGTGAAATGTCTCTGCGTTCCTGTTCCAGAATCATTCATGACTGCAGAGCGTCGGTACTAAAACTGACTGCAAAGCGTCTCTGATGGATCGGATCTTCCCTTGATGAATCCCACTTCTGACACCATATTACATTCTTGCTGTTGACGACTCCGAAGACAGAGCAATGCTTCTAGTCTTTAATGGAAGAGACTGACTGATTCTCAACTGACACTTATATACATGTTAACATGAACAGCAATCAGATACACGTTCGGTTCACATTTACACGAATATCATATTTACACGGATATCATGTTTACACGAATATCTTGTCGTTGGGTGTATAAGGCTGCATTACAAATTACAGTCTCAATAGCAAACCTCACAGTGTGGATGTACTATTTCAGTCATTTCACATAAGTACATAGCTTCTTCTAAAGCAATGGTTTGTTCAATAATATGATAACAGAAGAGCAAATAAAAAAGTAAATGATAAAGTGTACATAATTAGGAAATTTAGAAAACCCAAAATGAAAAAAAGACAAGTAAATCACATGAACATGTAAACAAACACGGACTCAGGCAGACTGAAAAGATCAATGGGGAAGGGAAGAAGAAATATGGAAAGTATACATCAACCTTTGAATTTGATGATGAAGACATAGCCATGATGATGATGTGATGAATTAATACAGAAGCTTTCCCAATTTGAAGAACAAGGTCTCCCACATGTAAAAATCGCTACTCACAGTTCGTAGCTTTCGATAATACAGTTCATGAAAAGAACAAATTGTGGAAATCACTTAGCACAATACACTGAAAAAAACAAACCATACACTGAAATTTAAAAGCCACAACCACTACACTTGATACACTGAAAAAGCCACACTAACAACTTACATTCACTTCTGCTACTTCGGCGGCCGTGAAAGTTGTCCGTTTAGCCATGTTTACACAGCAGAGTGAACGACGCGGGTAACACGAAGAGACAAAGAGTAGGGTTGGTTGCTTTCAACACAAATTAAACAATGAAATTGCCCCTTTTAAGCCAACAACGTGGCATCGTATGATATAGTAGAGTTTCTTTGTGTAGTTTTGACACGTTTTGAGGGAATTTACAGTGACCTTTCAGCCGTCGCGAGCCCACTGTCCTTACGGCATAGCGACTATTCTTGCGTCATGTCGCGAGAAGGTTAAAATAAAAGTCATGCAAAGCACTCCAGTTGTCTTTATTACTTTGCCAATAATACATGTATACGTTCTTTCTTTAAAATGAACAAAAACCAGTTTCAGAGAGATGAAAGAGTTATATATTTTAAAAGCTACATTTACCAATCAACTGTTAATCCACAGATTCCTTAACACAAAAGCAAGCCATAGGCTACCTTAGTAAATACTAAATAAGCAAGTATGGTTTAGAAGAATGACACTTCTGTGTCAGAAACAGACGTTCAGGAAACAGCCACTGATTCACATAGGCTCAGAAACAAATTAGCAGTTACAACTTAATCTTTCAGTTAGTTTTATGATTTGACTATTTGATTCAAGTCAGTATTACTTTTTTGTGTGTATCAAGGTTTGAGGAGTGTGTGTGTGTGTGTGTGTGCGCACACACACACACATGCGTGAGTAAGATAGATACACTGAGAGAAATCTGAAAACGTAATTCACAATCTTTCATTCATAAGAGAGAGAAAGAAGGGGGAGGAGAGGAGAGAGAGAGGGAAAAGTTTTATTAAATGAACATGAAAAAATGAAAAAATTTATACATGTTTTAATGAATCACTGCAGAGCTCGATTTCAATTATCAAATACCACTACCAAAGAGACACTTCATAAGTGACACCGCTACATATACATGGATATTTCATAATCAAATGCCAAATTAAACTATAAACCACTCATAGAGGGAATATTTTCTTAAGCATTACACAGCCAGGTGATTTCGAGGAATCACTTGATGTGATTTCATTGATTCTACTGGAGAAACCATTTGACATCCTTCTGCACTGGGCACATCCTGGCATGATCAGCAGTAGGTTTTTTTTCCCTTCTTTTTTTGAATCAATCAATCTGAACCTGAAACCAGAAAACTAATTCAAAGAACTACAATGATACATGTATACACTTAATTAAATAACTAGAAAACTAATTCAAAGAACTACAATGATACATGTATACACTTTATTAAATACTTATTCGTTGTACAGCATTTAACTTCCTGAAACTATGGGTTCCATCATTCCTCCCCAGTAAAGTAGTCCCTCAGTGGAATATATTACAAGGTTCCCGAAGCATCTTCATTCAACGTTTTTAAGAACTGACTGGACAGGCAAGTAATATGTCACTGCTACAATAAAAACAACAATAAATACATTTTGTTAGTATAATGACATTAAGGAGGAGAAGGAAGGGGGGGGGGGGGGATCAAGGCATAGCATTAATGAATAATAAATAAGCACAAAATTCCACTTGTATGAGTGTGTGTGTGCATGTGTGTGTGTGTGTGTAAGGGACACACTCTCCTAGATGAACTAGCTAGATAATACAGGAAAATTTTTTTAAAAGACACTGTTGGCAAACACACTTTGGGGATTTACAGGAAAAGGCAGTTAATTCCATATTTTAGATGCTGCAGAAGAAAAGCAAAGCCTCTCATCAAAGGGAGGATCCAGTGTCCTCCACTCATCATGGTGCACCAAATAAATGGGTATCCATGGATTCATTTACTTATCAATAAACCGGGAAGCTCATTCAGTCAACTCTAAGGAAAAACATCAACAGCAGAACATTTTGTACTCGATATGAGCAAGCTTGAATGTTACAGAATATGATGTAGATTTACTTTTTCAATATGCCCTGAAAGCACAACTAGACTTTTGTTGTTCATTTTTGTTTGTTTGTTTTTAGCTTTCACCAATATCTTTTTCATATCAAAAAAATAATCGCCAACTCATGTCAATGTAAAGTAACACAAAATCATCAGCAAGGGGGAAGACATGTGAAAAGTTGTACTTTCAACTTTGTGAACTGTACATTCTATGTGGTACAGAAATGTTTATCTGACAGCCATCTAATCCATTATCTCGTGACTTTTCACATATCTCGTAATTATATTTACATTTTCACTAAATAAAAACACCTCCTCCAGCTTTGGAATGAAAATCTTATTTTCATGATAAATCATAGTTTGAGTATACTTAGTGTGTAAGCATCTGATAATTCAGATACTTTTTTTTAAACACAAGTTTAATTTACACTTCATTTAATTACATGGCTGTATTGTAGACATAAGCAAAGTGGATTTTATACAACATCTCAATATTATACAGACATGAACTAATGTGACACTGACAATGACAACAAACAAAGTGATTTTTACATCATGTAATATCAACACTGACACAAACTACTATGACACTGAAAATTGACAATACGTATCTTCACACTGTGACTGTACAAATGTGAAAAAGTTTAACACTGATAATAAAAAAAAAAAGTCCTGGTGAAACTTATGTAGACACTGAATTACACATTGTTATAAATAATACCAGTAACACTGAAAACTGAAACATGTTGCAATACACAGAAACAGTCTTTCTTTCTTTTCTTTTATTGTTGTCTAAAGCCCAGCCGACTGCACAGAGCCATATCAGGGCTATAATCGCTTCAAAACACATAAAACTTCAACAGGAAAAAAAAAAAAAAAAGAAAATTAAATACACATATCAATGCATTCGCGCACATAATCTAAGGGCAAGCCCCCAGCGTAGGACCATTCCGTCCGATTTATCGCACAGGGGAGATTTAAAAAACACACCTGAATACAATTATAAGCATACATAAGGACATCAAAACATATATATAAAAACAGACATAAATTACCTAAAATTGTTTTCGCATATCTCACCTCCTTAGAGCCAAAAATGCACCCAATACATGTACCCAATTATCAATCCAAAGAAAAAGTACGAAAGACTTTATCAAAAAAATACAGGTGAATAGACCATTAAGGCAGAACATAAGTAGAAATGACAGAAATTGAGAAAGCAAGGCAGAAACAAAGAGAGTGACAGAAAAAAGGAAATTTCTAGCACAGAATTTCCAGAAGGTGGGGATACTATTTAAACTGAAAGAGCCCCCGGCAACCCAACGGGGTCACAGAAACAGTCAAAGTGAAAAACAAAATAAATGCATACTGTATCTGATCGTGACAATGCTCTCGGTCTCACAATCAACAAAAAGGGATATAATACACAATCTCTTCCATTCTTTCATGGGTTAAAAAGATACTGAAATGACCAGCAGCTTCACAAGGTTTCTTCCCATGAGTGGCTTCATTGAGACATGACAGCAATATTGCTGTCTAGAGACAATTAGCTGAAAATGTGGCTACTAGTTCCGCCAACTTCACCCCCAACACACTGTGGGCAAATAAAACAAGCACATGCAAAAACATTACACTGATCTTGTTAATATTGTGAATCAATTCAACTGACTGACCTGGTACTGCCACATGAAAGATGGGATGAACAAGCGTCCTGCCAAAACACCACGGTACTTGTAAGTTTGAGATACAATAGGCCCTCTTAAGATACAAAATACTCAACAGAACACAATGCAATATAAATATGAAGCACATGGTTCCTTAATCGGCGAACTGGTTGACTTGGGCATACATTCTGAGACAGTCTTACTAAGGGAGAAAGTCACAACATGAAGACGGTGGGAAATGACAAGGAGAGAAAGTAACATGACTGAATTCTTTAGCTTTAACTCTTAATCATCAAATACTCTGTGCAATTTCAATTGTTCTGACTATTGACTTCATCATTTGACTTTACAACACCTTGAATGGCCACACGTTCTCTACTTCTAATTATTTTTGAAAACCCGACCTCCTCGGCTTTTCCCTGTTAGAGCACAAAGCTACAATAACACTCCTTTAGCAGACCTAGTTCTAAGCTGTTCTCTCTACTTGCCCCACAGGTAGGACCATTGGACTGCCAGTCAGAGACAATTTCATAAAATATTGTGTGAAGAGTAGGAAAATGCAATGAACACAGCCTAGCTAACGCACACATTCTTCACTACACACATACCTTCAAACAAAATTGAGTAGGCTAGCTGGCTCTAGTAACAGAGCTGGGGACACAAATTTGACATTTCAAGTCTTAACCCAGATGGCAGCATAAAAAGTGATCTGTTCATTGTAGTGTCAGCTCAGTTTCTTAGGTCCCCCCTTCCCCTCCCCACTTTCAAAGAACTTGCCAGTGCACACGGTTCTGCACAGGTTAACCCTTTCGCATTTGCACTGCTAGCTGTAAAGGTATAGCTCCTAGTATTCGCATTTTTCTGACAATTTTTTCATCCGAATACAGTCATGCTGACAAACATACTGCCATTCACTTGTTTGAAAGTACAGAAGAAAGATTTTTTTGCACACATATACACAAGTGTCCATAGTTTGATTTGCATGTGGCTTTGTGTGTCCTGGGTCTAGTGTGCGTGTCCCTGTCACCAAAGATGTCACAGACAGAGGTATTTTTATGGTGACAATACAATGGTTAGCATACAAACAAGCTCTATTGTCTAAAAACAACATTTGTTAGTTGTAAACACAACACCTGTCCTATCCGACGCTGTCTCTGCTCCTTCAGTATAGTATCCAATACAAGGCACAACACAAATGTCACAGAAAAGAATTGTCACGATGTCACCAAATGAACATAAACAGAAAGAAACAGAAGTGTTTTACAAAGATATTTTGTACATGGTCGTCTACAGATTTCATTCCCTATACACTATTTACACATATGTGCCTATACAGCAACTTTGCAGCTACTGTGATGATGGCGAGATGTTGTTGTCATCGTCACTGTGATTGTCACCGTCATTGTCAGTGGCAGTGTCACCAGTGGTGTCACAAGCGCTGATTGTAATAATAATAATAATAATAATAATAAAGAGCATTTATATAGCGCCTAATCTGATGAAAACAAGAGCCCTAAGCGCTTACAGGTATCACGCAGACACAACCAAACACACACACACACACACACACACACACACACACACACACACACACACACACACACGCACACACACACCAGCCGACATTCAAGGCTCAAAAGACAACAAGGGGGGATTTGGGGAAGTTAGGTGGTAGAGTCTTTATAAGTATCATGAGAGGGACTGGAAGAGATGGGTTTTCAGAGAGGACTTGAAAGAAGTGAGAGTTGCAGAGTGGCGAACAGAGACAGGAGCTGATTCCAGATTACAGGGGCCTGATAGGAAAAGGAGCGTTGACCATAAGTTTTAGTGCGACAGAATGGTATGCGGAAGGTACGAGTATCAGCCGAGGAACGAAGTTGACGAGAGGGGGTGTACAGATGGAGGAGGTCAGAGATGTAAGGGGGTGCAAGACCGTTGAGAGACTTAAAACATAACAAAGCAATCTTGTAGCGAATTCTCTTTTCAACAGGTAACCAGTGAAGAGATTTTAGAAGAGGAGTGACATGAGAGGAACGAGATTTTCTGAAGATGAGCCTAGCAGCATTGTTTTGAACTTTTTGAAGCTTTTGAATGAGAGAGAAAGGACAGCCCGAGAGGAGGGAGTTGCAGTAGTCGAGACGAGAGAGAACAAAGGCACAGAGGAGAGTTTTGGTGGCTTCGACAGAGAGGATATTGCGAATAGAAGAAATTCTGCGTATCTCAAGATAGCATAATCTGCAAACATTCTGGACGTGTTTTTCAAAGGACAGGGTGTTATCAAGAGTGACTCCAAGATTGCGGACAGTGGAAGATAGTGGAATGTCAGATCCAAGCAGAGAGACAGACAGAGGAAGGGAAGAACACTTAGCCAATGTGGTGGGAGAGATAAGGCTAAGTTCAGTTTTAATGGGGTTGAGTTGAAGTTTGTTTACAGTCATCCAGGAGTGAACATCAGAAATGCAGCCTTGGGTTTGTCTGATTATAGAGGGCAGTTGTGGGAGGGAACCAGAAGTATAGAGTTGGTTGTCATCAGAAAAGCTATGATGGGACATAGAGTGAAGTCGCATAATTTCAGAGAGGGGTTGTGTGTACAGCACAAATAGGATGGGACCTAAAACAGAGCCTTGGGGCACACCAAACTGGAGGGTAGCGGGTGCAGAGGATGAACAACAGACAGAGACTGTTTGAGTGCGATTGGAAAGGTAGGACTGGAACCAAGACAGAGCGATGTCAGAGATACCGAACACTTTATGGAGACGTGTGAGCATGATAGAATGGTCGATGGTGTCGAATGCAGCCGAGAGATCAAGGAGAGATAGAAGAAAGATTTGATTTTGATCAAGAGCAGTCAGAATATCATTTGCAATTTTTACAAGAGCAGTTTCAGGGCTGTGTCCAGTGCGATAAGCCGACTGATAAGGGTAAGAGAGGTTGTTGGCGGTGATATGATCAGAGATCTGTGCGAGAACAATTTTTTCAAGGACTTTGGATAAGAAAGGTAGGTTGGAAACAGGTCGATAGTTTTTGAGGTTATTGGGGTCAAGACTAGGTTTCTTTAAAAGAGGTCTGACCAGGGCAGATTTGAAGGAAAAGGGAAAGATACCAGATGACAGGGAATTGTTGATGACAGTTGTGAAGTGAGGGAGCAAAGTATCTAGGCAGTGTGTTAAGATAGATGCTGGAAGAGGATCAAGCTCACAGGTCTTGATGTCAGAATGGCGGATTACATTGCGGATAGTAGTTTCAGAAGCAGGCTGAAAAGAAATAAGTGGTGTGCCTTGAAACAGAGGGTCGGGAATAGGAGGTTGAGAGATGGGCTGGGAGTCAAGACTGGAACGGATGGACCTAATTTTATCAATGAAAAAATCTGAAAAATGTTGTGCTAGACGGGCAGGGGGAAAGCATGATGGGAGAGGAGATTTATCTGATTTGCCAAGGAGGGTATTAGTAACGGAATATAGCTGTTTTGATGTAGAGCATGCAATAATTTTCGCATTGTAAAAGGCAGACTTAGCAGAGTCAACTATAGCATTGACAGTTTTGTTGGCAGCCTGAAAAATCTGTTTATTGATAGTAATGCTGTTCTTCAGCCACCGTCTTTCAGCACGACGGCGTTCACGCTTGGCCTTAAGAAGATCAGGGCCAACGGCAGAAAACCAGGGCGATGGTGGTCTCTGGGATACCCTACGTCTGGTGGCGGGGGCATGCATGTCCAGCAGATCACCAATAGTCCGATTGAGGTCGTCAGCAGAGGCTGGAGGACAGGACTGAAGAGCGGCCAGGAGATCTTCGTTGAAGACGACGGTGTTGATATCAACTAGTTTTCTGACCATGACATAGGTAGTTTGGGGTGGAGGCTTGGTCATTGAAAGTTGGCCGAGGATACAGACATGATCCGAAGGAAGAGTATAATCAATTTCAATGGATTTGATGAAGGACTGGTCAGTTCTATGAACAACCCAATCGAGGATGTTGCCTTTTTCGTGGGTTGGAGTGTCGATAGATTGGGTCAAGCCAAAGGAGTTCAAAGAGCTTATCAGTTTAGCAGTGTGGGTCTGGTTAGGTTCATTATAATGAAAATTAAAGTCTCCTGCAATGATGAAACAGCCTTTCAAGGTGTTACAGTAGGCAAGGAGGTCTGGAAACTCTTCTACAAACACATGGTTTTTAAGCTGGTTCTTTGGGCTGGGTGGTGGACGGTAAAGGAACAGCAGATGGAAAGTCTGGTGGGGTAGAGTGAGGGAGAGCTGGACAATTTCAAAAGTAGAGTGTTTGAATTTAAAGTCAGTCTTGGTAGTAATTCGGGGCAGGAGGGACTCGGCAACAACAAAAGCGATGCCGCCGCCGAGACCAGTTTTGCGAGCGAACGAGAGTGTACGGTGACCGGGAGGAGCAAGATCCCTCTCCTTGGGTTCATCCCCGACAGGCTGAAACCAGGTTTCATTGACGGCGAAAATATCGACGACGTGGTCATGGATGAAGTAGTTGATCGCGGATCTCTTCTCGTGTCTGGTACCGAGGGCCTGAGCATTGAACAGTGCAAGAGTCAATGAGTCAGTGCGTAGTTTCTTTTTGCCGGCTGTGAGAGGAATGAGGTTATCAGGGTTGGAGCACAGCGGTCTGGGGGACGGATGGGTATCATAGACAGGAACAGAAGGCAGACCACTGCTGCCATGACGCTGATGTACATCAGTGACCACTGGAATCGTACGTCTCTTGCGCATTCCACCACGACATGATCGACGACGGGGGAGATTTCGGCCGATTTTCAGCGATCTCAAGTGTTCAACCAGGTCAGGGTCAAGGATCGAGTCAGGGGGGCAACATGACAGCAAGCAGTCCCGATTGTACTGCACACGAGTGGAAGAATATGTAGACACAACAGCTGGTTGCGAAGCGGGGCGTGATGAGGCAGACGCACGCAGTGCGAGAGAGACAGAGCGGGGAGGGTGCATGTGCACTGGCGAGAAACATGGCGGGCTGAGTTGAAAATTCAAGTGGAGTAGGAGAGATAAAATACACAAAGAAAACAGTACCTTGGCTTGCAGCGAAGCATTCATAAACCACCACATACTGAAACAGGAGCATTCACAAACACAATCACTTGCTTTTAGCCATCAACAATCGATATAACTCCGTGCACACACACAAATAATCGCAGCGAGGTAGCCGTGCCTGTGAGGCGGTTGAACCTTGACCTTGTAGCCTGTGTCGTGGTGTTTAGCGCATGATAGTCCCGGAAACAGTCCCGGACAGAAAGTTGACCAGTAGCACCATAGACGGGACTGATGTTTTAGCCCCATCATGATGAGAATAGCCAGGTATGCCCTGATTTCATCAGCTGTCGTCTCTTTCCAAAGTGGGTCAGGTTGCCCCTTTGCCGCAATCTTCTGACCAGCGTAGTTGTTGGTCTCTTCAGCAGCACTGACAAAAAATTCTAGTGTCAGAAACAAACAAAAAATAGTGTATTGGTTTCGCATCAGCGGGCAGCGAATGTTTAGGCCCAACAACTTGTGAAAATTCCCTGACTTCACTGCCATGTGTCACCGGTCGCCATGCCTGCACCAGTGCAGCCAGCGGTACATCGTCGTCTATGTCACTGTCATTTCCATCTTCACCATCACCACCTACTTCAACATCCGACTCTACATCTTCCTTTTCTTCTTCATCTTCTTCTTCAATTTCTAAACGATCAATTTCTCTAAAAAATTCCTGCAACTCTGCTTCAGTGTAATCCACAAATTCGTCTTGTTCGCTGAAACTCGCCATCTTTCCCACGCTCACAGTTGTGAATGAAAGCACGTAGCACAGCATTAGTAACTAAGTCTTTCAGTAGTGAATGGAAAGTTCCTTCCATCCCAGAATGCTTGTACTATTTCAAGAACATTCAACGCGAGACTGACCAAGATTCTAACCACATGCGCGATAAGACAGCAAGGCCAGTAGTGATGGAAATTCCCCACACGTGTGCCGGAAAAGGTAGGGCGGTCTCAACCGCTATGAATGGATCGGCACATTTTTTTCGCAGAGCAGTTGCGGGCTTGTGAACAGCTAAGGGTTAAAGCAATCTGCCAGTTAACAAATGACAGATGAGATGAAGTGCTTATCAATGATCTGAGTGCAATGAATCCTTGGTGAAAAGTCTGAATTCTAAATGCCTTCAAACTAGCGCTCCATAAATCCACTAACAGTAACACTGAGAACTTATTCTCAGGAGTGTTTATTAATCTACAATGCATCAACAGGTATACATGCTGAACATTCTTCCAAACCAGTGAACCAATCTTCTTCCAAACATGTGAACCAAGAACTTGGCTGGAGAAGCAAGCTCAGTTCCAGCCTTTTGGATTATACTTTCTCTGACCATAATCTTATCATAATCTTTGAATTGCACAAAGACAGTTGTAATCATGAACACCTGGGTCATATGTATCTATCTGTATATATTCTTATAATATAAATTGGGACAGCGTGCTGATACAGAGGTTGCATTACTGAAAAGCATTGTTCAAGCTGCTAAGGACTTTTGCAGCACTAGGATGACAAGCATTAATCTAAATAATTTGAACAGCCACTTAGTCTGTCCTCATCTGCCATGAATTGTTCCAACGTTTCTGGATTCTGGGAGCTAAGTGGAAAACTCTTAAAAGCTGTCTTTACCCACAACCACTCTCCCTTCCTGGCCGTATCAAATTCGCATTGATTTTCGGTCAGGATCTCCTCAAAGTTGATCAGGAGAACATTTAGCTCCTGAACATCAAAGCTGACCATACCCTGACATACCAAACGATTTCTTTGGTGAGATTTTAACAGAAACATTTTTGCTTGCCATGGACATTAATCCAACTTTGTTGTCTGCAACTAAGTCGCCCGCAAGCGGCCAGAAAGCAAGAAACTATGAACCCCATTTTAACTGGCCAATGTCTTCTGATTGAGCCAATCACATTAATCACTATATGATGATGTCAGTGTCAGTAAGTGTAACTCTGCTAGTTAGTTCCACATGCTATGGCAGTCGACTGTTGACTGTACAGATATACAACACTAAAATTTTCTGCAGCAAATGGTGTGAAACTATTGCATTTGCTCCAAAGGCAGATCAAAACACTCATCACTTGCCCCCCACACACACAAAAATTGCTTGCCCTGGGAGTTGGAAAACCATTACTGTTCTCCCCTGTTTCTTTAATTGGACCCATGTCCATGCAGATATCTGTCTAGCTTTTCAAGCACATCCCTCAGCCTGCTTTGATTACCATTTTCCTCTTCCTTTAGCCTTTAGGGGTTCCACTCTTGTGCTTGTGATGTTCGGAGGTTTGACCAGTGTATGTTCCTGATCCAGCCCTACTTCTGTTTTTGATTTTCACTGACAATAATGGAGAAAAAATGCAAATGGTTAATTCTTATTCATAAACTGAGCAGCATTCAATCATTAAACAAATAACAGAAATAGCTTAAAAAAGCAACCACGGACATTAATCATAAGGACTCATTAGAAAGAATACTACACTCAATTTACAGGCGTATGAATTTAATTCATGTTTAAACGGATCTATTACAGATCTTTCTTACATTATATATATACATGAATATATCATTTTACATTGTGTAGATCTGTACTCATAACAATGTTCATGAAGTACCTACACAGCACATGCCAAATATTAGCACATCATGCATGCAATACCGATCAATCATGAATGTCATATTATGAAGGTAAACCAGATGCACAGCTGGCCATTCTTTAAATTAATCTTTTCACTCTCTTGTCCTAACCACCATCTTCTTGAAAAGGCATACACAACAACATTCCAAAACCAGACACACATGTTGACCCTCAGCAAAACTCTTTCTCTATAAAATACCTCACATCCTCCATACAACAATTAATGAAAATGTTTAAACAATAAGACTAAGAGGTTCAGTTCACACACTCAAAACAATTTCCATGCTATGCTTGTAGATGCAGCTGTTCTCTTTAATTTAGGACCTCCACATCACAAGAAAATGAATAAATCAAAATTAAAAAACAAGGAAAAAATTTTAGCACACAATTCAACCTTTTGACTCCCACACCCTATCCATCAACTGCAAAGGCGAGGGAATCAAAAGGTTAAGTTTTTGCTTTGCTGGCATGGTTGGCAATGCAGGATGCTTGTTGACAGGGTGAGGGAGTCCAAGGGATAAACAAGCCAGGTGGAACAGGCCGGTAGTGTCTATTTCAGCATTTATAATCTTGATTTTCGTTTTTTATCATTTTGACTAGGGACAGCACAACTATCTGGGAGCAATCTGAAGGATTTGCATATATACTGAAAATTTCCAGAAAAAAATACTACTTAAAAACCAATAAAGGAAAGACAAAAAGATGCTTAAAAAAGAATAAAATAGGACAGTAGATAGACAAATGGGCCCCCTGTTCACAGTATAATGATGCTGAAAAATACAGAAAAACAAGACAGTAAACCTATAGACAAAAGAACTAGTGAATAGGTTGAAAAAAAGGACCATGTGTTCTCAGTATATCACAACCAAGATATGGAGCCATTACAATACAATTCATACTATTAATCACGCACATACAAAATTACCCCTGGAAACTCAACATGAATTAATATCACAGGGGAAGGGGGATAAACAAATTCTTCAATGGCTTTGGAAAATAACAAAAAGCAAAGTGACACACACACACACATATATATGGCAACAATGCAGTGTTTAAAATAACAGTAAATTACACATTACCTTGTCAATTATTTACAGTGATTATACTTAACAGTTTTATCCCAGATGAAAACATTTACTGACACAAAAATAATACAAATATTATCATGGGAATGGTAAGGACTAAATAACATGGGTTTGACTTCACTTTGAATTTAACTATTTTCTTTACAAATTCTATTCACACTTTTTCTAAATCGACAGAAAATCTGCAAACACTGTTTTGTAAAAAGTACACAACTGTACAGATGAGACCCTCTGTTATTCCCAACAAACAGCATTTGCAACATACCACAACCAGACGAGGAGGCTACATTTAAGTATTTAGAACAACAATTGCAACAAATTATTCTCCACTTTAGTTTAAAGCATAAGTAAATCTAAAAATCTAAATAATACAAAGATACATAATGCAAGGTAGGATGGTAACTTTTTTCCTGACTTGCCTTGAGGGCAAGCAGACATAACTTTCACTTGCTCCCCAGCCAAAACCACTTGCCTACCGTACCAATAAACGACAGTTCCAAAAATAGTGAGAATGGTAAACACAATGTCACAGTCTCACTATTAATAACATACATATTTTCAGCACACACACTCAAAGTCACACTTTCAACATAACTCAGTGGGCTGGCTGGCTGTTGTAATACAGCTGTGAATTCAAGATTTGATGACTTTGAATCTTATCCTAGCCCACAACATTAATTAAAAGTGACATGTTTGCTGTGGAGTCAGCCTAATGTTTCAAAGATGCCACCTCCCTCCCTATTCCGTTCCATTTCAAGAACTTTGCCAGAACCGGTGCATACGGTTTAGTGCAAGCTCAAGGTGTCTGCCACTGCCAGATGCCAAATTGGCTGAAGCACATAAGGAATTGACCAAGTGTGATGAATCCCTCTTGAATAAACTCTAAATACTTTCGGACTTGCGCTCACACTGATCATTAATATTGAGGACTAATGTTCCAGTGTGAGTATTAATCTATAATGTAATAGCAGGTTTACATGCCAAAGACTCTTTCAAACCTGTGAACCAAGTATTTGGCTGGAGAAGCAAACTAATTTCCAGTCTTTTGGCTCATGCTGTCTCTGTCCAAATCCCACTATTTTTGTACTACACACACAGTTGTAATCATGTCGTCAATGTCTGGGCCATGAAGGGATACAAACAGAAGTTTGGACAGAGTGCTGATACTGAGCTTGCTCTTCCAGTCATTCTTGATCCTTTACATTGTTGAAAAGCTTTATCGATAGCTGCTATGGACATCAACAACACAAAGATAATGAGCATTAATTTCAATAATTTGGAAAGTCATCAAAACTGTCTTCATCTGCCAGGAATTGCTCCAACATTTCTGGCTTCTGAGAGCTCAGTGGTAGCTTCTTCACAGCTGACCAGGGTTTGACATGCCAAAACGTAACAAAATGGCTCATTGGGAAGATTTCCTTTGTGGGACAACAAAAACAACTTTGCTAGCCATAAGCATTGGTCTGACTTCATTGTCTGCTTGTTGTGTCATCTGCAAGTGGCCAAATGCAGAAAGAGACAAACTGAGTCCCATTCTGGTTGGACAGTCTCTTCTGGCTGTGTCAATTGCTTTGTAATGTATAACAATGTTGGTGTCGTTATGTGTAACTTTTCTAGTTCCGCGCATTTTGGCTGTAGATCGTACGTGTAGGTAACACCAAGTGTTACCCAATTCTTCTCTGTGGCTGATAGTAGGAAAATACTGCACTTGCCCAGCAGGCAAGTCGCAGTGCTCATCACATGCCTGATACAAATACTCATTTGCCCTAGGCAATTAGGGAACCATTACTGTCCTATCTATAATCATAATCATTGTTGAGTGTGATAACTTTAGTGCAGTTTAAAATAATTTGGGTTAAGGCCTTCAGTTTCACTAACATTTTTTTTTTTCAAATTCTGTTTGTTTTAATTACTCTGTGTGTGTGTGTGTGTGTGTGTGTGTGTGTGTGTGTGTGTGTGTGTGTGTGTGTGTGGTGTGTGTGTGTGTGTGTGTGTGTGTGTGTGGTGTGTGTGTGTGTGTGTGTGTGTGTGTGTGTGTGTGAGAGAGAGAGAGAGAGAGAGAGAGAGAGAGACAATGCACAATGTTGGTGTGTGTCTGATAAAAATGAGTGGACACGATTTTCTCAACTCTTTGTAAGTTGATTTATAACAAATTTTGATTAGAGGTTTGCACTATTAAGGAGTTGCTAATGGTTAACTTTAGAAAGCACCAAGGTCACAGTCAAAAGAGTGCCCCAAATCAGCTTTCGAGAAAGGTGTATGAATAGCGCTTTCTTAGGAACTTTTGATATTTGAAATCTGTTTTCACTGCACTACGAGAGCCTACCATGCCCTCGATGCTCATCAAGTCTTTATTAAATATAAAGCTACTCCAAGATCATAGTGACATATTGTATATCATCTGTATCATCATGATTATACTGTCTACAACTATCTAAAATTTAAGTGATAAACATTTTATGTAAGCTTATAAACAAAACTTGTTTCTATATCTTTTTCTTCTTCAATATGTCCAACGGTTTGGTCTCAGCAGCAAAGATAAGACCACCGCAGTACAACAAAATCATGGTCTTCAACATCTTCAACTTCCCACAGAAGTTGAACTTTAACTCTAAGAAATCGATAAACACAGAATGAAAGGAAAAGACATGCATCATGATCGTGAATAACTTTCATCTACATATGTATTGAAAAACACTTCCATAAATTTCTTAAAATCAGACCCAGCTATGTTTGACATAAAGACTTATCAAGTGTATAAACATGGCTGCTGTCTTCAGTCTTTAGTTCAAAGCTAAATGATGAATCATACGATAATGTTTGGAGAACTCTGCACTATTTCAAGTGATATTAATACCTGAAATTCATGAAAATTTCATTTCAGTAACAGCGCTTTTTTGTTTTCCCCGATGAGATGGAAGATGACCTCACTTCAATCGACAATAGAAGCTCTCTGATTCACTCTTGCAGACAGACTAAGGCATGTTTCTTAAGTTTAGGTAAGTATAGATCTAGTTCTATTTTTTGACAGCACTCTAAAAAATCTTGCTATAACTGGTAGGCCATATGCCATCCAAAACTTTAATTTGTGCCTCTGTCTGACAAAACTACAAAAAAAGCATTTCTATTACTCATGTTCAACCACCTCTTTCAGAGAGAGAGAGAGAAGAGAGAGAGAGAGAGAGAGAGGTGTGTGTGTGTGTGTGTGTGTGTGTGTGTGTGTGTGTGTGTGTGTGTGTGTGTGTGTGTGTGCGTGGTGTGTGTGGTGCGCGCGTGTGTGTTTCTAGCACAAGCATCAAATGATGTTCAAATCTGTGTGTGCATGTGTGCGTGCGCGCGTGTGTTTCTAGCACAAGCATCAAATGATGTTCAAATCTGTCTGTTTGTGCCTATCATTGCATTTGTCACAGCACTAGATCTAAATTAAATGATAAATCACATACTAATTTCGCACTGTACAGATCACAGACATTTTCTAATACACCTGTATCATAAATGCTTAGTCACTTAAAAAAATTTTTTTAAAAATGATGCATTTACACACAACCAGATACACAAATTGGTAGCTTAAAATGGGACATAAATGTACAAGCATATACTGACAGAAATTTTAAAGTGTTTACAAATCAGTTTTGTTCTTATATTGATATAACAATGTGCATTGTCAAATTTCCAGAAATTTATTCCATTTTTCCATTATTACAATAACCTATGTAAAAACAGACATAAGCTTTATCGAAAAACTTGAGCGGTAAAACCTATAATTAGGTCCCAAACACCGATTCACTGTCTAAAATGGTTAACCTGGCTATATGTCACATGACATATATCTACCTTTCTCCCCATCACTTCCCACCACTCCTCCCTTCCCTTTTTTTGTGTGTGCTCAATTATGCCTTTTTTTTCCATAGGAGTAAATACGACAAATTGTACCAATGCCTTAACAACATTACATTGTAAATAATAGCAAAATACTGACGGTTTTCAATAGCTGTACTGTTTAAAAATCTAAGCTGCATGGTGTTTCGAAATAAGAAATGCATGTTAAAAATGAACTTTTGTGTTGTTTTGATTACTTTTTGTGTAAAAAAAAAAACAAAATGGCCTGACACCTCATTTGTTTGTTTTGTTTCGTTTTACACTGCCCCATGTTTTTCTATCGTTTCAGTGGTGTTGATTCTCTACTACTGATTCTTCAACACACCTATCAACAACCCCACCCAAGTTTATCCAGTCCCAACACCAAAAAGCCCATGGGAGCAGGCGATGTCAAGCAGCCATCTACCAGAGAAAACAATGCACCACTGTTGAGTCACTTTCTTCAACAATGCCTATTCTGATCCAACTTACCAAGATCTCACAATGGCAAATGAAAAAAATCTCTGCAAATCTAGGTGGGTCCGAGTTCATCATACCCTAGAAATTTTTTTTTTTACTAGTGACGCACAATAGTGCAATCTGACATTATCTGGCACAACTTTGGGCTGGGGAGCAAATAATTGGACACACTAGTATCAAATTTCAAGACAAATAATTTGGTGTATATTTTTTTTAATGTATGCTCCAACAAACATTAAATAACAACCTAACCTATCAACTTTGTGGTTCTTTGCAGCTTCTTGCCTCATCTGGTGCTTCTTTTGCTTGAAATATCTGAAAGTTTGTGGATGCCTATTCGACTGTAGTTATTTGACTTCGCAGCGGCACAAGCCCCATCAAATAAAATCACCATTTGGTCTGGAAATTTAACCCTTTGACTTCTACACTCTATCCACCAACAGCAAAAACCATAACTCTTTGATTCCCTCACGCTATCCACAAGCTGGTGGATAGTGTGAGGGAATCAAAGGTCAAGTTTTTGCTTTGCTAGCATGACTGACAATGCTGGATGCTAGTGGACAGGGTGTGGGAGTCAATGGATTAAGTAACATCCTAAATGAATCATCCATTGTGGATCATGAGACTTCACAGTATGGCCCAGTCATCCCAGTGAGCCCATAACATGCTAAACTCTGGTCAGGACTGAAAACTCCCACAATTTTCAGGAACGATGGAGGTTCGAACCCACAACATTCCAGTCAGTAATCTGCTGCATTAACCATTTTGCCATGTCAACTAGTATTTGTTCTGTTCTTCATAGGTATGGATATATGATGACCTTGTTCTGATCATCTATATATTTATTCAGCATGTTAATCCATGCAACAATGGCACTCATTGTGAACTTCTGCACCATTTGTCTCATCTGAAAAAAATTGAACTGTCATAGTATCAGTTGGCAAAATCTTCATTCTGGCTACACTGATTAGCTTGTCTTGTTCTCTACAATAATCAGATTCTCGTTTTTCCTTGTTTCTGTCATCTATTCTAGTATATTCTAATACTGTATTTTCCTTGAAAGAACTCATTCATCCTTTGCCCCCAGTTCTTGCTGGTCTTCAGGATGTTTGAAGCCTTTTTGTTTGTGATGTCTTTTTCACTTGCTGTCATCTCATTGGTATGATAGTTTTCTGGAAAATGTTCTGGAAAATGTTCAAGTTCATCCAACAAATCTTCATGAACAGTGAATGCTTCTTATTAAATCATCCTACAAATCTCCCAAAATATTCACTGGATTCCTTCAAAAAAAAAATCTCAATCTTTATCAGAATAGCCAACCTAGTTATAAAAACATAAAAACAGTCTTTTGTCTTATATTTCTGTAATGTGTATGTTTTCGATTTCCTTCAATACTTTCAGTTTGCATCTCATTAAGTGTTGCCTTTTTGATTCTGAAGAGGATCACACCTCATCATTTTTAACTAGAACATTGCTGACAGGGTTTCCCTGTATGTTGTCTGTCTAGTCATCTTTCTGGCCTACAGTCGGGCTGGGCCTTCACGACTGTTCAGTGACTGAATTGAGCTGATATCCTCCCCTAAAGCACACCTATGATTATCATCTATACGCTCATTTTGGACAAGACTTTAGGGCATGAAGATCCAAATAACTTTACAGGAAATTTCCTTCAGATCACCAAGTTCAGTGGGTAAAGTTTGTTCTGTTTTTCCAGGACTGTATCATTCCCTTGCCCCCTGCTGCAACTTTCTTCAGAGCTCCTGCTGTAACTAACTTCTAAGAGCTCAGTACCAAAAAAATTGTTCTTCTTTTCCTGGTTTTCACTTTTCTAATTTGATCAACAACAACTTCATCTGCTTGTCGCCAGGAGATACTTCTGTGATATAACTACATTTTGGCACTACTTGTGGACCATGCATGTCCATCTTGATCAACTGGTCCAATTACTGTCTTTTCATTTTGAATGGATTCACAGTTTACTTCATCCTCACCCATGGATGCTACATCCAGTGAACCATTAGAGCAGGCTATGTTTACTGGCAGGAAAGGATCCACATGAACAGACTGTTCTTGTGCCAGTGGCCATGCCTGTCCCTCTTCTTGACCAACAGGCCATTTTACTGCTTTTATATTTTGAACGGGTTCACAATCTGCTTTGTCCTGACTAATGGATGCTAGCTCTTGTAAATCATCAGAGGGGGGTATGCTTATTGCAGGAAGTGATCCCCATGAACAAACTGTGCTTGTGCCAATGGCCCTTTTGATGTCTCCTCAGAATTACTTGAGGACGTTTCTGAATGGTTTGGAGCACAGAGCAGGGTTTCTGGTAGATAGTTCGTGGTCATAACTGTCAACGAAGGACTGTGGGTAGGCACCATATTCTGCATGTCGAAACCACTTTCATTCTGCATGTGATCTTCCATTACTGCTCCAGCAACCATGGTTAAATCTGAATCAGCGCTTGCACTATTGTCAACTAGAACAGCAGTTTGGACAGCATCAGTACCGAGATTTTCCTGTGTCTGCACAGTAGGTTCAATCTCTTTCTCCCTCATCCACTCATTTTTGCTGTTTGAATTGGTACACACCTCCTCTGTAGCTGAACTGGCACACACATTCTCTGTAGCCTTATCTGTATCAGGAAGACTTGATTCATCATGACACGTTTCTTGTATGTAAGTGGAAATGTCTTGCGCAGAATCAACTGATATACAGCAATTTCCTCACTGTTTGTCCCCATGCTGTCTGTGCAGACATGGGATTCCAGTGAGTATGCATCAGAAAACAGGTCACCACATGTTTGGCAGATAAAGAAAGTAACTGAATCTTCACTGCCTTCATCAGCAGAAGAGACTCCAATTTGTTCTTCCACCATACTTTTATTCTGTGCATGACCTTCAGTATGACTTTTAAAGCTTTGCAAATTTGTGAAGACTAAACTACATATCGCACATATTCTTGCTGATAAAGAGTGAAGGTTCAACATGTGCCTCTTGATGGATAAGGGTGAAAAGAGTTTGAAACATTCAGGGCATTTCACTGGTTGAAGTTTTCGCTTCTTACGTTTATCTTTTATGACTGGTGGTGTATTTACAGCTGTGCTCAACTCTGCTGACTGTACACAAGTGTGCTCCTTCATTGTATTTTCATCAGTGAATACAACTTTACAGAACCGGCATGCAAAAACACTGTTTGATGACAACACATCAAAAATGCTCACTTTGATCTTATTGCCTGCATCCACCACCTGCTTTTGATGAGCTGCATTTTCATCCATGTTCTCAGAATGTCCAACCGCGTTTTCAGAATGATCCTGCATGTGTTTTGTCCACTCACGAGCAAGGTGGAAGCCCATACCACATGTCACACATCTGTAGCGACACTCCTGTTCTAATGACAGAGAATTATCCCATTCTCCTTGTGAGTGCTCTTCTTCACCACAGTCATCAAGTAAACGGTTTATAACTGAAGCACCTGACTGTTCAACCGAAGAGCATCTGTGGCTGAAAAGATCATTTGATGTATCAAATCCTGAACCACATCCATGACACAGGTAAAGAGACATGTGTGGATGACCCTTTCTCATGTGACTAATTAATGCTTTGTTTTTGTGTACATTTTATTGCAGAATCGAACTCTACACTGAAAGAGACCAGGTTTTCCACCATGTTTTCGTCTTTTATGTCTCATGAATGGCCGTTTTTTTTGTAAAGCATACTTTACAAAGTTTACAAAGATAGTACCTGCACTCAGTCTGATCACTTTTCTGAGATGCACTGCTACTTTTCTGTGACTGCATAAGCTTTTGGTGCGTGAAATTGTACATGACAACCGCCTTTGACAACTTGTGACATGTTTGCATATGCTGCATAACACTTTTTCTCCACCTAAATTTTCTACCACACAAAGTACAACTGAATTCATCACACTTCTCAGTGGTATTCCACACACTTTGCTCAGCACCCACTTTCTTGAAATCACAAATCCTTGAATGGAGAAGTAAACTGGTCTGGTTCAAAAATTTTTCCCCACATTTACTGCACTTCCTTTCTCCACACCTTTCATCAGTAAAACTCTCTGGATGTTCAGCTTTCACATGCATGCGCATTGTCTTGCGTAGCACAAATGACTTTCCGCATACAGGACATGCCCATGGCTTTCCCTGTTGACTGGAAACTAAGTTTGTCCCCAGTGACATTTGTGTACTCGGTTGAGGTCTGCTCTTCTGAATCAGGACTGGTTTGTCTTTCACTGTGCTTTTGAGACTCTTTCTATGGTAAAGTCGCTCATGCCTGAACAAACTCCAGGATTGTGAAAAGAACCTGCCACATTTCCCACATGTATATGGAGCTTCACCGCCTGCAGTTGTCACCGCATCTGGACCACTGCCACTTGTAAATGTGCTCGTTGCCAATTCTGAAACCTCCTGCTTTGGACCCTCATCGCTTGCATCTGATTTAGATTTGGGCATTCCTCGTCTATGACGGACTTTGTAATGAACCTTCAAACCCTGCAGTGAGAACACTACTTTTCCACAAATCTGACACTTCAAAGAGTCAGTTTTCTTACCATATGGTTCCACTTTGTGAATATTTCGATAATGGGACACCAGTACTTTTCTTTGACTATACTTCTTACCACAAATGTGACATTTACCACTCTGCAAATTGAGTGCAGTGTCTGTGTTTGTTTCAGTTTCAGTAACTGGCAAAGCATTTTTGGACTCATCAAAAGAAACTGATGGGTCTTGAGGAGAATCAACATTCTTAACATTTTTAAGACCAACTGATGATAAGGCTGATGCCATAGACAGACCATGGCGCAACCTGTAATGCGAAGCTATACCTTGTTTGTTGTGGAAAACTTTGCGACAAAATCTACAAGATATGAATTTTGTGAAAGCTGTTTTTGATGCCTTGTGAGAAAATCTCATGTGAAGAGTCAGATGCCTTGCTTGTTTATACTTCTTTCCACACACTTTGCAAACTGTTGCATTTTGAGATATTCCATGAGCAGAGTTCAAGTGCACCTGCATCTGTTTTGAACTGCTGAACATTTTGTTGCAAACAGTGCACGCAACTACTGTTCCATCTTTATGAGCAAGAATGTGATTGTCAAATTCAGAAATATCCTCAAACCTGTTTTCACAATATCTGCATCGCAGTGACATACGTCCATCATGCATGATCTGAAGGTGATCCAATAGTTCAACTTTTTTAACAAATGCTTTCTTGCAGATCCCACAACAATACTGAAAAGAATGGTATGGAATATGTCTCAAAAGCATAGAACGGTACGGAAATACTTCCTGCACACATTACACTCAAATGATCCACCTTGTCCATGACTCTTCACTGGTACGTTCTGGGTTAATTCTTGGGAGGGCGAGGATGAAGGCACATGGTGGCGCCTAAGAACAGTGTGAAACAAATCATCATCCTCTTGTTCATGCTTGACAAGAACTGCACTGCAAACTGTGTTTTGATGGGTTTCAAGATGATCAGGTTGTGTGAATGATGCCAAACACTTGATACAGGTATAGGGCTTGTTCTGTGAATACTGTCTGAATGAACGGGGGCAGAGAAGAGCCACATGGAATGCTGCCAGGCAAGTGTTGCAGTCATATGGTCTGGATGCAGTTTCCAGTGAAACCAAGGAGACTGTCGCCTGGAAAAAAATTCAAAATAAAGAGTCAAAACGAAAACAATATATTAGTAAATCATAATTCATATTCCAGTGACTGGATCAAGCATTCAACATAGTTTTAATTACATCAGGGCAATTATATTATCAACAACAACCATCATGCTTAAACATACAAACAAACCAGATAAACAAATACAGCCATATGAAATTATTCAACTGCCGTGTTCTTTACATGGACTACAGGATACTAGGTCAACTACTGGCAGTGAAACTGTGGTCGAGTTGCTATGAACTAGAACTAAGACAATAAACAACAGGTAATGTGGTATATAAATGAATAATAACAAACAGTAAAGGAGAATTATCGATGAATAATAACAAACAGTAAAGGAGAATTATCAATGAATAATAACAAGCACTGAAGTAGTGAAGGAGAATAAATTATGTGCACCAAAAAATTCTCTTTCTCTCTCTCTCCCCCCCCCTCCCCCCGTAACAATCAGCAAACAATTATCCAGAGTATAATCAATGACATGTTCAGTGTAAAGCAACATTTCCAATACAGGAAACCACTGTGATAATTATGTTGCATGCACATGTAAGCCTTAACTTCTCTAGTACACAGGTTTCACACTTCAGAATTTGTATTCAGAGAAGTCCATAAACCCCAAATGAAAGGCTGCATAGCTTACATGTTAGAGAAAATAATCCAATAGCATCACAAATAAATTAACAATCAACAACATAATAAAGATTAACAATTTCCAACAACATACAGATTATCAATTAACAGCGAAATAAACTACTCACGGCAATAAAACAATTCTCTCATTTTCAAATTTTGTTTTAAACAGGAAGAGACAGATTCATAGATAGAGGTAGGGATAGAGAAAGGAAGGGGGAGGGAGGGGAGGGGAGAGAGAGAGAGAGAGAGAGAGAGAGAGAGAGAGAGAGAGAGAGAGAGAGTAGGATGTGTAACCCATGCGTGACCTATGTAACAGTTATTAACACTACTGTCTCTTTAACACAGGTCATGTGAGAACAAGAAAACCCTTTGTCATTTTTGCAGCTTTGGTTTCCAGACCAAAGTCAGATCAGCAGCAGATGAAGCTAAACTTAATACCTTGAAAAAGGGCATGTTTGCCAGCTATAAGGATGGGTGAGACAGTTGAAGAAGGGGGGGGGGGGGGGGGGGATGAGAAAACATCTATGTTGTGTTTTTATTACTGCAAAATCCTTCCAAGAAACATACATATACATTCCACAGACATACCTGCACACATGAGCTGAAAATCATACTCAATATTTATCCTCAGTCACTCTAAATCCATTCTCTGAACTTACCTTGCCACCATACTTTCTGGAGACAGAAGAAGTAACGTTACTCTCAAAACGTGTCCTCTTTGATGTTGGCTGATACCAATGATTTGAAGGGGCAGATGCTTGTCCTCGTCGGTGTGCAGTCTTCTGGGTATCTTTGTAGAAAACAGAAGCTGTTTTTTTCCTTTCTGTAAGCTCTGTGAAAAACTTTTTTTCAATCTGAAGACTAGCTTCTGAAGGTTTCCTTTCTCCTGAACTTCCAACAGGACTTTCGGAAGTTTCAGAATGGGAACGTCTGCTGTCTGTATCAACTGTTGGAGACAGCTGTCTCTTTTTTACAGAATAAAAAGGTTTTCGTGGTTTGGGGGGCAGCTTTGGCAGTGCAGAAACAATCATTTTGTGTGTTTACAGGTGAATGACAAACTGTTTCCATTTGTGAGCTTGCTGGTTTGTCTCTCATTTCAGCAAAACTTGAGACTGATGACATACCAGGAAGTTTGGTGGTAGCAGAGAGTGATGAATTCTTTTTTGGATGAAAGCTTGCTTTTCGAGGCTTTGGTGGCAGCTTTGGCTGTAACAAAAGTGCTGTATCATCTGGCATGGATGACATCTCATCTGACAGCCTGCTGAATCTAGGGGACAGTCCACTGGACACAGATGGTGAATGCTGTCGCTTCTTTCCTGAAGCAAGCTTTTGATGTGGTTTTGTGTGAAGTGTTATCTCACTTGATGCTGATGGAGGTTTATCTGACATTCTGCCAACAGACAGTGATTCACTTGTTACAGTTGACGACAGTTCTTGCTTCATCACCTTTGAGTTTCTTGACTGGTCTGTCCAACCAGTGTTAGTTTTGGACATAACTGCCATCCTCTGTGTCAATGGTGAATCAAGAATGCCCGAATTACGATCTTCCTGTTCTTGCAAATGAAGGGCATAATGTTCACTAAATAAATTCAAATCAGTAAATGAAATTCTGCATCTTTTGCAAGTCTTCATTGGCAAATTGTGTACTGTTTTCAGATGAGCTCTCATACAATAAGACTTTAAAACTACAGAGCATTCTGGGCAGGCAATTCTGTTACTACATTTTTCTATGGCAGGAAACATCTTTTTACCCTCATGGAGGCTGGACAAGGGTGGTGCTGTTGAATTGGCTTTGGTAGAAGTAGATATTTTTGGCATTCCTTGGGGAATTTTTCCTGAAACCGGTAAAGACTTTTTGAAGACAGACATCTTGGATGTGGAAAAATTCCCTGCACCAATATGTGACTTTGCTTTAGACAAAAAATGTCCCGGACCAAACTTCACCTGCAACACATTACCAGTCTTAGCTTTGTAACCTTTAGAATTTAAGCCAAATTTGCTCACAGGATTTTTTGGTAATTTTGACGTAGATTTTTTGGCAATATTTGTTTTGGATACAGCAGAATTTAATTCATTCTGGGGAGTTGCTGACTTCACTGCAATATCCTTGAATATTTCACGCTGCTCCATCTGAAGTGCTGTTGACTTTTTAGCTGTAACTGATGAACCATTTGCATTTTTCTGCGTTGTGGATTTTTTGGCAACTGAACTCTTTTTCAAATTTATTGATTTTTTGATGTTACCAACTAATCCTGCTAGATTCATCAACCCTGAGAAGACACTCAGCTGGCTGTTGGGTTCACTTTTAATCTGTGTTTGTCCTATTAGTTTTCCATCAAAGGGAGTGTCTACATCCACTTCTTCATTATCACTGTCGGGGCCATGAGCAGAACGACCACTGGCAGAGACCACAGGCCATTCTCTTTCTCGTACTGCTGCAGGAGGTATCATATTGTTTGTAACCCCAGGCCACTCTCTCTCTTGTGTTGCTGCAAGAGGTGCCATACTATTCATACTCACAGGCCACTCTCTTTCTTGTGTTGCTGTAGAAGGCACCACACTATTACCGACCCCAAGCCACATTCCCTCCTGTGTTGATGCAGTAGAAACCATACTATTCTCACTTCCTGATCCAACTCCATTTTCATATGACTGCCAGGAAAGTTCAGCACTTTGGTCTACAGCAGCATCCAGCTCTACAACAGGCTCAACTCCACTTCCAGACTGTACACTATCTTCATCTTCTTCAACTGCTCCATCAATGTCCATGTACACTTCAAACTCTGTTACTTCTGGAACCTCCATCCTAACAAAACGTTCCATGCCAAGTATCTTTTCACTCAACACCTATATACTCTGTCCTAGTTATTTCAGAATTAAAATACATGGTAGCACCTTCACTGCTGTACCCACTAGTGTCTGTTTGTCCAAAACGTTTCATCTGAAACAGTAGCAAGTTATCATTAAACAAAACATCACACCTGCATCTGAATTTCAAAGCTGAAGCTACATTTCCACTTTTGTCAAAGTTTTTGTTCACAGAAACAATATCCAAAGAAAACTCAGCTGAAATAAATGAATAATTCCGTTGTTGCTGTGGCTCCACAGCAAAACCAATGCTTTGCAGTATCTCATCAGCTGTGTGGACCATTTCTATTGCATCCTCCAGAGGGAGTCTGGCAACAATATTTTGAAATGTGAAGAGAACACAAAGGTTGAAGAGCATCAGCCAGTCTGCATCAGCTGCTTACTATGCACAGACAGATATGCGTAAAATTTGGATTCATTGCACAACGACAAGCAGACTTCAGCTCTACCATGACCAGTGTCAAGGCAGAAAGTGAACCTAAAGTCTGTTTCTGGACATAAGTTTGGGATAATGGAAGTAACCTCAGCTGTGCATATTTTCAAAATCCACTGTCATGATTTCCCAAGATCATAGCAATTGTTATTGAGCCACCATTAGGAAATCCTGACCTCCTATGGAGAGTTATTTCAGCTTAATTAACTTAATCAAAAAAACATACATGAATACAAATTTAAACATAACCAAGGACACTAAAACATATAAGAAAAAGGGCTAAATTACCTAAAATTGCTTCTGCATATCACATTTCCCTAGAGCCAAAATGTAATTAATACTTGTATCCAATTATCAATCTTAAGAGAAAGTAAGATTTATAAAACACATATAGGTGAATGGGCCTGCAAGGCAGAAAATGACAGAAACCATGACAGAAAGCAAAGGAACAAAGCAAAGGAACAAGGCAGAAACAAAGGAATGACAAAAAAAAGGAAATGTCTAGCACTGAATTTCCAGAAGGTGGGATACTATTTATACTGAAAAAGCCCCCAGTATCTCCACAGAGGGATCGAAAAGACCTGAGTGTACCCTAGCTCAGCGTCGTGTGTGTGTGTGTGTGTGTGTGTGTGTGTGTGTGTGTGTGTGTGTGTGTGTGTGTGTGTGTGTGTGTGTGTGTGTGTGTGTGTGTTGTGTATGTGTGTGTGGGCACACGTGTGCCTGCATGAGAGGAAGGATGACAGCTTGGGTCAGGGGCCACGTGCCTATTCCCCACCTGTCTCTCCCTTCCCAGTTTGCATGTGCTGTATGCCCTGGCAATTTGGTTGGTGACTGCTTTGGTGAATGATGAGAATGCGCCCTTTGGTTTGATTCTTGAATCAAGACTTGGAACCTTACAGATATCATTACCAGTATCATTACTTTTACTTACTTGTGGGTTGCTCTATTCTGTATTGTATAAGGTATGAGAAAGAATATTGGTGAAGTTTCAAAATAATGCAGCATAGCTATGCTGAGAGTTTCCAGCAGCACGCTTGGGTAAGTAGCATTCCTCCATGCTTTGAAGTCTATGGCCAGTGTACAGGATGCAGCCTGGCCAGAAGGGCCGTGATAAAAGGGCTGAAATCTGCAAATGCTGAATCAGCCATTCTGAGAAAAGTTTCAAAGATTTTTTTTTTCATCATACAATTGATAGTTCAAGTTCATATTGCTTACAGCCCAGCCGACTACCAGAGCCGTATCAGGGCTAACACCAGGTCAAAATCAACAACACGTTAAAAGACAAACTTAAAAACTATGCCCACTGTTAACCTTGCAAGTCTACAAAGCAATTAAAGAAAAACAGCCGTAAAATCAGGAGAAATCAATTGATCTCTTGTAAAAACGTGAAAATTGCATCAGGAGGGACGTCTCGGAAGAGGTTCTTTAAGGAGTCTACTATGTAGTGCTTTTGTCTCACATTGTTCAAGTCCCACAATTGAGGAGATGTCTGATGCTCAATGGCTTGTCACACACTATACACCATGGTGCTTCTTCATTTTTTAAAAGGTAACTATACACCATGATGCCTCTTCATTTTTCAAAAGGTACGAGTGATGTAGGATGTGTGACCCTCGCGAAACCTACATAACACTATCTTTTCTTACTGTTTCCTGCGGAAGATGGGAGAATGAATTTCAGGCTTGGATGAATTTGGAAAAGTTTGTAATCTGTCTGTTTATTCCAATCCTCCTGCCACAGATTTCTCACATAACTGTGTACTTTCAATTGTACATCTGTATAAGGAATCAAGGATTTAGACATCTTTTCCTTTGTGGCCCTCTTGGCCAGGCAGTCAGCCTTTTCATTGCCTCTAATACCAACATGGCCAGGAATTCAGGCAAAAACAATCCAGTAACCTTCATTCGAAAGAGTAGAAAATAGTTCAAAGAACTTCAGAAGTTCAGGGTGACTAGTGACTAACGTTTCGGCCAGCAATTGCCTGCAAAGCGGAAAGGGAGTCAGAAAACATGAGAAAATCTTTATGCTTGGATTCGGACACCATTTTTAGCACCAAACCCAGAGCAGTCAGTTCAGCAGTATAAACGGAACTGTCTTTTGAAAAAATTTAGATTGGGCCACCTGACCATGGAAGTGGATACCAAATGCCCCCTCTAAAAGCCTTCATGGATGACACAACATCCAGAATCATCATCATATCCCTGCTGTATGGTGTGGGCAATCATAGCCCTCCAGACAAATCTTTTACTGCTGCAAATCTCCTACCCTTTCTGTCTTCAGCCATTCCACAAATCCATCCAATATTTTCTCCCTGGGTCTACCTGGTGCTCTTTATCCTCCAACTTTCCTCTTGTGACTAGTGCTCGAATTTCTCTTGCCTCATAAAATGTCCAATACATATTGCTCGTCTTTTCCTAATCTTCATTAATGTTCTTTTTGTGTTTTCCTCTTTCATGAATGCCTCGCCTGTTTTCTTTGCTGTCCATGGAACTCTTAACACTCTTCTCAGAAACTACATTTCAGCTGCCTCCATACTGTTTTGATTTTGCATTTTGACTGTCCCTGCTTCGCATTGATACAACAACAGTGCTTTCCACAAAAGAGGAACCATACAAAAACCAAAACAGTGGAGTTAGTCCATCATCCAGGATGAGTTTCAAAGTAATCATGAAGCCTCTCAATGAGGAAAAGAAGCCTAAAGAATAACATTTATTGTCACCAACCAAGTCATTCCAACAATGACAGAAGAACCCAGTCAAAAGGCTTGAAAAGTGGTACAATGACACTTAAAAAGATACAAAAAGGGGTATAAAAACAAAGCTACTGAATGGAGAAAGCCTGCAAATGATAGATCAATGTGGCCTTCATGGAAAATATAGAATCTGGTGCCTGCAGTACATGCTGATTCTAAAGCTCCTCAGGCCCTAATCTCTTCACTTTGTACTTAGAACCACTTAGCTCTGTTATCAAACAGTCGGGCACACTCAACCATTTCTCTGATGATGGTTCACAAATGCACTGCTCTGCTTTCCAGAGAGACATCTCAAGCACTGCTAGAAAACATAGAAAACACCACTGAAAACATAGCTGCCTGAATGAAAGCAAACAAACTAAAAACGAAGGAAGAAAAAAAAAAATAAACAGGTACAAAATCAAACCCAAAGAAAATTACCTCAAAGATCATGGTTGTTATCTCAGATTGTATTATAGCCTCCAGAAAATTTGCAAGGAATCTTGGTATTTTTCTTAATGAATCCTTAACTATATCACTATGGAAGCTCAAGTTAACTACCTGAGCAAAATCCTATATCTTCAACTACTTATGCAGAATAATAAAATCCACCCATTTCTCTCTGATTGTTAGTCAAATTGGGAGGCAAACCATTTGATATCAATATCATTCAAGTGTATACAACAACATCCGCAAGAACTTAGGAAGACATCGACAACTTCTATGAAGTATTAGAGATGGCCACAGCCCAATGTAATTGTAAATCACAAGAAAATACTGTAATAATGGGAGATTTTAATGCTAAAGTGGGACAGGATAGGGTGGAGAATATAGTTGGACCTCATAGCCTTGGTAGGCTACACAAAATGAAAGGGGAGGGAAACTTGTAGAATGGGCACAGATAAATGAGTTCATAGTAGGAAACACCTAGTTGCCTAATAAAAGAAAATGGACTTGGATGAGTCCAGGAGATAATATCAAAAATCAGATTGACTACATCCTGATTAATAAAAGATTTAGAAATTCTTTACTCTCAGCAAAAACACTACCAGGCGCAGACTGCAACAGTGACCACAATCCTGTAGTGGGAAGATTTAGGCTGAAATTAAGGAAAAGGAAACAGACCAAAAGCAACATCAAACTAAATCTTGGACTCTTAAAGACAGATGAAATGATACGTAAAAAATTTAATGTACATGTTCAAAACAAATTCAGTGCTCTGGAAGACTTTGGTGACAGTGAGGAACAATGCACAAAGTTGAGAAATTCGATAAATGAAGCTTGTGAAGAAATCCCTGACGCAGATAGAAAAGCAAAAAAGAATTGGATGACAACATTACTACAGAGATGATTGAAGCCCTGGAGGAATTTGGCATAGAAAAAATAACAGTCCTCCTAAATGAAATTTGCGACACTGGAAAAAAACACAAAGATATATCAAAATCAATTTTCATTGCACTTCCAAAGAAGACAGGGGCTACAGAATGCGAACTCCATCCCACAATCAGTTTGATGAGTCATGTAACAAAAACCCTGTTAAGAATAATCATGATGAGGACAAGGAATGGAATAAAAAGAGAAATAGCAGAAGAACAGTATGGATTTGTGGAAGGGAAAGGAACTATTAATGCCATATACATCCTAAAAACTATCATAGAGACTCAGTGAGGTCAATCGAGATGAATAAAAATTTGTATTTATGATTTGTTGATTATACCAAGGCTTTCGATCGGGTAAGACATGAAGAATTGATCAACCAACTGGAGAGACTCAATGTTGATGGACAAGATCTACGAATAATCAGAAATATGTAGGGCCTACTGGGAACAAACAGCTGCAATGAGAATAGAAAACGATATAAGCTCTTTCCAAAACATCAACAGAGCAGTCAGACAGGGTTGTGTTTTGCCACCAGATCTGTTTTCACTTTACAGCGAAAACATCATGAGAAACCTAGAAGAAGACATTGGATTAAAGGTTTGAGGAAAAACGATAACATTCGATACGCAGATGACACCGTGCTAATTGCAGAAAATGAATGGGACCTACAAAATCTTGTGAATATACTAGAAATAGAAAGCAAAGATAAGGGGTTGGAACTAAACAGCAGGAAGACTGAAGTCATGGTGATCAGTAAAAAACATGAAATCCCCTCATGCAAAATAACAGCAAACAGCATGATCTTGAGACAGGTTGATAAGTTTAAATACCTGGGAACGATCATTTCATCAGACGGCAGATGCACATCAGAAATAGCCAGCAGAATCGGCCAAGCCAAAACAGCATTCAAGAAGATAACTATTCTTACCAACAAATGCCTATCAATTAACATCAGGAAGAGAGTTCTTGAATGTTATATAGAACCAATACTGTTGTACGGTTGTGAGGCATGGACAGTCAACAAGCAAAGCCAGAACAAGATTGAGACAGCCGAGATTTGGTTTCTAAAAAAATGTTGAGAGTTCCATGGACAGCAAAGAAAACAAACGAGACTGTCTTGATGGAGGCAGACACAGGTAGATCATTCATAAGGAATATTAGGAAAAGATAGGCAACATTTATAGGCCATTTTATGAGGAAAGGGGATTTGGAGCACCTGGTCACAACAGGAAAGCTGGAGGGAAAAGAGCACCAGGTAGACCCAGGGAGAAAATACTAGACGGACTTGCAGAGTGGCTGAAGACAATGAGGGTGGAAGAGATGCCTGAGGCCACAAGAGATAGAGACAGATGGAAGTCCATGATCGCCAATGCCATGTGGCAGGGCACCTGATGATGATGATAATGATGCCACAAACATGCTATACACGTGTATCTTTCATTCTCTCCAGACTATACTACTGTAACTCTCTCTAAGCTGAACTTTCTGATGACTTTCAAATTCCAATGAAACCAAAACAGTGACACTCAAATTGCCCTGTGGGAAAGCAAATGGAGCAGTGCTCCTGTGAAAACTATCCTGGCTACATGTCAAAGCAAGAATATATACTCAAACATTGTTACAATCTGTTTTAAATAACAAGTTTGAATACAAGGCCAATACATCAGAACTCTTCCTGCCAAACCAACCTTCCAAAGCTCTCACTGAGAATCTCAGGCGCTTCTCTCTTAACTGCACCTTGGTTCTCGTTACCAACTGGCGGTAAGAAATCTTCGCTTTTGGCCTGACAACATGGACCTCACTGTCACTAGTATCATTATCTTTAAAACAATGCAGTTGCCTGCTTACTTTCAGAAAGAGCACCTCAAAAGACATCTCTTTCAGTTACATCTCCAAAAATCATAAATTTATGCTTGCATCTCCTTTAGATCCAGAAGAACTGCAATTTGTCTACATATATATGTGCATGTAGGGTGTGCACATGTGTGATGTGTGTGTGTGTGTGTGTGTGTGTGTGTGTGTGTGTTGTGTTGTGTTGTTTGTGTGTGTGTGTGTTGTGTGTGTGTGTGTGTGTGTGTGTGTGTGTGTGTGTGTGTGTGTGTGTGTGTGTGTGCTGGTGCATGCGCGCGAATACATGCGCATTTGTATATTCATTTTCATGTCTGTGATTTTCACTGATAAATTGCAAAACATATGTTATTTCTGATGAACCATGTTTGTGCTACATTGATTATTCATGTGTAGGCCTACATGTGCCTCATATGTCTGTACTGCATTATAATGAATTGACATGGTAATATGTTCATGCTGCACTGATGAACTGGAATATGAATCTGATTGCTGTATTCAATGTTTTATGCCATTTGCAAAATGCAACGAGCATTCTCTAACATGTATGTTTGCACTATATAAATGGAATTCTTACTGGTATGTTATCAATACTAGCACAGTGGAATCAAAGGAGGCCAAAATCAACAAATAGGGCTTACTTAAGGAACCCACCTAGTCTCACTGATATTATACTCTATTGTTGTCAAGCAAAGCTGAAGTTACCCTAAAAAACTAGCATCAAAGAGTACAAGATGGGAAAAGTCAGGCTTCTCAGCATACTTGAGGACTTGAGAGATAAGGCTGTAAAATTAACCCTGCTCAAACTGAGAATGGCAGAAAATGGAAAGTCTTGGACAGAGTTGACACAGCAAAGAAAAGCCTCATGGTCAGCGAAATACTAGATCACACACAAACCTAAAGGCAGGGAATGGAATCAACAAAAATGGAAAAGCAAAAAGGGACATGATAATGCTGGTAGGGCCTACTAGAAATGAAGAAAGAAGAGAATGTCAAGACTCCAGAAAGACCAGCAAGGGCATATAGTCCCTCTCTGGATCAGTTCCATCCTCAGGTCTGTATTTGACCTCCTGCCCACAAATGCAAATCTGGTGAAATGAGGGTAAACAGACAACCCTGCATGTCCACTTTGACAGGGCATACAAACAATGGAACACATCCTGATCTCATACAAATTACTGCTAACACACATATTGGCACAATCAAATGCTTCAACTAGTTCAAGGGATTCCACAGGTGATCAATACCTCCAGGGGGAAAAAAACATGCCACCAGGAAAAAAAAAAAACTTTCTACATGGCAGGATAAAGCAAACTGTGGCCTGAAAAAGCTGAGACATCCAGAGCATGAAAGTTGGGTCTACGGAATCATGCGAATGAAGCGGACAACTGGGGTGCACAGATCTTCCACAATAGAACAAAATAACCCAGATGTCACCAGCAAGAATGACATGAGACCAGATATATTTCTCCAGACCTACTCATGAAAACAAACGATTCTGATCAAACTTATTGTGCCACATGGAATTATAATGAATACTGCTCATACCTTTGATACTGAGAAGTACACTAATCTTGTTGACAACTTGAAGAAATCCAGCTTTCAAGCCAAAGTCCTCACCACAGAAGTTGGGGCAAGGGAGTTGGTAGGCATGTCTGCCTTTAACCCCAAGAAACAGTTCTCGATTTTTGGGAAGAGGTAACCCTAAAGGCAATGGCAGAAGCAGGTGAAAAGAATTCTAGATGAATCTGGTCAAAAAGAAACAAAAGCGAATTTCATAAAGCTTAAAATTCTCCTATACGTTGTCAGCTGATAGCTAAGTGGTTCAAGATGTCCGTCACATGGATGACTTGGCCTTGAAACACCTGACCACCTTGGATGCGCAGGTTTGAACCCTGGTGGAGGACCAATTTCTATATTAAAAAAAAAATGGCGACAGCATGGGAACATCCTGGAGTCATGACCTGGATGAGGCTCGATCCCCCTCAGAGTATGAGTTTAGGGCCAAAACACTTGATTAATGTGGCATGTTGGTACCAAGAAGGGACTTCAGCAAGTACATCTAAGACAATCAGTGTGTCAGAATTTGGGGAGACGAAGTTTTCCCCCCCATACTCTGTATTTGATATTTTGACTGACTGAGACATATAAACCTAAGCAGTTGATGGCTACCATTAATGCGTGTGACCCTAAAGAGCATGTGCACCCATAAGCAAAAGCTTGAGTGACTAATGGCGTATGAAGTGCAAGTGGTTGCTTGAGAAACATGAGGCATTTATAAGCTAGCATATCTTCTAACTTGTGACATCAACATGACCAGGAATCCATGCTATCATGAGTTGTAACTGTATTTTCCGTGAGTATTGTGCAGTTCAAAAAATTCCGTATCCCCAGGTTGATTGATGTTCTGATCAGAAATAACCTTTGGCACTGACTGACAGTCTAAGAAAATCACAGTATTTTGCTGTGAACTCAACAGACTATTTCAAGGGTCAAATGCAGCACATAAATTTCAGCAGTAAAGACTTGTCTGCCTGTTTGCAGATGTTTGACAAGGGTGGGGTCGAGAGTTGATAAACCGAAAGCAACAGATGCTTTATCTTCATCGAACTTGACACTATCTGTAAAGATTTCGGTAAAGGTGGGATATTTTTGACACAGCTCTAAATAGAAAGTATTGTCAGTAACAAAAGACATGAAATCCTCAGTTCAAAACAGACTACCAGGTTTTCAAGGGTCCACATACTCCCCATATCAATGTCAGTATCTTTAATTAAGGTTTGGCAGAATGCGGATACTTAAAAGAGGTGGTGTGGATTTGGGATTTTATCATTTTTCCTGACAAACTGGAGATTGAAGGTAGTGTCATAAGCAGGATTATCTAGATCTGAACAGAGTTTCAGGTACTGGTAGTATTTCATAAAGCATTTCTGATGGCAGCTAGTCAGGAAGTGTTTGTCCACCTCTGCATACAAGCTGTACACTCAGGTGGTGTGAAATGCTCCCAACAGAGTTTTAGTCCTTGGTGGTGAATGGGGGACAGAGACTTGAGATATGAAAATCTGTCAGATCCATAAATACCACAGCTGTAATCCAATTTGGAGTGATAAAGGCTTTGTACCGATGTAAGAGGATATTCTGATCCGCTTCCCAGTCTGTGTCAACAACCACTCAGGATTTTCAGAACTTTTTGACAGGGTATTTTAAAGTGATGTAAATACTCTGAAGGTTTACCTTCTGGTCAAAGACAATACTTAGGCATTTGGCTTCTCTAACTGCTATTGATTTGACAGCGGAGAGGCCAAGTTTAATTTCAAGATCACAATGGAGTTCACGAAAATTGCGGAAATGAAAGCATTCTAAGTGTAGACAGTCTAAAGCAATATTCTTCAGCCCATCGATGGATCTTGACAATGCACAGCTGAAGCTGGCACTGTACTCCAGAAAAGTCTTCCCCTGTTGCATAAAGTGCAAAGATCTCTATAAAAAGCAAGAAATCAGAATTCTTGATGCATAAACTGTATAACGTTACCAATTTTTAAATCAAAAAAGACATTGGAAGAAAATACTGCCTTTAGAAACACCCAACTCCTGTCCATGTATGTCAGATAGAGTGGAACTTACATGAACATGGAATTTGCACTCGGCCAAGAAGTTGTGAATGTATAAATAACACGTTTCATACAGCAGTTGGTCTGGGAGGGTTCACCTGCGCTTGCATACACACTGTGCACTGGGGTGGTGCAAAAATGCTCCCAGACTGAGCAATTGTCTATATGATGATAGTTTAAGTGAATTTAAATCTTTACAATGAAATTCAGAACAGAGTGGATGCAGATTTGTATTATTAAAGATCATATCTTTTTTTTTTTTAAATTGTCTGAATACAAGGAAAGCCACGGATCTTGATGTTGGAGACCTGTACCTATGAAGACTGAGGCCTGTACCTCTCAGCCTTTCAATGTTTACAGCATACTGGTTATTGACTGAGGCGTGTACCTCTCAGCTTTTAATGTGAACAGCAACCTG
Source organism: Monoplex corrugatus (assembly GCA_030674185.1). NCBI lineage: Eukaryota > Metazoa > Mollusca > Gastropoda > Littorinimorpha > Ranellidae > Monoplex > Monoplex corrugatus. The sequence continues at coordinate 48,735,587 of CM060306.1, read as the reverse complement.
TTTATTGGTCTCTCACAGAAAGTAGGCCCTACTGTATCACAGATAACGGCATACGAAAATTGTTACTGTCTGCCATGTTCCAAAAACTGTAAACCAACCTGTCTGAATGCTGACTGCACTATTGCTCTTATCCCAACTGTTACTACGCATTTCAAAAGAATCATCTTCTCTAAGAATCGTCTTCTGTATATTTTTAAAAGAAACCACACAACATCTAAACCCATTCCAGTTTGCATGCAAGCAAAACAGTTCTACAAATGATGCTAAATTTGCACATTTACATCATGCAAATAATGTGATACATTTGAAAAGACCTGGCTGATTGTACTATGTAGGCCTACTTTTTAAATTTTTTTTCTCTCTTCAGTTTTTAATACAATTCAACCACTTCTAATGGCAGCTATCTCAGCTGAGCTTCTAAAGATGTAAGAGGCTTGTTCTAGGGATGCTTAAATTTTAGGAACAATGAACCCAATCTGTTAAATATCAAACAGCACTTTCCTCTCCCAGGAATGTTTCAAACAGCTCTTTCCGAAGTAGCGTACTGTTCTTTCCCAAGTCTGGTTTACAGTCTAAACAAATGATTGCAAAGGCAACACCTCTACTCTTCTGATACTTTAACAATTCAGTAACAGAAGATCTGTCCAATTCTGACATACCAATAACTTACTTTTAAGTTCAAAAGTTTGTCAAGTGGTGTGATGAAAATCATTTTAATTTGAAAGTGAGAAAAACTAAAGAAATGCTCACTGGCTTCCACAGATCTCCAGATGCTGTGCCTGATCTTTTTACAAAATGTGTTAAAAGTTGTAGATTTGAAGCAATGTAAGTAGGCCTACCAGTACCTCAATACATTTTTAGGGAACAAGCTGGATTTTTTAATCTTATATTATTATCTTTTTCTTCTTCTTCTTCCTTTTTTCCTTTAATTCTTCCTCTTTTCCCTTAACTCTGTGAAGAGTGGTGTTGTAGCTTCTTTCAAGGTTGCACTGCACTGTAGTTTTGCAAGTTTTTAAAAAAAACTTTCTGATGCCTAGATTCTACCAATGTTATGATATGGATCAGAAATATGGAGATATAACAAGTGTAACTCACTGGAAAAAGTATACCTGCTCATTTGCAAAAGATGTTTGAAGGTTTCATTCAGAGCCTTAACTAATTTAGAATACGCACATGTTCATTTGCAACATATGTTTGAAGGTTTCATTAAGAGCTTTACAGTAACAAATTTAGTATACAATAATACACACTTGTTTGTTTGCAAAGATTTTTGAAGGTTTCATTTAGAGCTTCAACGAATTTAGCATACACACCTGTTTGTTTGCAAGAAATTTTTGAAGGTTTCATTATGAGCTTCAACTAATTTAGTATACGCAAAGTTGGGAAGACATCCACTGTAGGCCTACATAAAATCTGCAATTAGTCGTATTAGATATTGGTTCAGACTATTAACAGCACAACAAGAAGCAGACTACTCAAAATCTGAGTACAACATGTTATTAGAAATTGCTAAAGTAGATCATATAATCTGGGTAGGCCTACCTCGTGTGCAAAGTTTGCTGTGCTATAGTATAATTGGTTTTATCATGTTTGGCTGTTTTGTGATGTTGGAAACAAGGTGTTTTTACAAGCATTTAGACGCAGATTAAGAGATAGTTTTTGTCAAGAATGGTTTTCATATCTTGAAAATCATCAGATATATACCACCACCCCCCCCCCCTCCGTTTTTTTTTTTTTTACAGTGAATATAAAAGCTGTCTTCAAAAGAAAAATATAGGGCCTACTGAATTAATCAAAATGATCAACTACATAACAACCTTCTTGTAATGTTTGATTGGGTTCTGAAAATAAACTGTCATATGTTCAAGTATTCTCCTGTTCTTGAAAAAGATGATGTCCATTCTGTTTATCTGAACCAGAAGACAATGTCCACATCACATGCCTCTATCCTTGATATACTGGTCTGAGAACCAAGTTTCTAATTAATCATACTATACTGTTTCATGTTCAGATAACTAAACTGTTCACAAGTGAAAATATCATTTTCAACAACAGGAAATTCATTATGTTATGTAAACGACCTGATTAATCATACTATACTGTTTCATGTTCAGATAACTAAACTGTTCACAAGTGAAAATATCATTTTCAACAACAGGAAATTCATTATGTTATGTAAACGACCTGATTAATCATACTATACTGTTTCATGTTCAGATAACTAAACTGTTCACAAGTGAAAATATCATTTTCAACAACAGGATATTCATTATGTTATGTAAACGACCTGATTAATCATACTATACTGTTTCATGTTCAGATAACTAAACTGTTCACAAGTGAAAATATCATTTTCAACAACAGGAAATTCATTATGTTATATAAACTAATAAAACAACATAAGTGACTGGGTGACCTAACTGGCTAAATTGCGGTTTTGTTTAACAATGCAATTGCAGGGGAAAAAATGAATTACACGTACGAGAATGATTATGTGGTACGAGTGTGCTGTGTGCCCTTACATGTGTGTCGATTCAGTATTAATTAAGGCACGATTCAATTCTTTAACACTGTTGGTTTCAATACAACGTCTGCCTTTATACGTTTGATATTTGATGTATTGCAGTTACCAAATCTTTGTGCATTTGTAAAATTGCTGTAACCCCTATTGTAAGGGGCTGTTGGCCTTATACAATACATTTCATGTTCATGTTCGTTCATTTGTCTGTTTAGACTCTTAGAGTCATTGGGGTGCTGCACTAAAGAACTCTCCATCAGATCTGTCGGTTGTGTGTCAAAGCCCGTGTCTGCAAATGGTTTCTCTGTTCATTCTGCGATGTTATGAGTTTATTGTTTTCTCTGTCTTCCCCTCCATCTCCCTCCCTCAACAGTTCCCTGGAGAACTTATCTAGCATGGCCACTGAATATTGTTACACAGCCAAATCAGTGTAGTTTTTCTTAACTGATGTCGGTAGATCTTCATATGGTCCCAGTGTACAGCTTTATGGTTTGGGGCACTTGTTCACAGGTGATATGATCTGCATATCCGACATTTAGCATCATGCAACAATATTTCATTTCCATGGCTTGGATTCATCTTTTTAAAATCTGCTGTGAAGGTCCATGTCTCATAAGCATACAGGATGGATATAACATGAACGTAAGAGCCAGATCTTGATGGACATGTTCTTGTCCTTCCATACTGATTTCAGCCTAGGCAGTGCTGTTGTCGTCTCTGCTGCCTTTGACTTTTGGCTTGGATCCCTCATTACTAATGATGGATCCCAGGTAAGTGAATTGCTGAACAGTTCCTAGCTTCCCTTCACTGACAGTTATACCACTGATAGTTACAGGGGTGGTGTGGCTGACCATCAGTGTGGTCTTCTCATCGCCAAATTTCCCCACCAAATCTTGTCAATGTTTCATCTAATCTTTTAACAAGCTTGGCAATTTCTTGCTCATTGCCTGCCAGGCCAATGTTACCTGCAATGTTAAGGTTCGTGATGATTCTTCTTCCAATGTTGTTTATGCTGACATGATCTTCAAGTGTGTCAGTATCTATGGATTCTGATGAGTATTAGGTGTGTGTGTGTGTGAGAGTTATGATCTTCGTTGGCAAGGGGGGGGGGGGGGGGGCATGCTCACTCTTATTCTGTGTTCAAGCCTTGTGTGCGTATGGGAGGAAGCGAAGGGGAAGATAACGGATGCAGAAAGTGTGGTGTGCACACGCGTCTGAAATGCTGTCATATAATCTCAAGTTCGATGGTGATCTTAGAATGCAAATTGTATCTTTTTTTGACATCCTATTCTGTGCAGAAAATGCTCAGTTTCACAGAAATTTTCACAGAAGCAGTAGGCCTATCTGGTGTAGTTTGCATTTATGCTTTGAATGGTTATGTGTATGAATGTCGCAGTCGTTTCTGTTACTTTTTTGGGCTGTACGTTTTGCTTGTTCGCTAGAGTCAGTATGTACGAGAAACAGTGATGTTTTATGAATTGTGTGGGTCTTCGGACATTATGGGTGAAACTGAAATTTGATTTTGTTTAATCCCTCAAGTTAATAAGTCTGACAAGTCTCATATGTTAATGTTTGTGTTTAGTAAGAGCCTATGACTGCACAAGTTTATTATGACTCATATGAGCCTGTGACTGCACAAGTGACTTTCCTTGTGGAGGAATGATTTACTATTGAACTGAACTGATGTGTTCGAGATACACACTGAGAAGCGGGACTAGACAGCAGCCCTGATGAATTCCAACCGAAGTATGGAACCACTCTCCAATTGAATCCTATGTAACTACTGCTCTGGTTGCTTTGGAATATTGTTACTGAGAGAGTTAATGTTCAATTTCTTCGTTGTGGCCTACAGTGCCTCTTGCCAGACCGTAAAATGCTTTCTTGAAGCCTATGAAGATGCTAGAACTCCTAGTGTTGGAGATGTTTTTCACAAAATATCAATAATTAACTCAATCGTATCAAACCATATCATACGATGAGACACTCACAGCAAAAATTGAACATGAACTGCATCGTAGATGACATAGGCCTACATAATAAAAATGTCTTGTCAAAGACAGAGGAATACCTGAAGGAGACTGATCACAGGCAAGTACTACTATTTTTCTTATGATGCAGCCTCCCCTTCAACCATCAGAATGGTCTTTACATACAGCTATAGTGAAAGTGGCAGCAATGCGAAGATGACTAACAACTTGAGCAAGACCTGTAAAGAGTAAAATGTAAGGAATGCATTTATTTGCTCTCTCTGGTGTGTTTTGCCATTGAACAAAATCGTTTCTAAAAATAGTATTTATGGATTCTAGCTCTGGATATGGAAAATATGTATGTGCAGTATGGTGGAATTCTCTCTCTCTCACACACACACACATACACACACACACGCGCGCGTCATTTTTCTCCAATTAGTGATCAAATTTGCAGTAACGTTTTTGTTTTGTTTTAAATGTAAATGGATTCTGCCATTTATGTTATCAAACTAGATCAGGTTATGAACTTTTCTTTTCCAGCAAATCAAACTTGGTTATCCTTAGTAAGTTAGTATGATATTTTAATTGTGGCTTTTTTTTTAAATTGGCTAAAATTTGTTAATTTCCTGGTGTCTCAACCACCAAAAAGCTGTGTCTCCATCGAGTTCAAGTGTATACTGCTTACAGCCTAGCTAATCATTGGAGCAACATCAGGGCTAACATCACATTATAACTAGGCCTACTTGTTAGTTTAATTAAAAAGACAACATTTAAAAACCAGCTCATGATTATCCTTTCAAGTCTAAAATGCATAAAAAATCTTTCCTACAGTAAGATCATATAATATGAAATCTATTGATTTCTTGTAAAAATTTGAAAACTGCATCAGGAGGAACATTTCTGAAAATGTTTATTTAAGGAGTTTAAGGAGTCTGCTGTATAGTGCTTATGTCTCACATCATGCTAGTCCAAGCATTCAAAAATAAGGTGTCTGATGCAGATTGGCTTGTCGCATGTTATGTAGCCTACAATGGAGCTTCTTTGTTTTTTAAAAAGTTGTGAGGTGAATGTAGAATGTGTGATCCATGTGTAACCTATATAACACTCTCTTCTATGGTTCCCAGAACAGATAGGCCAGGACGGATATGGAAAAGTTTGTTGTCTGTCTCATTGTTCCAATCCTCCAGCCAGAGATTTCTGACACAAGTTTGCATTTTAGGTCTCAGACCTGTGCAAAGGATGAAGGATTCTGACATCTTTTTCGTAATGATAACGCAATCTTGGCAAGGCAGTCGACCTTTTCACTGCCTCAAATACCAATGTGGCCAGGAACCCAGCAAAAACAATGTTGTAACGATCAGTTTTAAGAGTGGGACAGAGTTCAAAGAATTTCAGAAGTTCTTGGTGACTGATATTTTGGCCAGCAATTGTCTGCAAAGCAGACAGGGAGTCTGAACAGGTAAGAAAGTCTTTATGCTTAGACTGGACACCATTTTTAGTGCCATGAGTCTGAACAGATGAGAAAGTTTTAAATGCTTGGATTGGGACACCATATTTAGTGCCAAAACCAGTGCAGTCAGTTTGACGGTACAGATGATACTGTCTGATGGAATGTCTTTTGAAAATGATTCGGTGGGGACAGCAGAACAGAAGGTAACAGCAGTAACACCTTCGTCAGACTCTGATCCATCTTCATGATCTTGAATATTTTGTGGACTGATGGAAATTTTTGACAGAATTCTGCATAAAGAGTCTTGTGTGCCAGTGAACTGGTGGAGTCTTTACTGAAGGAAGCAATATCAAAACATGCCTTGGGTGTTTAAAAGGCCCATGGTGAACTGTTTGAAAGTTTGGAGAAATCAGAAGCAACTGCTAAATCTGCCTGCCTTTTGTGTGTGCGGATAGATAGGCCTACAGATTCCATAAAGACAAAGGTGAGCAGTCTGAAAATTTGGAGAAATCTGAAATGAATGCTAAATCTGTATCTACCATTTGCATACATGTGCAGATGGATGCAGATTCCGAAAGAAGAAGTAACTCAGATTTTCTTCAAATCTGTTAAATTTTGAGCTGAAGACTTATTTGCAAGCTGGGTTTTCTGGTTTAGAGAACTCTTTTAAGAAGAAATTTAAAGTTGGTTTCAGTCTATGGTTGGAGAGGGCGATTCCCCTGCCTCTGCATACAAACTGTATACAGGGATTGTTCTGAATGCTCCAAGAGGTGGAGGCCTTGATGGTGAATGGGTTCAACTTCAAGTATTTTTAGGTAGAAGGGTCTTGCAAAGCCATACACAACACAGCCACAGTCAAGTTTAAAGAGAATTAAGGGTCTGTAGAGTAGTTCAGTGTTTTCTTATCAGCATCCCAAACCACATGTGCTACGACCCGAAGAATGTTTTGAGCTTTCTGGCATGAGGTTTTACGATGTCAGATATAATAAAATTCAACTTCTGACAAAGAAAAAAAAAGAAAAAAACATGACTCCTAGAAAAATGAATTAAAGATGTGTTCAACGGTGCTTCTTCCTAATCCTACGTGGAATCCGGCCTGTTCTTCAGCAATACTGGTATTTGCTGTGGCTGTAATCTGTTCAGTGATTTTGAGCATTAATTCGCAATGCTGATTATAACACTAATAACAACAGGCAATATCAGTCAAGGCTTCAACCTGTCTTCAAAAGCTTGGATGTTTTAAAGCCAATAATTGTATTTTCCATTCTTTTTAATAACTGCTTTTTGGAGTTTGTTGTAACATACTTATCTGTATGAAAGCACAGTAAATTTGGGTGTAGTAAAGATTTGTTTTGGACAGGTTAGGGTATGTCGGAGAAAAGATTGTGGGTCAAAAGCAGATGAGTGGGTAGCCAGATGTACAGATGTCATTGAGGTATTTCACGCTAGGATGATTGCATATGACCAAACTCATATCCTAACAAACCAGTATGAAGTCTTGCCATGAAGGAGGCCTTTTTGTTCTTTCATATATAGAATAAAATACTTAATGTACACAAAGTTCCCCCCTACCCCCCCTTGCAAATATATCCAATTTTTGTAATCAACACAAAGTTTGAAGTACGCATGTATGGTGGGTATATACAGAACTTTGTACGGTATTTGTATGTGTGTGCGCACTTTGAACTGTATCTGTATATGTGTGCACATGCATTAGCCTATAGGCCTATAATATGTGTGTATACAACTGCATTCAAATATAGGGCCTATTTGTTTTATATTTAATTTACTGATTAATTCATTTTAACAATGGTGGTGGTGCCTGTCCTGGTGATGGTGATGTATGAATGTACATGGTGGTATGGACTGTTATTGTTTGTTATAGATGCTTAAAGCCCAGCCAACTGCACACAGTATATCAGGGCTTTAACCATCTCAAAAAGTACACCATGCCTCGCACAAGATTATGGGAGAAAAAAGGAAAAAAAGAGACTGATTTCACATATGAATGCCCTTGCACACATAATCTAAGGATATGCACTTAATTTGACCCACTCTGCGCAATTTATCACTAGGGGTTTTACAAAACATACCTGAATACAAATGTAACCATAACTAAGGACACTAATAATATAGACATGGGCCTAAATTACCTTAAACTGCTACTGAAATATACTATATATAAATGGACCTAAATTACCGTACAACGCTTCTACACATCACATTTCCTTAAAGCCAAAAATGTATTTCATACATATACCCAATTATTACTCCTAAGAAAAAGTAATAAAACTTTACTGAACACATACCAGTAAAACAAAAAAAATGATAGGATAAAATGACAGAAAGCAAAGGAATAAGGCAAAAACAAAGAGAGTGACAGAAGAGTAAATTTCTAGCACCCAATTTCCATAAGTGGGGATATAAATTATCCAAAAAGAGCCCCTGGCATCCCCACGAGCAGAAAGGGTATGGATGTGTACATGCTTTAATTAATATCATTTATTTTACATGAGACAGAGTTTATGTTCTTGTTACAGCATTCTAATATAAATCTTTTACTGGTTTTGTTACATTATTGTGGAAAACCGGAGTGCACTTTCTCTCAAAAACCCCAAATTCTGAAGATATGATAAAATAAGCCAATTAAATTTCAAAAACCCCAAATTCTGAAGATATGATAAAATAAGCCAATTAAATTTCAAAGTGATGTCATAAGTTTCCAAACCAAAGAAAACAGCCAGAATCTGACATATTAAAGAAGGCATTCCAATTCATAGTTTTTAGTTGATCAGATGATCAACTGCTGGGTATTGGTTTTGGATTCCACACTCTAAATTTCACAGCAGAAGCACACTGATCATCTTCTCAATGAATTTACACAAGCAACTGGTTAGACCACAAGGATGGCAGTAATACTAATAGGGCTTTGTCAGGTTTGAGTATGGATATGGGGGAATGAACAGGAATTAACTAAGCTGGTACAATGCTTTGAAAACACTGAAACAGCTTGCACAATGGATACTAGAGTTGAAAAGACCAAGCTGATGAGGAACAACACCAATGACATCAACAGTGACATCACCATCCAGGACGACAACTTGCAACAGATCACCACTTCAATTTAAAAAAAACTGGGGATGAGAGAGGAATGTCAGCTGCAGTGCTTTCCAGAATTACATGGATAACAGCAGCACTCACAAAAACATCATCATCTTGATGAGCTCTAAAATAAGGCTGATACACTCCTCTGTCATGTCTGTTTACATTTGTGAAACACGGATTTTCTCTGACAAACAAAAGGCCAAAGCCATGGAAATGAGTTATCAAAAGATTCTGAGCACCTGATACACTGACCATATCACCAATGAGACTAAACAGCAGAATTTAACAAGCTATTGGCCCATCTGAAAACTTGCTGATTACAATCAGATGCAAAATGAAATGGAGTAAAAAGACATCAAATGGAATGGTATAGACATGGCAAATATCCTCAGTCCTTGCAAAAACCATCCTGCAAGGGACAATCTCAAGGAAGAGGAGAAAGAAAGACGGCACAAAAAGAGACGGGACAACATCCAATAATGCACAGGCCAGAACTTCAGCAGGACCCAGGTAGTGGCAGAGGACTGAGAAAGATGGTGGAAATTCGTTGCAACATTATCAGTTATGCTCATCAGGATACATAATAACGTAATAACGAAGGCTCTCCCTTGAGAAGAAAAAAAAAAGGGGGGGGGGGGGGAGAGAGAGAGAGAGACCCTGTTGTGTTGTGCATGTAAGTTTAAACACTCAGAAAGACTCCCAAACAGGAATCTGGAAGATGTTTCAGGAAAGTCTAGTAAATGTCACTGTGGCTTTTTCATGCATTCAATAAACTTTAGTGATCTTTATCTTTAGTTTCCAAACTTGTAGGCCTTCAACAGTAGGCATCAAAAATAATGAAGCAAGTATCAGTCATCTTTTTCCCCAACATCTAAATTCATTCTTTTCAATAAAAAAAAAATGTATGAATAGTAAATGATAAAACAAACAAGAATATATTCATATTATGGAAAAAAAAGTCCTAATTTTCAATAACTGACCCCTATTCCTCTTTTCAGCCCTCTAGTCCTAGGTTCTATCAACTTAATCAGTGATTTGGTCAAACAGGTCATAATTTTATGATGGAAAGTAACTTAGTTAAGTATGGATCCTATCAATGCCAAAACTTACCTGCCAGAAAATCACTTCATCCTATGTCTGTTCACTTTACAGTTTCGGATCTACTAGACAATCACTTCGTCCTATTGTTCATTTTAATGTTTCAGATGGAGATAAAATTTCAGATCTAAGGGATCTAAACTTTAGATCTATTTTTAAGTGGATAGAACTTTTACATGTGGAGTGCATCAAAACATTTTTAGATTTTATCTAATGAAATGGATACAACTAGATAAGAAGAGGATTTATAATATGGATCTACAAGGACCTGTCTCTGTAAGCAAGAAAATATTTGGATGGTCCAAAACATATGCAAACATGTACAATGATTAAGAGATCAAACACACATATAACAGTCAAAAGTATTATCCTTTGTTATTCAGCTTCCAAGATATCCTACTAATGTTCAATCATCATTAAATTATTACTTTCCTGTTTCAAAAGATTACTAAGTTCAGTCTATAAAATAAATCTGTTTTTCAATCATTTTGTCAGTTTCTGTGAACAAAATGAGAAAATGTCTGTGAAAAAAATTGTCAACAAAAAGTTCTCCGCTGCGTGTGGCTGCATATTTCCCAAATTTGGGTCACAGCTTCATTTTGTAGGTAGTCACAAATATGCAAAGGTTTGTTAGAACTAACCTACTAATTGGGTCACAGTTTGACCAAAAACATATCACACTGAAAGTGATTTCGAATATATTTATAACCAGATCTTCATTCTATCAACCTTGAACCAAAGGAGCCAAGTTATCTCAAAGCCTGAGCTCCACAACAAAATCAGGATTTTCCGCTAGTGTCTATTCCTGATATGCCAGGAATTTGGCTGAGACAGTAGTGACAGTCAAGATGGAAATTCTTGATAACCAGAGAATATGGTCTCAGAGGGTTAATCCAATTAGGAAAAACCAAGAGTAACCCTGTTAAGGACCTCCGTGATGATGCTTCAATGTAAATGGGAATAACTCATTGTTTGGGAAACTGTGAGTGTGATCCAAGATGAGCAAAAATTGTCTGGAAGAATTTCTCTGATCTAGATTCAATACTCACCTATGTGTAATACCCTTACTCACCTATGTGTAATACCCTTAACAAATGCGGTACAGAATCACTAGTAAATAACCCAAAAAAGTTAACCATTTTTGCTTGCTTGAGGAGTGTTCTGAAAATCAAGGTTCTGAAATGTCTGATTTGGCAAGTAATGCTGTATCAGTATATACGGCTGTAAAGTCTGGACATGCAGAAAAGCATATATAAGACTGGTGCAGCAGAGATATGATTCAACAGATGACTTCTTAAAATCATATAGACTGATGAGAGAACAAATGAAAGCATTTTGAAAGAACTCACAGTCACAATCCAATGTCAACTGCTGGCAAAAAATCAACAAAAGAAAAATTAAATACATCGGCCATGCAATCCGCAACATGAACACAACCCTGATAATGACAGTTTAACAAGTTTAGGCAAAATGAAATCTGGGCAGACCATCTACCTCGTATACGATCACCAACATCAGCAGTTTGAAGGTCTATAAAGCAGCACAGAAAAGTCAAGAGTTAATGGAAGAGAGTTGTGACATCAGCTGCTGTGGCTATCATCAAACTCCTTGATGTTGATGCGTGATGGGTAATGATTTTAAGCCTAGAAATGAACCACACCATTATGATGAAAGCTATACAAACTCTTCTGGTTATGTTGTACTCCCGTACCAACTTTGGTAGAAATTCAACAACTACGTTCACTCATTTTTATTCTTGATTTTTAACATATGTGACCACAGATTCCTAGGTTTTAATGGGCATGCCTCAATTCTTGGATCACTGTGAACAAATGTATCGATCTATGCAAGAATAGCCACCAGCCAGAGTATATTCCTTTATAAGTTTGAGATCTGTATGCTTATAACAGATGGGGGAAAAATCAAATTAATGAATTTGTCTACTCTGTAACTTTTCATCACTTAAGAAAAAAATGATGCTTTATAAAATTTATACCCAACATTCATTTTCCTATCAAATTTCTTTTGGTCTAACCTCTACAGCCAGACAATACACTGAAAGCACAATAATTGTCATTTTTATTAAACATGTTGTTTCCTAGAGAATCCGAGCTTAAACTTGCTGATAGATAATGTACTGAAGATAGAGATTACATTACACTGCCTCTAACAATTTTTGGTTTTAGTCCTGCCTAGCACATACTAACAGAAATGTTTGTGTTTTACTTACTTTGGACTAACTTTGGACAGCTTTAATTAAATATAATACACCATATAAAGTAAAACCAACAGCTTTTGGTGACAAATTATAAAAATGGTACAATTACTATGGAATTCAAAGACAAAATATTAGAAGGGAAGAGTACGTTAAAGACCTTCATGATGATCTCAGAAAGGAGGAACACTCAAAAGAATGATTGCTGAAGGAATGATGCAAGTTAGAGAATGCATTAAAGATGAAACCAGGAAAAGCTCCAGGACCAGACAATGTAGGCCTACTATAATTAAATTATTAATACGATTGAGACTCTAGAAGAATTTGGTATTGAAGAAGCAACAGTCCTCTTAAATAAAATTTTCAACACTAGAAAAATCCCTAAGATATCTCAAAATCAGTTTTCATTGCACTTCCAAAGAAAGCAGGGGCTATAGAACGTGAGCTCCATCATACAATCAGTTGACAAGTCATGTGACAAAAATTCTATTAAGAATAATCATGAGGTCATGGAACACAATCAAAACAGAAATAGCAGAAGAACAATGTGGATCTGTGAAAGGGTAAGAAACTATTATTGCCATGTACAATGGAAGAATCTCACTGAGAGATCAATACACTCAGTTGAATAAGGATTTCTGTCGATTGGGTAAGACACAAAGAATTGATCAACTAAATGGAAATGCTCAATCTTCATGGAAAAGATCTAAGAAAAATAAAGAATACGTATTGGGAACAAACAACAGCAATCAGAATAGAAAATAATACAAGCTCTTTCCAAAATATCAAGAGTGGTTAGGCAGGGATGTGTTATGTCACCAGATTTGTTTTCATTCTAAATCAAAACCATCATGAGAAACTTAGATGTCCTGGGATGCAGGCTGAAGGAAAAATGATAAACATTCTTCTTTAAGCAGATGATACCATTCTAACTGCAGAAAATGAAAAAGACCTACAAAAATCTTGTGAATATAACATAAAAGCAGAAATAATGAACTAGAGCTAAATAGTGCAAAGACTGAAGTCATCATTATCATCATCAGGTGCCTTGCCACAGGGTGTAGGCAATCATGGCCCTTCATCTGTTTCCATCTCTTGTTGCCTCAAAAGCACCTCTTCCACCCTCTTTGTCTTCAGCCACTCTGCAAGTCCGTCCAACATCTCCCTGGTGCTCTCTTTCCCTCCAGCTTTCCGGTTGTGATCAGGTGCTCCAATTCCCCTTTCCTCATAAAATGGCCTATAAATGTTGACTGTCTTTTCCTAATCTTCCTTATGAATGATCTACCTGTGTCTGCCTCCATCAAGACTGTCTCGTTTGTTTTCTTTGCTGTCCATGGAACTCTTAACATTCTTCTTAGAAACCACACCACGGTTGCCTCAATCTTGTTCTGGCTTTGCTTGTTGACTGTCCACACCTCACAACTGTACAACAGTACTGGTTTTATATAACATTCAAGAACTCTCTTCCTAATGTTAATTGATAGGCATTTGTTGGTTAGAATGCTTTTCATCTTCTTGAATGCTATTTTGGCTTGGCCGATTCTGCTGGCTGTTTCTGATGTGCATCTGCAATCTGGTGAAATTATCGTTCCCAGGTATTTAAACTTATCAACCTGTTTCAAGGTTATGCCATTTGCTGTTATTTTGCATGAGGGGATTTCATGTTTTCACTGATCACCATGACTTCAGTCTTCCTGCTGTTTAGTTCCAACCCCTTACCTTTGCTTTCTATTTCTAGTATATTCACAAGGTTTCGTAGGTCCCTTTCATTTTCTGCAATTAGCACTAAGTCATGGTAATCAATAAAATTAAAACAGGAAATCCCCTCAAGTAAAATAACAGCAGTTGGCACAACAATGAGACAAGTTGGTAAGTTTGATTATCTAGAAACGGTCATTTCACCAGACAGCAGATGCACATTAGAAATATCCAGCAGAACTGGCCAAGCAAAACCAAAATGCATTCTTACCAACAAATCCCTATCAATTAACATCAGGAAGAGTGTTCTTCAATGTTACTTCAAACCAATACTGTTTTGTGGATGCAAAGCCTGATTAATCAATACACAAAGTCAGAACAAGATTGAAGCAGCTGAACTGTGGTTTCTAAGAACAATGTCAAAATTCCACGGACAGCAAACAAAACACATCAGTCTTAAAAGAAGCAAACACAAAAGGAACAGAAATGAAGAAAAAAAAAATTACGAAAAGAAAAGCAAAGAAAAGGGCAGTTTATGAAGAAAGAAATTTGAGCACCTAGTCACAACAGGAAAGATTAATGGAAAAAGAGCACCAGGTGTCTAGACCCAGGGATAAAATATTGGACAATTTTGCAGAGTGGATGAAGACAGAAAGGATACATGCAGCAACAAAAGACAAAACAGTGTGATCGCCAATTCCATGTGGCAAATTACATAATGTCGTAATGATGATGATTTTTTGTAAGTCAAACTTACATCATCGAGTGAGAGTTCAAAGTGAAAGTTGGCCAGGAAATATGTTAAAACATTTTAAAATGATACATCCCCTTCAAAATAAACCAGCCAAGTAAATGAAAACCCGAGTTTCACAAAGCATGACTTTTTTTTAACACTATTAACTTGGGCACCGTTAATGTTTGAGATTTGATCTAAATGCCACTGGAAAGAGCATTTCTTCTACTTTTAAGTGATATGACTATCTTCATATCCCCCAAAAATGAACTTTGGTCCCCTTTTGTAAGAACAGGTTGCATTTTTAACATCATAACTTTTAACTAATGGTACTGAATGAGTGCTACTTATATATATAATTTTATCTGCAAGGATATTGTCAGAGTGGCCTGACCATCTTGTTTTTCTTCTCTGAACTGCTTCTAAAGCATAATTACCAAAGTTATCTGATGTATACTCAGTTACAGCTTCTGAAGTACCATTTACTGACTTTTGGTTTACTTAGGGTCATGTGCGTAACAATTCCATTACCCTGCTTTGTATAATTGTGCTGATGCTAACATCTAACTTAAATTATACTGGTCTACTTCAATACCTGCTGCAGTCTTAGCTCTGGCCACTAAAGACAGCAATATTGCACAGCTGATATCAACTGTATCAAAGGTCATGTTAAAAACTGAAAATTACAATATCCTGTAAACTAGCACTTTTTACAATATGCGCTGGTAGTCATCAGTGCTGATCTGTTTTATAATTGCTCTACTACAAGAAGCTGTCATTATATATAAAAGATGTGAACAAAACTCATTTACTCTGAAAACATCTGAGTAAAATATATATGCAACTACACTGTTAGTGTTACAGCCCAAAGTGAAGAAAAGTAGGGTTGTCTCCCTTGCAATATGGGTGCAGCTATTTTTTCTGTTTGCAAGGGAGACAACCCTTTTTTCCTGTCTTGAGGAAGTAACATGTACCTGCATATACTGTACTTGGCAATGCAGTCCCATGCAGTCAATTACAAGGGTGCAACTTAGAAAAAGTAAAAAAACTGAAAAGGGTCAGGGGCCGGCAGCGCCCTGTATGGGGGGGGGAGGGGGGGAGGGGGGGGGGAGGGGGTGGGGGGGGGGGAGGGGGGAGGGGGGGGTGGGAGGGGTATGCCCCCCAGATGCTGAAGCTTTTTCAAAAAACGGATTTTCCGTTTCTGACTCTTTTGAAAAAACGGATTCTGTCATCAAACGGAAAAAGTTGCACCCATGCAATTACTTCTTTAAAAAAATCAGCTTTGTGACTAGTTTGAGCTTCAAAGCAAATTGTATAAATTAACAGCCTGCTGACAATAATTTGTGAATCATGATACCAGAAAATGTGCGGTTTTGGCTTCTTCCAAATGGTGACTAAATCAACTGTGTTCAAAAATCTCCCTGTAGTGCATGTATAACAAATGAAATCAAGTCAGTTTTGTCAAGCTTGAAAATTGAAGTTTCTCCTTCACAGGTTGTAACATTCCCAAAATCTAGCCTACCTGCCAACTGCAGTTGATAATATTACAGTGTAACACACTAACAGATATTTTTAAATAAAAGAAAGTGACTGCCAGGTCTTGCATAACTAACAATAACAGAATAAATGCAGATAATACTTTAAGCACCAAGAAAAGGAGAGTATAGCAGTTTAATGTCTTCCTTGCAATGGTGAGCACAAAACAGGATACAACTTCACGGGAGGGGAAAAAAGATCCGCTATACATATTTTCAACAGCAAAATTTAAGCTCCTTCGTCACCCCGTGGCACTGGTCTGAGCACAGACTTGATTCCGGAAACCACCGACATGGCTAACGATCGAAAGAAAACATAAATTTCACAAATCGGAGTGTTGGAAAAAAACGAATAACAAAATACGTGAACAAACTTTTCTTAAATCCGTCAGTACCACTGACAATTCAACCATGCAGTTCAAGGTTGTCGCGGATGTTCGGAGATTTTAAATTCTGCTTGCAACACCAAAGAAGCCTAAGTTCCGCCATGGTAAAGCAGACATCGCGCTTCCTGGTGGCCTGCTCGACCGAGGTACTAGACTCAAATCACAAGCAATGAAACCATCAACGGCATTGCCGTTGAGTTTACGTGCCTTTTTGACATTACAAACACCAGTAAAATTATCAAGCAGTCACATTTATAACAGAAAACCAAGACATTCGCTTCACCTGGTAGGAGAGTAACTGATTGCTGCAGACCAAGGCTGGTTGTCGGCAGGCAAAGTTATGCGCACAGTCTTTGCGCTGGGCTGTTTGCGGAATACACGGAACACTGACAAATCATATGTGAACGAACGTAACCGTGACGGTTTTTCGTTGTGCATTCAGTTAAATGCTTCATCTGGTGTGCTTTGCACCATATGTTTGGCATTTTCGACGTCATTTAGCCTACAAAGGAATCAAATACCAGTGACACAGTCACAACGCTGCGGCACAGTGTCAGCTGTCGCTTCAAAAAGTCAGTAGTCTTGCCTTCGCGATAGTAAGTTCGGTGGGGACTTCACCAGAGCAAAAACGAGAATAGTATAAATAGTCTTGAACTGCCCCTGTGCCAGCTTAGATTTGCACTGGCATTTTGTTCTACCGTAATGCAGACCTTAACTATAGTTTAGGTGTATAATTTTATAAGAAGTTGATGTATAAATTTTGCTATTTGGAAATAATATGTCTGCAAACTAATCTTATGTAACCGGATCAAAATGATCACAAGTTACTGAAACAAGTATGCAATAAAAACAACAACAATCAATTACCATAATAATGGTCAGTCAGTTATCACCCTTTTATTGATTTGACGGTGTTTCAGGGTAAACAGTCATAGGTCCTGATCATCCTGTTTGGCAGCAGCAAGCTTCAGCCAAGTCGTTTTCCTCAGTAGTCAAACTGAATTCTTTGGCGGAAGTCCAAACTGTGTTCTAATCTACAGTTCAGAGCTGATCCCATTTACTCTACTAAGCTACAGTAGCCTAGTCACTTACAAGCCGACACCCCCAGCCGTGCACACTGCAGATCTCATCATGCCAACAAGGCCTCGGCCTAGGATCGGTTGCATCAGTTTCACTTTTTTAACCTGCTAGGCTACCAACCAGCTGCTGCTCAAACCTTTGCCACATCAAGTTTTTTTGAAAATACGTTCTTAGGGTTTTTATTTTTCTCGTGTCCTTGTGTGAAAATAAAATGCCACAAAAGGTTCCAAATAGGGACTTTAATTAATGCGGTCCATGATCACGCATATCAGATCAGGCACCGTATTCAGTTCACCCATATGATTCCCCTGTTCCTGATCGCTGCAGTGTTTTCACAGCCAGCCAATGTATTGATCGTTGCAATTTCTGGCTGTAGACAAATAGGCCAATGGACAGCTTTTATATAAATTATAGTAAATTCATCTCCAGCGCCTCTGCAGTGAATGGAAAGACACAATAAGTCATGTACTCCTATAGCAACTCATATCACTTGGCGTGACTTTAGACAAGATTACGTTTCACATTTACTGCGCAGATGTGTCGGTTGAGTGATAATGAATTCAGTAAATTAATGTAATTTCATAAATACTGAACGTTAACGACAGTGAACACGGTAAATGGCTTCATGTCTTTAAACTTTTTTCTTTTAATACAAAACTATCTATTCTTGTGTTGAGCCTGCAACTCCCACTCCACGTTACCCTCCCCATCAAAGACAGGCACTTTTGTAAATGTGTAACTTCTAAGCCTTTGGTTTACGATCACGTGATCTAGTAAAGCGGAATTTAATAATTCATTTATTAGTGGTTTATTTCAAAGCACTGTGCAAATATAAATAAACACTATCAAAACTTTGTAATGTCACTGTATCGACTTTATGAATCTGTTCATTATAATGAAGGTGACTTATAATGGATCAATTAAGTAACCCTACATAAAATTACTGATGCAGAGCAACATCTTCCGAATACAGTTTTTACAGTAGTTGACACTGATAAGTTTAGCCAGCAACATGAAACTAACTTTGCAAATGGCTAAATTAATGCGTTGAAAACCACAAAAGCTTCAATGCTAGCTGTAGTAGTGTGAAAAATCTAAGCTTAGATTTACAATTACTCGAGTGCACTTACCACAGCAAGTGCTTGATTCAAATACGCCAGGAAAGTCTCAGTTATGTCAGTGTTCATGAAGGCCGAGTAAATGTTGAGTCGGCTAGGTCATTGCAGAAGCTCGATCCATCAATGGGAAGCCATTTTTCAGTTTGGGAACCCCTTCAAGTTTAACGTTCCAAGATCCTCGAATGATATCAGCATTTACTATGCCGCCTAAGTAGTTTGCAAAGTCTTAACTGATTTTCTTGTCTTATTGTTTGCAAGTGTAATTGTTTGTTGTTGTTTTTCTGCACTGTCATACTGAAATATCTTGGTTATTTTCATACGTCAACTAATTCTCTGTTTTCTGTTTATATATAGTATATTTTATTTACAAATCTTTAAACAAACAGTGAAACTTTTTTTCCTCCATCGGTCGGTGTTGTAACTGGCAAAGCAGTTGTAATTATAGGTTTGCAAGCTGTATCATGCTGTTGTTTTGTGGGTATGCCCTTCTGTCTCGTGCCCCTCTTGGTCCGTCGCATCTAAGTACTATGAGAAACTCGCATATTCACGCCAATGGGCAAAGCTCCGAAGTAAAGCAGGTCTTGTCTAACGGAAGCAATGCCAAATCGAAAAGCTACACGTTGACAAAGCAATCGGCACGAAACCGAGAGGTCCATATCATTATTCAACACTGATGTCTCACGTTTCACCTGAGCTAGGGTAATTGGTGAAGGAGATTTGCAATTAGAGCACTCTTCGATTTATTTGACAGCTCCACGCTGTTGTGTGTTCTGCTACTGTGGCTTGATCGTTGCCAGCCATTTTCCAAACACAAACATTTGAAAAATATGTCCCAGACTTCTATCACGATTAATTGAACATGCTTTTTCAAGTTGTTTTTGGAGTAAGCTGATATATGAAGAATCATTCGAACCAGAAATATGTTAAAGAGTCAAAACCAAAAGTAACAGTATTGTTGAGATCCAGTCAGACACAGAAGAAAGATAACTGCTTTTACGGCACATGTAGCTCTCTATTCCTGGAATAAGAACCTACGTGTGGGGCCATTAATTCATTAATACCAAATAGCCTACAAAAGGAGAACATTTTCTTCGGGGAATACATGGGGGGTTTGGAAATGGGGGTGATGGGCCAGTGTGGTGTTGGAGACTGCAAGCAGCAAGACAGCTATACTGACACTTAAACATGTGAAATGTAACAGAAGGTGAAAGGGGCCAGTGTGGGGTCGGAGGCTGCAAGCAGCAAGACAGCCATACAGAGACACTAATATGTGAAACGTAACAGAAAGTGAAAGTATGTGTAATGTCTCTGGATATAGCTTAACTTGGAGAGTGCATATATCTATTTATTTACTTATCTGTTTATTTAGTTATTAGGACAGCATTAAACTGTGATGAATTTTGTCAAAACATATACAGGAAGTGCAAACAGGCTTGGAGACTTGTATAACTTTATAGAAGACAACTTCGATTTTTTTTACCTGTTTGTATTCGGAATTTTCTAGCCCATCTTTGGTATTTGATACCATACGTTTTGAAACTGAAAACATACAAAAATATCATCTGCATAAGTAGATCTGTTGATCCCTTGACTCCCATTGTACCATCGTTGAAGACAAATTCTATTTTAACACATACGTTACTAATAATACTATTCTTCTGCAAATCTGAACACAAACACTTTGAAAGAACATACAGTTCGAAAGAGTTTATTTATAGTTCGTGAAAGTAACAAACGTACTGGGGGCCTTTTTAAAAAATGTTGATAACGATGTGGACTAAGCATTATTCGAGCAGTTTTTCGCCCATTTGGGTATTCTCATCAGTGTCAGCAATACCTGGATTGTGCAACACGCGTGATCAGTTTTTTGGTGTGCAGTTGGTCGACACTGATTGATTAACACTTGAACTCATTTTACGAGTTGAAGGTCCGACATAGGCCACGTCCTTCTCAGACATCTTTAACAAGACAGACTCCAGTAGACCATTCAACGTAAATACATCATATGAGTAACTGGATACATTGTATAAAAATTCAGTTTTGCTTGAGCATACCATGAAAATAGCCACGTCTATAAACAGTTGACTGCCGTGTATTCAAAAATACGTGGTCGAGGCACTTCCACATTGTGTAATGGTTTTGGCTTACAATCGTTCGCTTTGAGTGTAGTCATAATGATCTCAGTTTTAATTATCTGTCAGAAAACAGAAAAAAGAAAGAAAGAAAGAAAAGAAAAGGAAAAAGACAGTAAGAAGGAAACAGAGAAATTCAGCATCCTGTAGCACACTGGATATTATCAGACTGACTGCACACAAAATAGATGACCAACTATTCGTAGGCCTACTTAAGCAGAGCAGCGTATGTTTCTTGACGGCAGTTTACAGCATTTTGCCATTTCTCTGGAAAAAAAAAAAGCTCAATTGAATCTTCCAGATAGCAGTATGCTCGGATCTGGTTTACAAATTGATTGACTTTTGAGAGGAGAGCTTGCAATATAATTTGCAAAGGATGCAAAGCACTATAATAAAACAATTCCAATAGATTCATAAAAGTGGCATGAAGAATTACTTTAATGGTTATTGTATTTTGATGTATGCGTGGTCATGAATGACTTTATTTCATACACACAAAGCAAATGCTTGCCATAAACATACCATGAGAAAAGGCAAAATGAAATTCCTGCCTTGATCTCTAGATCTAAGATCTATGCATTACTACAGGAAAAGCCTATGTAATAACAACAAACAGAAAACAGTTTGATACCCTCTGGGTCACTTCTCTGTTGCCGGCACTTTGGTGCTTTTCTAACCAGATAAAATCCCGAGGATAAGAAGTCGGGAAAACACTTTTCATGCTAACAAATGGCTGTTATCACTTGGACACATTCAGTTGAATCTCTTAACCTTTATAAAGCAATGTTAGGATCAAACTCAGTCGTAATAAGAACTTGTGTGTGTGTGTGTGTATGTGTGCGTGTGCGTGTGCGTGTGCGTGTGCGTATGTGTGTGTGTGTGTGTGTGTGTGTGTGTGTGTGTGTGTGTGTGTGTGTGTGTGTGTGTGTGTGTGTGTGTGTGTGTGTGTGTGACTTCCTCTATTGTACTTCAAACTTCCTCATAAATGGCCATGGTGTAAATGAGTAATAATCTGAATCTAAGATTGAATCTTCTGATAAAATGTATGGATACTGACATCGTAATTATCATGTCTACAATTTGCACAAACTTCTGATGCTATACACATCTCACTACTGAAGTGTCCAAGATTGTAATGATATCTAGAGCAACCACTGCATCTTTTGCATTTAAGAATGACCTGAAATTGTTTTTCGAGAAGTTCCCTTAAGAGAGGACAAAACTGCATAAAGAGTTCTACAGACTAAGACTCTTTCAGACTTTTGTTATTGTCACAAAAACCATCAAAGGAATTATGGAAGCCATAGAGAAATTACAGTAAACAAAGAAGAAAAGAAATAAAAGCAGATCCGGTCATTTGCAAACTAGGTGCGTAGGATATGCGCAGTTTGAGCCACATAGTTTAAAACTTCATATAGCCTACATATAGTTTATTTAACCTGAGCATAGTGTAAAGGTGGACTTCTGCAGATCCGAGAAACGTCTGCAAAATTTACATACGAACTAGGGTCATGATTTCAATCAAAACTGGCGGGCAAATTTCGTGTCTATGGATGGACAGTTCCTTTACCTTTGCATGCAAACCTTGCAGGAACGCCTTGCTTGTCATTGTCACACCATTTTTTCGGTCTATGGAATTCCACCTCAATGGAGTGAGAAAACTTAAGTTTTCAAATGCGGGCTCTAGATTTATACATGTTACTAACATCAGCTGCGCACAGACACATGGCTGTGAACCAATGCAGTTAGAAAGACAAAGTGAGATGTGATGTAATGGTGCCATTAGGATAGCAATCATCCAGAAAAGGTAGTTCATCCTCTGGAACTCCACACTCTACAGTGGTCTTTTTCAGTTGTGGCCTTTTTCGATTGCAAGTTCATGTGCACTTAATCGTAAGTGGCACAATGCTATTCTTGCGTTGATCAGATTTGCATTTTTTTTTTTATTTAAGGCTGTATGTGATATTGTTTTATGATCGTGTTATAGAATGCATTTGCGAACTTGTTGTCGGCCTAATAAAATACATTAATGAAGCCCATTTATGATTATTTCAAGTCAAAATAATAAATGGGCACTTTTCTCAGACTAATTTAGTAATATTGCTTGTTTAAATAACATATCTCTAATCATTTAGTTATCAATGACTATGATTGGATATTTATTGAAAAAGAAATACTTTAGTTGGCATATTGCCGCACTTCCCCTACACCACAAACCAGGAGTACGGTGCTGTTTGTTTGCTTTATGATGACCTCAGTTAGTTGTATTTAAATGAAATTCTCGCTGGACATTCAAGGGATTAAATAGCTCTATAGATAGGCTATAATTATAACTGGTGTCCAAATGTTACAAAGATCCACAGAGAAACACCGTTATAAGGTATCTTAGCATTTTAAATAATTCAATTTGTATTTAAACGGAACTGCCCCGGGTTACTTTTATTGCCCGGAGCTGCACTCTGCTAGCACCTGTTCAGCCATCGACAGCGTGCGTGACAGAGGATTATGGTCACGGTTAGGACATCACAAAGCATCGGCTACATGTATCTATTCATACGGATTCAACACACTCTTTCAGTTTCAACTCGTCGAGTTTACGCCAACCACGGAATCTGAGATGTAGGCTACATGTAAATCAAGTTCAAGTCTAACACAGTGAATATCTGGCAGACTCCAAGCGCTGGCTAGATCTTGTGTACTGAGCGTAAACTCGAATGCTGACAAATCTCGTACAACTGAGATTCCCAGCTGTAATCACAGTAATGATGGGCAAGCATATTGTACCCAAGTTTGATTTTGATTCGTCCATAAAGAGACAAATCTTTACTGAAACTTAACTTCACATTTTGGAGATTTACAACTTGAAAAACGTGTTGTAGCCCTATTGCTATTAGCAACGGGTCACATTAAGTGATTACCAATAATTTTGAATAATCCGGGTGAGTACGAATACCAAATTATACCTGATCAGAACCAAGCATACGCTGTCTCTCATTGTCTTATAGGCTATAGGCCTAGTGGCAGATTGTACAAAGGCAAATTCGTAAAGTCAACATTTCATCTTTTGTCCAAAAGCAAATTCAAGTTGTGAACATTTGACCTTTTTGTCTTTGTTCACATAGATCTAGAAGGTCATGTGCATGGGCAGTCAGTTCTGCATCTTCCAATGAAATAAAATCAGATTTGTATGTTGGATTACTTTTCCAGGCAGAATAGGGTCTGATGGGTACACTTTTGTATCTCTGATTATGTACTATTTGAGAATGATCAGACCTTAGAATAAATCATTAGAATGTGGGAGACATGTGAAGGGGACAGAGCATGAAGGAATCAAAGACCAAAAGGAGGGAGCTGGGAGCTGAGGAGGAAGTAAAGAGAAAGTGAATGTGAGAATGTCAACAATGTGGCTGACATATTTCAATTTTTTTCTTTCCCAGCTGAGTAAAACCACAATATATCAATGTATAACCAATGAGTCTGCATATCTACATCTGTGTTACTGAGCTCAGCTAAATACAGCCAATACTGCCAGACTCCAGCAATAGCTAAGAGTGGTAAAATCAAGAGATCTGAAGGCATTTGACATACTCCAAATTTCAAGTTGTTGGCCATTAATGATGATAAAATTTTTCAGCATATTGACCTCAATAGCTCAGTTGGTTAAATATTAGATTCACACGCAAATGTTTGTAGGTTCAGACCTGGGGTGCACTACTTTAAACAAGCCTTCTTGGTGGTTATTATAACATGCTTGTTGTTTTAATAGTGTCAGATATAGAAGTAAATATGTCATCCCCCTAGCTCCCCTTTCTCCACTCTACAGGAATGGTTTACTGTCAGTTGGCCAAATGACCTGAGCTAGGTGAAAATGTAATTTAATTAAATCAAATAAATTCTCATTAATGCTGTTTACACTGTTAAACACCAGTTTACTATATCTGGTGCTCATCTCATTGTCTGTTCTTCAGTGTGTTGGCTGGATACTGGCCTTCAATGTGACATGAACATTTCTTGGGAACTTTGGCATCAGAACAGCCTTGTCCAATACACATGAAGTAATATCTTACAATAGTTACATAATTAATAAATTATAATACCTATCATGGCAATAAATTGTTGTACATGATAACCCCCAACAAATGAGACTTGGCATGATACCACACACACACACACAACACACACACACACAATATGACAATGACAATATAGTAATAAAGAAGTTGCTGCTTATATAATACATTTTGTACACTTAAGCCCTCAGGCAGTAAAGAATGGGTGAACCTGGAAGTACTCATTTATATATCAAAAGTGACTGAAATATAAAAATAACAAAGACCCCAACCTAAATTTTGTCATTTACATAATTTAAGGTCTAGACTACTGAAACAGAAAATGAAAGTGATCTCATAACAGGGATAATTCCACACACAAGTTTACACGTGTACACATTCTTTTTATGTTCATTCCGTTAATTCACCCATTATGCCATTCCACTGAAGATCTCATGCTCTAGAAATGGGCAGTTCATCTATCATATCATTCCATTAAAGATCACACAAACTAAGAAATAGTCTGGTTCAATGCATGACATGTTTCAGTCACTTGACACATGATACAGGTGAAGATAGCACAAAACAAGTGAAACATTCTTAAGTTAATGTTTATAAAGCGACTTCGCTGTTTTTCTAAATCTTGCATCTGTCATCCTTCTGGTTCAAAGTTTAATTAAGTGACAGTTTTTCTTTTAAATAAAGAGGCCTTACAAGTTACACAAACAGCTAGACAAGCTTTTGATTCTATGGGCTTGTGATTTGCGTTTAGGTTTGACTAACATGCCTGTCATGGTCTGTGCTGACTGGTTAAATGAAAGTGGCCCACTGTTATGGTAACATTTTTTGTTTTGTTAAATTGATTCATCCTTTCAGTAGCCTACCGTCAATTTCCAGCATGCATGAAAACATCTTAGGATAGATCAGATGTAATCTCTATCCTAGTCATTACTAGCATTTTCCTTAACTCAATTACTTGCACTTTACTAAACTCCAATTTTAGACAAGAGTACCACACCAATACACACCTGTGAGAGAACAGTCTGACATACATTATATCATCATCATCATGATGAATTTTTCATAAGCTGCAGGGTGCAGTCACATGACAAAGACTGTGTTAACTTGGAAAGTTTAAATGTCCAGCAGTTTTTGTCATTTGACACAGAATTTTATTTCAAACACTGTAATCACTGTGCAGTTAATTACAAAAAATCAATGTGAATACATCATACTTCATAAATAAGCCTAATCTGAGTTTTCCTTGTCATAATTTGGTCTTGGGACCTACACATGTTCTGTGTCCTTCATTAGAATCTAAGCCTCTTCTGGTTTCTGCAACATTCAACTAAGATCTTGAATTCCTCTTTGCCATGGCTATTGATCACTGTGAGATAATATAACAGTAAAGGGCCTATACCATACTGACATTTCTGTGCTTGCTATTAATTTGATCACCCAGAACAAAAGAACTCCTGTCTGTAACTAGTAAGTTACTTCATTTGGGCAATGCTTTTCTACTGCTGTACCTTACTATTTATATCTTTTTTTCTGTACGCTTTTCTAATTGGGATAATCCCATATTTGCTTGTTTGGTGGTTGTTCTCGATCAAAAGTGGTGCGACTTGCGTGAATAATGCCAAGTCTCATTTGTTGGGGGTTATCAACTGTACCGCCTCACCGTGTGTTCGATTTGTTGAGATCAGCTGTGTCTCGGTCTCTTGCAATTTTTTTTTTCTTAAAACACACAAAAAAAGTCCGCATCTCAGGTCAGATGTCGTTTGGATATTTCAGCCAGTTTCGATATATATAACAGTGAACCACATTTAATTTAAAGTAATTTAACTGGCTTACCGATCGCCATTTTGCCACGCCCAATGTCAAGTAACAATGGTAACAGATTTATCCCAAAGCAGCAAAAAAACGCTTGCTGACACATGTTCGTCAACGAACACTTATACAAACACCAATCCTCGATTACAAACATTTTCTTTCTTTGTGAGCGGGAGGGGCGATTGGAAGGTGGAAATTTAGAGGATGTATAATAATCGATTCATTATGGTTGCCGAGTTAGCCAGCTCTGCGCATGTTTCGGAACCTGAAAACTGTTGAACTGTACTTATGTAAACGGCAGCAGGGTCTTCTTTATTAGCACGAACTTTTGTAGCGGACAGCGGCATTTTTCACGGCAGCGGCATAAACGCTCCTAAATTGGTAAATGGTTTTTGTTGTCACTATATTGACTGTTTTCAAGTCAACTAATGAAACAGCATTTTTATAACGTAGAAATGAATTGTCTTAATTCTGAACGCATGAAGGCATAGTAGCCTATTGAAAAAAAACAACAACCAAACAAACAAAAAACAAGAACAGTAACAACAACAAACAGAACTTGTATTTCCTACTTGCGAAGAACACTCCCAATAGTGCAGTAGACTGACAGAACATCTGACATGTTTTATTTTGGTGGCATTTGTTTTCCAGTGGTAGGAAATGCAGTTCAGCTGAAAAGTTAACTTCGTATACGAGGGCTCATACATGAACATTTACACATTTCATCTAGGCCTGGTGAGTCTGGCATCTCTGCGACGTTGGTCTAATGGTCTCCACTCAAGATGTTCTAACACGCTATCTACACTAGATCTATTGCCGTGTCTGTTACTAACACAACGAGCCGCTCTCCGTTGTGCCATGTCGAGTCTGTGGATATCCTTATGATGGTACGGGTCCCAGACTGACGAAGCGTACTCTACCAGGGGTCTCACTAATGATTTGTAAGCGTTCTCTTTGACAGATGTTGAACTTATGTTGAGGTTGCGACGGAGGAAGCCTAAGGTCTTGTTTGCTTTTCCACAGATGGTACTAATATGGTCGCTCCACTTCAAGTCAGATGTGATAAGGCAGCCAAGGTACTTTGCACTCTGAACTGACTCTAATATAGTAGTAGTAGTAGTAGTAGTAGCTGAGGGCTGGCTCGTAGCCTAGGCCTTCTGGCCTTTTAACGCCCTATCTTTTTTGTTTTATGCTTTCTTCTTCGGGGTCTGAAAAGCATGCCTTAATATTCATACTTGAGCAAATCTGCTTCAGTCTATTTTTTTAAATAAAATTTTGAATTCTGCGTCATCGTCCAGGAAATTTTTGAATTTGTTAATGCTGTTAGTAAATTTAATTTCAAAAGGAATTTTATTCCACAATTTAACAATTCTGTTAGAAAAACAAAATGCTCTTGTGTTAGTATATCTGTGTTTAACAAATATTTTACCTTCAGCATTCCTTGTTATACTAGCTTGTGAAAAGGAAAAAAATGTTTCAACTGATAGCTTATCCATCCCATTCATTATTTTGTATACCTGTATTAAATCCCCCCTAACCCTCCTACCTTTCAGTGAATGAAGTTTTAAAAACTTAAGCCTTTCTTCATAACTCATATTTTTACACTCTATAATATGTGTCCATGTAGCGTGTATTGATGACGTATGATCTTAGTCCGTCTGCTGATGGAAAGCACATTACATTTGCCGGGGTGAGACTCCCATCTTCCATACCTTCTCCCATGTCCCGAGCTTGTCTAAGTCTGCCTGGAGTGTACCGGCGTCTGCATCTGATGTAACTGTAAGATAACTATGGTGTCGTCCGCGAATAGACTTACAGTTGCGGCGAGTCCTTCCGGCATCTCTCTCTCTCTCTCTCACACACACACACACTCACTCGCTCTCTTCCCTCTCTGTCTGTCTGTCTCTCTTAATTCAGATAATACCAATAATATGGCAAAAGATGTGGACTGATGCTTGTTGAATGACATAGCAGTGTTATTTTGCTGTGTGGTCGGAGCCTCTGGTACAGCGAGGCGATCATAATTATCTTGGTGTGCAACAGAACTACGGTTGCCTGCCTCTCTATCCAGGAATTTGACATGACCAAACCTAAACTAAGCATATAACCAAGATCAACTAACTTAATCAAGTAATATGAAGCTGTATATATGACATGAACAAACCTAAACTAAGCATATAGGCTAACCAAGATCAACTAACTTAATCAAATAATATGAAGCTGTATATATGACATGAACAAACCTAAACTAAGCATATAACCATGATCAACTAACTTAATCAAGTAATATGAAGCTGTATATATGGCATGAACAAACCTAAACTAAGCATATAACCAAGATCAACTAACTCAATGAAGTAATATGAAGCTGACAATTAATCTTATTAATCGTGTAATGTTACAGAAGGCTTATAATTCTGTAATTCATATGACATTGTCTGGACATCGTAATTAACAAGCCATAACCATCCGAACTTTAGGGTTTGCAAATAGAACTATTGAGGCATATTCCACCTAAAATTTAATAATGGATATGTTCATTTTATTCTCTAAATTTGCTGTTGTTTAACTGCTTATCACAACTTGATACTGCAAACATCCCAGTCGTTCGCCTCTACATATACAGTGAAACTCTGTTATAGCGAGAGCGGACGGCCCAGGCACATTTTCTCGCTATTGCCGAGTTCTCGTTATTCCCAAATGACGAATTTACCAAGGGAAACAAAGGGAAATAATCTTGGCACCGGCGCCGTCGATGTGTTCATAATTAATCGATAATGTCCCTTGATTACACACCGCACAAGGACGCGCCTTTCGTTGTTTTTCTTTGTTACCGGCCACCACGAGATGTGCCCTACCGGGAACTTGACGACGAGGTGGGGGTGGGGCGAGTGGCGAGAACTTTTGTGACCAGGAAGGATAGAAAATCTCTCGTTATTACCGAGATGATTATCCACTAACTCTCGTTAAACCCAATGGTTTATTCTTAAAGATTAAGAAGGATAAAAAACGGGGATTGAAAAATGTCTCGTTACTACAGTGTTCTCGTTATTACAGTTGTCGTTATTAATGGACTCCACTGTACAATCACATGTACATTTCATTTTATGATTTAGCTATTGCAGCCAAAGACAATACCAGAACCAGTTTGGCGTGATCAAAACGACAATTTTATTCAACAAGAAACAAAGCTAAGCTGTCTCTCATTTTATACGTAGATATCTCCTAAGATATCACTAAGAATGCTTGGCTAATTATGGAAGGATTTTTCTTTAATTTTGGATTTGTTGGATTGTTGCAAATCATGTTGATCAGAATGCTTAAACTGGGATAATCATGACCGACGTGTTGCATCGTAGGGGCCTAAATTCGGCTGTTTGGCATATTAAATGGGCAGATATCCTCACCAAATTTCAGTTTTATATTTTTAGTCCCAAAGAGATTCAAAACCCAAGAAGTTTCAAACGTGCAAGGTTCTTGTGTAGTGTGAAAATATTTGCAAAATGCAGACTAGAAGCGATTCTGCTCATCGTTAACAACAGGCCTACATTCTCTGTCTCAACTGGGTACGAAGGGTTAAAAAAATGGGAAGGGTAGTGGGGAGGGAACGCTGTTTTTAAAAAGAAAACGATTAATAATTATGACATCACCGTCAAAAAAGTCCTATCCAATTGCTAAGGCCGAACCACAGACACATACTAAAGTGGACAGTTGTGTAATGTGTGTTAAGAATCAACTTTACAATGTGCTAGCATTACCTACCTACGTACCCACCTACCTACCTATCTATCTATCTATCTATCTATCTGTCTGTGTGTCTGTCTGTCAGTCAGTCGGTCTATCTATCTGTCTGTGGTAGATACTTTGTTGTGAGACAAGACTATATATAAGAGTAAGGCCACCGCTAGCTTCTCTTGATATTGACGTCAGGAAAAAGCCAGTGGGTGTTGCAGCAGCAATGTCATTTTCGTGATCAATATATTGAAAGTGTTTCTGATAGAAAAAAGTAGGTCAAAGTTACCTTCACCAACCAGGTCAGAAATTCACTTGTTTCGTTATTGCAGTAGTGGGTCTTAAGATATATTAATTTGAAACATTTAGATTCGTCTTGTACGAGGAGTGTTTCAGTATTCCGTAGAAAAGTTTGGTGAAAGCTAAAAGCTACTCTTTCCACAGCTTGATAGACATCGCTTTCATCGTTACCTTGCGCCTTGCCCTTGCCTGTCTCTGTGTGTCTGTCTTTCTCTCTCTGTGATAACTGCATGAGTTGGAAAATGCATGGTGTTGGTATTGTTTGGCTGGTACATTTTTGTGTTCTGTACACGTACTTTCGTTTTTTGTTACAGTAAGCGGCTTGGGGATTTGTTCTTTTCAGTTAAGCGCCGTAAATAGTCATCATCACCAACATCATCATCATCATCATCATCATCAGCAGCAGCAAAACTTTCAGGCTGATCACTCCAAATGAAACCAATGATTTCCACTAAGACAGACGGAGCCTGGAAGATGATACTCATCTAGCGGCCAGTTTCTAGCACGCTCGCGCCCAAATGACGAGATAACGAGTAGCTAGGGCGAGACATAAGAAAGATCACGGAAGCTGGCGGAGGTAGATCTAGATAGCGAATGTGCCGTGGTTATTTCGCAATAGAAGACGAGGGGTCGTTATCAAACACAAAGGCAATTTGCAGGATCGGCATTTTTACCTCGCCGGAAAGATGCTCTTAATACTGCGTAGCCTTACCTAGTGAATACCCAGCCATGCTTGCCGCTTGGTGGAGCAAAGAAACGTTCCTACCGACTATATCTCGCGTACCTAGCGTGTGAGAAACGGGCTTCTGGTCGGCCCGTTAAAGCCGTTACCTCCCCCCCAAAAAAAAACAAAAAACAAAACAACAACAACAACCCAATCAAACCGAAATGAAATAAACTAAATAAAAATGAAATGAAATAAAACAAAACAAAACAAAAACAAAACAAATGAAATAAAATAAAACAAAATAGAATAGAATAAAATAAAATAAAATAACCCAAACACACACAGAGAACAAACCAAACAACAACTACGCTGTACAGCAGCTTATAAGATGATCCCGAATCACAGAGAGATGCGAGATATCCTGAACATTGTAAGCTCTGCAGTTGGATTTTTTTTCTCACAACTCTAGGGGTTCGTTCGTTACTTCTTTTCACGTCTATTCACATATATATGCTTTCTAGACGGGACTCTTAGAGTCTGGCAAGCGATATGACCGTTAGGTGTGTTTGAAATATTCAACACTGGACAGTCTAAATCAACATGGAAGGTCATCTACAGTGAAGATGAGACCTAAAACCAAACAATAATCGTTAAAGTCTGGGTGTTTTCGGGTGACTCCTCTTCTCAGTGCCAAATTCAAAAGAACACATAACGGGGGTAAAGAAATGGTGGCGTCTTTTATCGCCAGATCAGGGCATGCAGCTACTGAGCTTCCTCAGGCAGGCGTACAGTCAGGTGTGATTGGTATGTTCGCCTAGTGTTTGGCACAGATACCTTCCAAAAACATATCTTCGTGGACTCATGCAGCACCATCACAACGCACCTGTGCATACCGCTTTTGCGCTAAGAGGGACAGAAGAGCACACTCAAGGCAGCTTGCTAGACTTCAGTGTTCACGGGTCTACAGAATTTATTCGTTGCTCCCGCGAACCATCCCTAAGTTGAACGATTCATTGACTGAAGCAGTGGTTGGAGCCACGTCTCCTGGCGTGTTCACGTCGGGAGCTCGTATATTCCACCAGTAGTTTTTTGTTGTTGTTGTTGTTGTTGTTGCGTACCCCCCTTGTAAAAGTGTCAGAATAATCAACGTAATGATTGCGGACACTCAACGACAAGATCGAAGATTGACCTCCCCTGATACGAATTCTTCCTGTTCGCTCACGTGAAGAAAAAGCAGTGGGGAACACAGTTTGATAGCCCTGAAGACATACAATGTACTCTTTGAGCCATAGACGGTACAGACGAAGTCACATGATCCCAGGCCTGGATGAGGATGGCCAGTTGAGTGTCTACTTAGAGATGGTTCTTGGGAAAATGGCCTGATTATATTGTCAATACATGTTTCCATTGTTGAGTTTCGAAGTAATGTTGGAACCCCCTCTTAGATTCAAATTGGTGTTGGCAGTTATATAGTTTGAATTGCAGCGTTTGGACGGGGTTCTTAGTTTGATTTGATAAAGGAGCACAAGGGATGGAAGTTGGTTTGGGTGTTCCTGATAGATGTGATAGCTGGGATTTGTTTTTGTTTCTCTTGCCACCACGACTATGAGTGTGTTTATGTGGCAAGAAATATCCAGTTTCTTGGTTGAATTTTCAGGTGGTCCGTTTTCTCCTGATGGTTTCTTTGTGAGCTGAGGTGCTGACACACATGCATGTACACACACACTGCCACTCATGTAAAAGCAAAGTTTTACCGTAGTGTTTATTCTTTACTGAATATCCAAAACTAGTAGTAGTATCCAAGCAGTAAACCAATGTAATACCATGTCCTAGTTCCACGAATCATGTCATATGACTTAAAATTTCTGTAAGGTGCATTTAACAACCATATGTCATGAGTTAAGTGTAAACATGCAAAATAAATAAATCTGGAGAAAAAGCACATGCACATTACATAGGCCTACTATTTAGCTCTAGCCCTTTAATAGAATTAAAAAGCAGAAACAAAAGTCTAGAGCTTAATAGCAAAAAGACTGAAGCTAACCAGTAAAAACAAGAAATCCCCTCATGTAAAATAACAGCAAATGGCACAACAATGAGACAGGTTGATAAGTTTGAATATCTGGGAACAGTCATCTTACCAGACAGAAGACGCACATTAGAAATGTCCAGCAGAGTGGACAAAGCTGAAAGTGAAATAGAATCAAAAAACAAAAAAAAGCGTTCTTACCAATGAGTACATGTAAGTTCATATCAGGAAGAGAGTTTTTAAATGTTATATAGAACCAATACTGTTGTACGGATGCGAAGCCTGGATAATCGAAAAAGTCAAGATTGTGGCAGCTGAAATGTGGTTTTTGAGAAGTATGTCATGAATTCAATGGACAGCAAAGAAAACAAATGATACAGTCTTGAAAGAAGCAAACACAAAAAAGAATATTAATGAAGAAGATAAGGAAAAGACAAGCAACACTCATAGGGTATTTTATGAGACAAGATAAATATGAGCACCTTGTTACTTTTTGTTTAAATCCAAGCCGATTGCATAGAGCCATATCAGGGCTATAACCATTTAAAGACATACACAATACTTCAACTGGGAAAAATTGGAAAAGAAAATTAAGTACACATACCAATGCATTCGCACACATAATCTAAGGATATGCCCCTGGCACTGACCACTCCATCCAATTCATCACTAGGGAATTTAAAAAACAAATTAATCACCAGGGGATTTAAAAACCAAACCTGAATACAAATTTGAACATAACTAAGGAAATGAAATATGTAAAAACGGGCCTAAATTACCAACAATTGCTTCTGCACATCACATTTCACTAGAGCCAAAAATGCACTTAACACACGAACCGAATCATCAATCATAAAAA
Source organism: Monoplex corrugatus (assembly GCA_030674185.1). Classification (NCBI taxonomy): domain Eukaryota; kingdom Metazoa; phylum Mollusca; class Gastropoda; order Littorinimorpha; family Ranellidae; genus Monoplex; species Monoplex corrugatus. The sequence continues at coordinate 48,701,080 of CM060306.1, read as the reverse complement.
AAGTATGAAAGACTTCATCGAACACACAGAGGTGAATGGACCAAAACGGCAGAAACTGATAAGAAGAAGTGACAGGAAGTAAAGGAACAAGGCAAAAACAAAGAGTGACAGAAAAGAGGGCATTTCTATCACAGAATTTCCAGAAGGTGGGAATACTTTTAATACTGAAAGAGCCCCCAGCATTCCCATGTGTCATAACAGGAAAGCCAGAGAAAAAAAAAGAGCACCAGTTAGAACATGGGAAAAAATATTAGTTTTGCAGAGTAGATGAGGACAAAAAGGGTAGGTGATATACTGGCAGCAACAAAAGATAGATTTGCATGGAAGGCCATGATCACCAATGCCATGGCACATGATGATGCTATATATATATATATATATATATATATATGCTATATATGTGTATTTATATTAAACCTCTTGCACATATTTCAGAATCAAAATAAGAAGGAAATCCATCGAATACAGATCTACTGAAAACATTTCCAAGTAGATGTTAAACAGGAACAAAATAACCACATAGAGGACACCTAGGCACAATTATGTGCAATACAAATATGAAAAACAGAAAACCAATTAAAAAAAAAATAGAGAGCAACTCTATACTGTAAAGAGCAATAACACAGTCTGGAATTATTGGCACATAAATGAACAATGAACACATATTCTAATGAAAGAGCTGGAGCTGGAATGAAGAGAAGGTAATAGAAAAGGAAACATATTATGACATGTAAATATGAAAATAAATCCCAATAACATTCAATATACAAAACATGACTACTGGGTGGGTACAAGCAGATGGTCAAGCCATACTGGCAATTTCCTTTTCTAATCTATGAAACTTGTTTTAAATAACCAGGATCCTTAACATGAGCCATGCTGCAACTAAATTGTGATTTCCTGGTGGGCTGTACATATTATGTCATGAGCCAGGTAGAGATGAATGAATGATCAGCTTGGGAATTTTGGTATTCATTTTCCCCCAAACACCATGATACCAAAACTGTCCATTTCATCAATAAGTCAGACTGGCTCAAAATCCAACAAAAACAGACAAGAAACTATGGCTAAAACCTGTACTTTCTGAATCACTATGTATGACCCAAAACATGCTGACAACCAGTAAAACACAGTAATGATACATTTGTAGATAATAATAATAATAATTAATAATAATTACAATATTTATATAGCGCAAAATCTTGATAAAATCAAATCTAAGCGCTGAAGCAGACACACACGCACGCACGCACACACACGCACGCACACACACACACACGCATGGCTATAAATGGGGAGAAAGAATAAAAGCAATAAAAGCAAGAATAAAAGCAATGGAAAATTATAGAGAGCATAGCATATACAATTATATATTATAACCATGTGGTTCCCCTCCGAGCGGAGACAGGCTGCAGACGGGGGGGGGTTGAGTGAGGTTAGGATTTTATGCGGAGGAGAAAAGGTGAGTTTTGAGAGCGGATTTGAAGGAGACAAAAGTAGGTTGCTGACGGACTGAGAGAGGAAGTTTGTTCCAGGAGAGTGGACCAGAAACAGAGAAGGCTCGTGGACCATAGGTATTGAGCTTAGTGCGTGGAAAGCGAAAAGTCAGAGGATCGGAGGCAGAGCGGAGGGTACGTGAGGGAACATAGATCTCAAGTAGGCTTGACAGGTAATCGGGGGCTGCGTTATTGAGGCTTTTGTAGCACATGGTGTCTAGTTTGTACTGTATGCGCTTTGATACAGGGAGCCAGTGAAGTTGTGCCAGGAGAGGAGATATGTGGTCAGCTTTTTTCTTTTTGAGTACAAGGCGTACAGCATTGTTTTGAATGCGCTGTAGGATGTGAATGGTGGAGGCAGGAAGACCATACAGGAGTGAATTGCAATAGTCAATGCGAGACATTATGAAGGAGAGATACCCATTACAACAATCCTATGACACATACAAGATAAAAATCCATCACTGAAACCCATGAATTCTTTTCCAACACTGTGTGTCCAGACAGAGTTACAGATAGAAAAATGTACACAAAGTGTATAAATCAATATCAATATGCAAAAGGTAAATGGAAAACGGAGCTCACCTCATCAGGTTCCCACCATTTCTATTACATGAGTATTTCTGGTTTTTATTACAGTGTCACATTTGAATATTAGCACCATTTCTATCATATGGGCATTTCTGGTTTTTATAGCAGTGTCACATTTGAATATTAGCACCATTTCTATCAGATGAGCATTTCTGGTTTTTATTGCAGTGTCACATTTCAGTATTGATAAAATCTGAGATCAATATCACATTTCAATGTTGATAAAATCTGAGGTCTTGGGCAACTCAACATAGCTGATTCCTTTATCCCCTCAAATATAAAAAAATGTGTACATTCTTCAAAGTACACAAGAAGAGTAAGTTTTTAAGCACCTTGCAACATGTATATGTTAAAAAAATGGCAACCAAATGGTAATATGTCATGATTTAGGATTATACAAACCTAACACATGATTAACACCTTGAGTCAGATATGGATCATATGATACAAGATTGCATATTTCAAACTCATGGTATTTGGCACTTAGTACTGGATTTCAAAAGATATGAAAACATGATTTGAGCCAATGCTGCCTGGCAGTTTGTACTGTATTTCAAGTAAAAGAAAATGACGGGAATGCATTGAGATTACTGACATTTTTCTACTATCATATTTCTATTGATAATATCATTATCATTACTGTTCACATGATAAACAGTACTCATATACATAAACATTCACATCACAAACATTGCAATCCTGATGAGATACAAACATTTCATACACCTGTTTCATATATATCTGTAACTTACATGCAAAACGTTAAAGTTACCGTGCAATATCATGGTTACATATTCAATGGAGGAGTTATGTATTGACTGGAGTCTATTGCTAAATATAGTGATATGAAGCAATCATCATATATCAAACACAACCAAATCAACTATATACGCTGAGCAGACATCTAATGTATTGCATTGCTAATTTCCAAGCTGACATTGATCAATGGTTTCTAATATAACTACACGCATTTTACTGCTAATTTTCTGCATAAATCATGCTCTGAATACAACATGAAAAATATCCAGCAGTTCAACAATTTCCATGAAAGCCACTGAGGTGAGGTAAACAGGAATAGATCCAAAAGTAATTTAATATCAGCAAATGTTACAAACACCAGATAGATGCTTAAGGCACCAAAGAATGCATATAAAATGAACAAGTTGCAATATAAATTTCTTAACTACCCCTTCATCATAACAAAATAACTTTCTCCCAGAATAAAAGTGTTTCAGTGTGTGTGTATGTATAGGTATATATATGACTTGAGTGTGTGTGTGTGTGTGTGTGTGTGTGTGTGTGTGTGTGTGTGTGTGTGTGTGTGTGTGTGTGTGTGTGTGTGTGTGTGTGTGTGTGTGTGTGTGTGTGTGTGTGTGTGTGTGTGTGTGTGTGTGTGTGTGTGTGTGTTCAACAATGTACCAAAGCAGGTAAGATACATAACTAAAGATATATTCAAAATATAATGATAAGATGGTATCCCTGAGCAGTTTCTGAGCAACACAATATGAACACAATATCATCTAAAATGGTAAAACTCAGCACACCTCTTGCTTGGATTTGGATCAAAGTTTTCTCAGAATGATACCTTAAAAGTAATACTGGAGATGGGGGTGGGGGTGGGGTGGAAAGGACAATACCTGTATGTCTGTATTTCCTAAGGCATAACAGTTTTTTTTTCGGCCTTGTCTCTGCTTTGACATTGTGTAATGATGCAGTTAGTACATTTCTAATAATACAATATGAAAGGAAAATTATTCCTCATTAAGAACTGCACACATGGCATTAATTTTACTTCAATATAGGAACAACAAAACATATAAAAATATACATGATCAATCATGAGCACAAATAAACTAAAACCAAATGTAATGTATACAAGTATGACAGACAATCAAGAGATGAAAGCAAAGAACAAAAATCAATTATAAATATCACACAATGTATACACTGCATCCTTATATCCAGCGTCTTCTGTGCAACAAAATCACAGCTTTTAAATAACACACATATACATGCACATGCTCTAACCATAAAAAAAAACAACTGCATCATATTTACCCTTTTCCAAAACACACGCATAATTATTATTTAGCATCGTGTAAAATTTTCTCTTTTCAAGTAATAAACCTTACCTTTACTGTGAGAAAAATAGACATTGCATATATTTGTCCAGCTGATGAGTAGTTAACTTGATATCACTGATGAATTCTTACATGTAATATGTGCTCCATGAGTAGGATATTGACAAAGTCAGCAATAACAAATAAACCAATGCCTACACAGAAAAAAAAAATCCAAAAAGGTCAAATGAAATTGACATTATTACGTGCATGCACATAAATTCAAACCCACATGCCATCACACCTACCACCAACCACCACCATTATAAGCATGAATGATAAACTGATCACCATGAAGGATAACAGAAACAAAGATTAAAAACACTGAAAGAAAAATGTAGCCTACATATGTAAAAAACGGAACACCAAAACCAGGACCAAACAACCAACAAATAAAAGGACCATAAACAGACCTGTTCACCATAAATGCGAACAATGTTCTGTTTGAAAATTTCAGTAGTTTTTATCTTTTCAAATTTTCAGATTCTCAGCTGAAAATATGTATCATAATTATATAATGTTGCATCTCATATATTCTTAGCTTTTTGTTTGGTTGGACAGTTGTTTTAATTTGGGCAAAGATCACACCATGCCTAGACAGAACAAAGATCTCATGATGAAACAGCTAATAAATCCTTGTTGATGTTTTGAGGAACATGCAGATTTGTTGTAACCATAGACACAGCTATGCTCATTCAATTCAAACTTAGGAATTCATGCCATCAACAAGACCCACAACTGGAAAAGATCTACACAGTTGAAGAAACAGTAAATAGCCTGGAAATAATAACTTTCTTATTGCCAAGACATTCTCATTTTTCATTCTCTGTTGGATTGCGACAATTCCAACACCAAATGCAGTAGCTTATTTTCATGAATACAAGGGTTTACAATAGAGATGTACTTGTGGAATTCCAACAGCCATGATAATATGGGAATGTCATTCTCTTGTGGATCAGCAACAGTGGTGATACTGTGTTACCAGTCTGGGAATTTCCTTTGACTGTGTTTATTTTTGATGATGGAGGGTGCAAGCTGAACCTTTGTAGTGATGGGTGGGTGGGGGATGGGGGTTCTTGAGTGTGTGTAATATTTGGGAACTTGGCATTTGTGAACTGATATTTTCAGGCTAGGCTGGGTGATTACATGTTGGATTTGAACATTAAAAACAGCCTACATTTGGAACTTTAAGACCTTACAGCATGTGGGGTTTACATGCAGAATCTTGAAGAAAACTGAAACATAAATATAAAACCGTAATTGTCCAAAATCTTTACCATCTGGATAGTCTTCCTTTTCATTCTCTGTCAAAGAAGAGATTGAAAATTATGTGAAAAATGCACACGCAGAAGGCAGACATACATCTTATTGATTTTAAATCATTATGCATGTGCACGTTTCTATCATATTAATCCATCATCTCATTAGTAGACTTCGGTCCAACAAGATGGCTAAACTTGAATAATTATGTATTTGCGGATTTCTATCATGGACTGATATCCGTATCTTATTGTAGACTATACTTCAACATGATGGCTGAATCTGAATAATGATGTACCTGTAGATTTCTAGATGATTGAATTTAAATAATTATGTATCTACAGATTTCTAGATGGCTGAATTTGAACAACTATGACTCTACAAATTTCTATCATAGATTGATATCCATTTCTTGCTTTGTAGACTAAGATCCAACAAGATGGCTGAAACCGAATGTTCATGTATCTATAGATTCTATTCTGACAACCTTATCATATCTGTAACTACAATCCAACAAGATGGCTGAACTTGAATAATTGTGCACCTACAGATTAATTTGAATATTAAGTATCCACAGATTTCTATCATGGACTGATAATACTATGTAGCGACAGACTTTCATCATTGACTGATACATATATCTCATTTGTAGACTATCGTCCAACGAGATGGCTGCTCACACTCTGTCTTTGTCTCCACACATACAGTTGTAGGTCCTGTCTGGGTCAAAGCCTAAAATTTCCCGATCATCTCGAATCCGAAAAGAAAATGTAGATTCCTTGGTTCCAATGAAATACCTGTATGTACATGTGTGTGCAGGTACACACACACACACACATGCGCGCGCGCACACACACACACACCACGCACGCACGCACGCACGCACGCACGCACACACACACACACACACACGCATTTTATTCTGAGAGAAACATCATAAGCCATACACAATTTATATCAATTCGTTACAAATCAACTAAAGTACTGGGCTGTGTGACAAAACTTGTGTTGAATAATCTGAATTTACAGAATTTGGTGTGATCATTTCTTAGGAGGATAACACTGAAATTAACTAAAGGATTTCATATTCTCACATAAAGAACATGTATTCAAAAGATTTCATAAAATACCAGTCTGACAGACCCCATCATGAATTTTGCAGTGAAATGTTACCACCATTACAAATAAATATCAAATTCAAAACTAGCTAATCAAAATGATACAGGTTGGAATGAATAATACTCACACTAATAATGGGTAAAGAAAGAATACATTAACCCTTCCCGTACACTGTGGGTGCAAGTGCACCCATACTTTCACTCATCGGTTCATTTTTTAAATATTATTCAAGCAATCATGCTGAAATTTTATGACTTTGTTAGTAAGGGGACTGACTGTGTGCTGACAAAAAATGACACAATTCTGTCTCATAGTAAACATGTAAACAAACAACAAAAACATCGTATATCCCTCCCCGTACCTCGTGGGTGCACACACACCCATACTCCTAAAGAAGGAACTATGCGCGCCGTACGTCGTGGGTGCACACACACCCATACTCCTAAAGAAGAAACTATGCGCGCCGTACGTCGTGGGTGCACACACACCCACACTCTAAAAGAAGGAACAAAGACTGCACACATCACTAAGTGTGTACACGTTGTTACAGCAAATGCACAGAACTGACTCATGTGTTCCCAGACAGTGTAGTAGCATCATCCAAGACTCACAGACTACTGCCGTGTGCAAAATTGTGGTGGGTTTGTTCGTGCATCCTTCAGCCGCAACCGTTTTTTGCAGTTGCTGAACTTTTTGAGGTTCGATGACAAAGAGACCAGGATTGCCAGAAGGAGCCGAGATGTTTTCGCTCCTTTCAGAGATTTTTGGGATGACTTCACTAAGAACCTGAGTGACCACTACATCCCTGGCCCTTTCATCACCATTGATGAACAACTTGTCCCATTCCGTGGCAGATGTTCCTTCATTCAGTACCTGCCTTCCAAGCCAGACAAGTATGGAATAAAAATTTTTTGGGCAGCGGATACTGAAAACAATTTCCCCCTTGTCGCAGAGCCCTATCTGGGGCGACCACTGGGTGCTGACAGACAAGTCAACTTGGGGGAGAAATGTTGCCCTCCGCCTGTCAGCTCCTTTCTTCAACACTGGGAGAAATGTCACCACTGACAATTTCTTCACTGACAAGGAGCTGGCTGATGGTCTTCAGAACAATGGGCTGACGTTTGTTGGTACTGTGCGCGCCAACAAACGATTTCTTCCTGAGTCCTTCAAAAACAAAAGAGGGCTGCAGCTGCATGCGTCATCCTTCCTCTTTCAGGACAAAACCACCATCGTCAACTATCAGACGAAAGCAAACAAAAACGTTGTAGTCATGAGCACAATGCACCATGACTGTGCAGTAGCTCCTGACGCCCCAAAGAAGAAGCCAGACATCGTTCGCTTCTACAACTCAACAAAAGGGGCAGTTGATTCTGTTGATCAGATGGCCCATGCGTATTCCACCAAACGCATCACTAAACGATGGCCAATGGTGCTCTTTTACAACACGGTGGATCTCAGCACCATTGCTGCCCGTGTTGTGTGGAGCATCAAGTTTCCAGGCCATCTACTTTCCAAAAAGGACGCCAGGCCTCAGTTCATCCTTCGGATCGCTGAACAGCTGTCACTTGACCATATGAAGAGGAGACTTTGTGCAAGGAACATGCCAAAGCTCCTGAAAAACACAGTGGAGATGTACGTTCAACACCTTCAACAGAAGGTAGCAACTTCACTGGACCAACGACAAATTGCCCGTGCTGGTGGCAAGAGAAAAAGACCGGCATCAGCACAGAGGCCTTCTACCAGCAAACAAATTGGGCAGAAAGAGCCAAAACAGAGTCAAGGTCGCTGTGGCTCATGCAGCTGGAAGCTTGATCGGAAATCCCGAAAGTCTTGCTTCTCATGCTGCTCATGGGTGTGCAAAGAACACACCGTGATTGTTTGCAAGCAGTGTGCCGATTCCATGTCATTGGTGGAGTGCATCACTGTTGTAAACAAATGAGACACCTCCTACTTGGTCATCTTCCAACTTTTACCTGACATCTTCCTTTGAATGTTCAGCAGCTGCAACAAACGGTTCTTGGTCACAAATCAGGATGGCCAGTGATCCCAATGAAAAGAAGTTTTCAGTTTTCAGTAAAGATGTTGCCACTGAAAGGCATTGATATTTTACCACTTCGTAAAATTTTGTATACACTCCGTGGTATTATTCAATTTCATTGTCAATAAAATTCCTTTTTTATTTTATTTCATTTTATTTTATTTTTGTGCGGACGTGCTTCTATACATCATAGTGTTTGCGTGCGTGTGCCTGTGTAATATATTTCAAGATAATAGGTGAAAACCTGTTTTGAAGCTTGTTCAATAAACACTTTTGTTGTCGTATCAATCTTGTTCTTTTAGCATTGAGAGTGAGAGATGGTGGAGAGAGAGAGAGACAGACAGACAGACAGACAGACAGAATACACATTCATTCATGCACGCAAACTCACATGCTAACATGCAAGCACACATGCAAGCATACACCAAAGCGATGCACACACACTAAACTGACTGTACGCAATATCTTCAGGTGATAAAAACGTGTTTACGTGTGCACCCAATGAATATTCTCTGTATTGCCTATAAAGAAACCATGGGTGTGTGTGCACCCACGACGTACGGCAAGGACTATTCACAACGCTGCCTATAAAGAAACCATGGGTGTGTGTGCACCCACGATGTACGGCGAGGACTATTCACTGCACTGCCTTTTAAGAAACCATGGGTGTGTGTGCACCCACGACGTACGGCGAGGACTATTCACAACACTGCCTATAAAGAAACCATGGGTGTGTGTGCACCCACGATGTACGGCGAGGACTATTCACTGCACTGCCTATAAAAAAACCATGGGTGTGTGTGCACCCACGATGTACGGCGTGCGAGTTTTTAGGCGACGTACGGGAAGGGTTAACTGAAACACTGGATCACAAGATAATTCAGTCCCTATCAACTGACACGCCACTTATTAGCATGAAACCAGTGCTAACTCACTGAGGCAGAACAGCAGCACGGGCAGATGATCAGGGTGATTTTCAGTTTTCTGCAGAAATGCATTACTTAGACACACAACTTTATACACATCTAGCTTATAAATGTCTTTGAATCGTTCAAAATCCAGTTTTCATATGATCTACATGATAAAAAATGTTGTCATTCTTTCAGTCAGATTGCGTAACTTTTACAACATAAACATGCTGCATAACCCTTGCAGAATCCAACATGTTGTTGGAATGGTAACTGTCTTGGCTTTCTAATGTGTGACTGACCTAAAAATAGCCTTAATGATGAATGGAAATGTGGCTGATAAGAAAAATGTGATGTCACAGTGTGAAATCTTCAGTTCTTTTACCAAAGCCATTATCTGGGGGATATGCAAGTGTCAAATAGCAACAGCGTCTACACTTTCCACTCCATAAAATTCAATTGTATATCAAAACTATCATAAAATATCGTAGACTACTGATTTTGTGCTCATTGGTCACATACAGGACAAATGAACTGATGCTGGCAGTTACCTCACTGACTTAACACATCTAGGACTAGCAGCCACATGAGCAACTCAAACAACCTGGGCATTGCTCACAGCCGAACAGCGCTCAGAGAGTTGTATTAGTGTTTTAAGCATAAGACTTGTGTTTGCTTGTAGTATACAGACTTATGGCAGTGACAGAATTGCTTTAATTACTTCCGATTGTCAAAGTTTTCTTTATAAGTATGTGTTTGGGCACAAACTTTGACAGAAAAATACACTGAAATAAGCTATGTTAGGACAGCTGGTTCTTTGTGCGCTGGATCTTAATGATCCTGCCAACAAGGAATCTGACGAATCTTTTTCTCCCCAAAAAGTGAAAACAGCAGCCATGATGATGAAGATAGTGTAGTAAAAAGTGTCAGTACCAGAGACTGGTGTGGCTGCAAGTACAAGTCAACACACTGAATGTGGCAGGAGTGTCTGACTCTCATCTCCGTCAGGTGAAAGTGGGAGGGGGTGCGCATTTTTGATGCACGTAGGTATAGCTATACAATTGCAACTTTATAATGAAAATGTGAATTTCATTCAGAATGAATCACATAGGCATCATCTAGTGTGCACATGTATAGCCTACTCATTTTTTTTACACATAAATCTGGATGCTGTGAATGTGTACATTTTTCCAGCTGTTCTATGTCTCTGTTTTATATGTAATATTCATCAATGTTCAGTGGATTCATAGTTTAAACCCACTGGTGGGCCACCCTTTAGTTGTTTATTTCAACACAAGCTTATTTTCTATTAAAGAGAATGGAAGAAAAGGAAAGGTGTTCAAAACAAAACATACTTGAAAACACATTCATACTGCATTCCAACATGGCAGCTAAAATTATTCAAAAAAAAAAAAAAAAATCCAACTTATAAATTCCACCACTAAACTTAACATCTTTTCTTCATTAAGTACACAGAAATTTGATGGGGACTGGGCTTCATTTGGGCCAATTAGACAGGTTTGGTTACAACTACTGGTTTTCTTGAAGTTTGTCAGAGGCAGGCACCTGCCAGCAATAGGATACGACAATGGTGTGTTAGTCACATCAGTTTTAAGATTTCAACAAAAAGACTGATATCTAAAAGATGGGTGGTGAGTGCTGAAAACATTCAATGTTGACGAAGAACGATGCATCACATGTTCAGGACTGTGCAAACTGGAGAAGTTTACTGGGTAATGAATGACAGAGTACTACTGACACAAATGATCCTTTATGCATCAGTAACAAAGAAATTCGGTCTTACTTCGGGACTTCGTAGCTCCAATTAACAGACAAGAACCTGCAAAAAGTGAAGCACAATGCTTGACATCATTATTTTCTTTGGACAGTAAAAAGCTTTTTTTTTTATTTCATGTTTCCTTCTCATGCCAAACAAGTTTTTCAATGAGCTGCTGATTTCTGTGGAATCTGAAAACAAAGAAAATAAGTATTTTAAGTTATTTTTAATGTGGAGCAGCCAAAGGTTTCATACTTTCGATACAGTGACAGCAACATGGCTTCTGATGTCTGTAACAATCAGGGAATCAGACTTTAATTTCTATCACATAAGAGAGGCAGATGTCTGAAATCCTTGCAGAAAGAAAACCGGTAACCAGCAAAAATCACACACACAAAAAAGAATCAGAATGCATATTTAATACAACCAGACAAGACAGGCGCAAATTTTTCTCCTAATTTTTGTATTTGGTGTTTGTTCGTTTGTGATCTTACACTTGACAAAGGTCAGTTGGCTGTATCAAATACGTGTTCTGATTCTTTTTTCATGTTTTTTTTTTCTGTTCCCTGTTTGCTTAACGTGGGCAGACACACTTGTTAGAGAAACCCAGTGGTCAATTATTTTCCTTAAGGAAGGGCACAGAGACTCCCACACCTAACTAAACTAAACTTCAAGACATCCTGAAGGATTATGAAGCAGAGAAGCAGAAGTAACACCAACCTGGCATGAGCACAGATCCACTGATCAACGACAGCTATGCCACCATCTGTGTAGGTCTCCAAAATCTCTTTTCCTGGCTTGTAGCGGTATACCGTGTAATCTTTCAGGTGTTCCTTAAGCTCAGTGATCTCTGTTCACACACACACACACACACACACATTTATGCATGCACACGCGCACACACACACAAACACACTAAAATTCACACATACTCTTCATGTGGTACTCAATCTCAATCCCTCAGAAAAAAAAAGGAGGACACAAATAAACATGCAGATGTGCTTGAAAAATGTCTGTTACATCCAGGGTTTACTTGCCAAATCTCATGTGTAATATTCAAATCGTGACTCATGGAACAGTTCAGTAAACATTATAAACACTGAACGTATCAAGCCAAATAAATATCTGACCAAAATTTGCTGACAATTAAGACTGACCCCTGCCTCTCCTTTCCTTTTAATGACGATTTTATCTATTTCTCAATAGCTAACAGAATGGAATGGACCAATACTATATAGTCCAAATGTCGTAAATAAAAGAGAGAATCGAAATTCAAAACAACCTTTGTCAGAACCATCTGAGGCAATGAACAGCGTCTTCAGATTCTGTTTGTTCATCACAGCCTTCAGCTGCTTTGCTGTGTTTTCTATGGATGGCAAATATTTGGATCTAAGATTGAGAAAGTCTGTCCTTCGCATGTGGGCTGCCAATAAGGTCCTCCTTTGGCATCTCCATGTTGTCGCTAAAACACAGAAAAAATCAAAAGTCAGCCCATATTAACAGCTTTCTTTTCCAATGTCTTCAACAGTGTGTATATGTGTGTTTGGTTTTGTGTGTGTGTGTGTGTGTGTGTGTGTGTGTGTGTGTGTGTGTGTGTGTGTGTGTGTGTGTGTGTGTGTGTGGTGTGTGTGTGTGTGTGTGTGGTGTGTGAGTTGTGTGTGTGTGTGTGTGTGTGTGTGTGTGTGTGTGTGTGTGTGTGTGTGTGTGTGTGTGTGTGTGTGTGTGTGTGAGTGTGTGGAGTGTGTGTGTGTGTGTGTGTGTGTGTGTGTGTGTGTGGTGTGTGTGTGTGGTGTTACTATATCTTAAAAATAGACTTGTCTCATTCAAACTTGTATATCAGCAACTCTGGCTCCCTTCTGGGCTAACAACAAACCAAAGTTTAGTTAAAATCTATTAAAAAAATTAGAAAACAGAGAAAATTTGAACTGAGGTGTTTCAAATTTCTGGGCATTGCATCAGTCATTTGTCTTTGTGTCAGAGTTACCCAGAGAATAAGCTATGAGCATGGGAAATGAAGTACTATACTGTCCAATTCGCTTGGGGTGAGGATGTGGTTGAATTTGAGCAGTGAAAGCTGCTCTGCCCAGATAATCATTCAGTATAGATGGTGAAACACATAAGCGCCTGCGATGTCCGTGTAAATATATACAAATGTGAACATTTCACAAATTGCAGAAAATGAAAAACCAACAAATCTTTTTTTTTTTTTTTTTTTTTTTTTTTTTGTGAATTCAAAAGTAAGAAAGATCTCTGAGAGTTCTCATATTCCAATAAAGATATATGGGGATATGTGATTTAATATTCAAATGGTAGCTAAGGCAATCAATCATTTATCAGTTTATATATATTAATAAATGAAATGATGAAAACATCTGTTTGCTTGTGGATTAGGCTCAAGCTCAATTCTCTTCATTTCAGGTGGAGCATAAAGCATTAACCAAAACCCTCCACCCATGATACAGCGTGCCAGGTTAACTCATTCCATATTGTCTGGGCTCCATTAATCTCTTGCTGGATCCTGAGCTACCAGATAACTGTTTGTGTACCCCTATTTCTTTCCCCAGGTTGTGCCCATGACAGAGTGGTGTTAGTATGTCTGCTTCTGTGGATACCTAACTCTAAGCAGAGGACAGGATAGTGCAGTGGTTGAAGCCCTTGCCAACAGCTGAGCAAGGCTACCAAATGGGTGGGTATATCAGTACTCTTACTTGAACACAACTTCCCAGTCTCCCAATGGCAAATGGGTACCTTTTCCCTTTCAGGAACAGAGAAAATTAAGCAGTGAGGCAGAGGTAATGGGCTCCGCTGTCATAATGCTGGCCGCATGAAAAGTTAGTCTCTAATGCCTCACTCCCAATGACTGCTCCAGTTAAATGAAAATTTTCAAGCAAAAAAAAAAATCCAACTTATAAATTGCACTGCTATACTTAACATCCTTTCTTCATTAAAAAGAAATCTTATATAGAAGTCTGACACTCACCTTCATTTTTGTCCAGTCATCTTCCAATATGGTCTTGTCTTTCTTATCAGTGGAATTAAGAAACTTCCTTCTGAATTCATCACCAAGGTCACGCAATGCTTTGGAAAATCGCATACTGCGTCGACACTTAAAAAAGATACACAGATAAATCAACTTTGGTTCATGTACATAAGCTGATCATACATCCACAATACTATTCATGTGAGTAAGACGTATTTTCCAAAGACAGCATAACACACATACACACAAACATACCTACAGATAGAAGGCAAACTGATACACATCACTCCAAGTCAATATAAAACAATCTTCCTCTTCTTAGGAGGATAGTGCGATGGTTGAAACACTTGCTACCAACTGTAAAATGGAAGATTAAAAAGGAATGGTAAAACACTAATTCCATTTTGCTTCATGTCACCAATACTGGTATTCAGCTTTTCTTCTTGTCACTATGTTAATTTCAGTTCTGAAATAGTATTCAAACAGGCTTTATTAGCAATAATACTGTTAAGGTTAAACAGCACAGGGATAAGAGCATGAAGATTTAGAGCTAGCAGTAGCAACAGATACAGGAAATGGTGGCCTAGCTAGTTAGAGCACCTGCCTGAAAAACCTATAGGTTTGGGTTTGATTCTTGATCAAACGAAGATTCCCTTTCTTCCTCCCCCACCCCCTTTAATAGATCCTGAGCAATGAACATGGTAGCCAAATGGGTAAGACATTGGACTTCCAATGGGAAAATATGATTCAATCCTGCCACAGTAACTCCCACCTGGTGGGTCAGAGTAGAGATTTTTCATATCTCTGAGGTCAACATCTGTGCAGCCTTTCAGTGCCTGAACCCCTTTAGTGTGTGTGCGCATGCAGAACATGAACATGAAAGTTAATCATCCTGTAATGCATAGCAGTGTTTGATGGCTTATGGACACATGGAAACATTCAGTGTACACACCCACTGAAGATGGAGTATGCAGACTGCGCAGCATCATACCCTGTGTACAATGTGGGCGAAAACAATGTGCATGCATACGTACGAGAAGCATCTGATTATATATAAAAAAAAAAGACCAAAAAAAAAAGACCAAAAAAAAAAGACCATAAGTGGTAGTCTGAGAGTTATTCTTTGGGAAGTCCTATGTACAGTGTGCACTTCAGACACATAAAAGATCCCACAACAACAACAAAACTTCTTTTAGATCCACACAAAAAACCCCTGTCCTGGCAAAAATTCTCTAAAAAAACATTTCCTTAGGTAAGCAAAAATACAAATAGACAAGCAACTGAAAGAGAATTAACAACAACAACAACAACAACAACAAAAAGACATAGGAAATTAAACATTATTTTCTAACACAACAAATATGAGCACATGGTGTAGATATGAGCAAACACAAGCCAACTTATAGAAAGAGAGGGGGGGGAGAGAGAGAGAGGGGAGAGAGAGAGAGAGGCAGAAACAAAGAGAGAGAGAAAGAGAGAGAAAGAAAGAGAGAGACAGACAAAGAGAGAGAGAGAGAGAGAGAGGGAGAAAGAGAGAACTGGGTAGAACTGCACTGTGCCAACATGCTCATCCGTACAAAAGCAGCCTGAATTTCAAGTGTGACTGAAAGGAAATAAAATACAAAAATACAAATACAACTTGTCATCATTGTGGAAAAGCATTTCAACGTTTAATGTTGTTTGTTCAAACGAGTCTTGCGTGTGTGTGAGTGTGTGTGTGTGTGTGTGTGTGTGTGTGTGTGTGTGTGTGTGTGTGTGTGTGTGTGTGTGTGTGTGTGTGTGTGTGTGTGTGTGTGTGTGTGTGTGTGTGTGTGTGTGTGTGTGTGTGTGGTGTGTGTGGTGGTGCGTGCGTGCGTGCATGTGTGTGCGTGCGTGCGTGCTTGCGTGTGTGTCTGCTTCAGCGCTTAGATTTGATTTTGTCAAGATTTTGCGCTATATAAATATTGTAATTATTATTATTGTAATTATTATACATGTACCTTACCTCCCAATACCACTTGTCTCCAAAAAGGACTGTCTCCGCTCTGTCCACCATCACAGACCTGCAAT
Organism: Monoplex corrugatus; assembly: GCA_030674185.1. Classification (NCBI taxonomy): domain Eukaryota; kingdom Metazoa; phylum Mollusca; class Gastropoda; order Littorinimorpha; family Ranellidae; genus Monoplex; species Monoplex corrugatus. The sequence goes on along the minus strand of CM060306.1, from coordinate 48,684,742 downwards.
ATCACTGTATTGTTCAATATAATGATATCCTATGAGCGTAAGAACAATACAAGCAGGGAGCAAGTAAACGAGAGACAGAAAGACAGAGAGTAAGAAAGAGAGTGTATGTATGTACGTATACATGTGTGTGTGTGTGTGTGTACGTATACGTGTGTATGTATGTATACGTGTGTGCGTGTGTGGTGTGTGTGTGTGTGTGTGTGTGTGTGTGTGTGTGTGTGTGTGTGTGTGTGTGTGTGTGTGTGTGTGTGTGTGTGTGTGTGTGTGTGGTGTGTGTGTGTGTGTGTGTGTATGCGCACGTGCATGCGTGCGTGTGTGTGTGTATGCATGTGAGTGAGTGAGTGAGTGAGTGAGTGAGAGTGTGTGTGTGTGTGTGTGTGTGTGTGTGTGTGTGTGTGTGTGTGTGTGTGTGTGTGTGTGTGTGTGTGTGTGTGTGTGTGTGTGTGTGTGCATGCACACGTGCATATGTGTGTGTGTGTGAGCACATGTATGATGACGCCCTGTTAAACTATGATACTGGCATTTTAAATGAAGAAATTACAAAAGATGAAACTGAATATGTGGTCAAAGAACTAAAGGTGGGAAAGGCCGCAGGAAATGATGTAATACATAATGAATACATTGAAAAGAGCTTTTCTGCTCTATGTCATTACAGACTATTCAACAAAAAATTTGGAAACCTTTCCTGAAAAATGGGCTATTAATTTGATCCTTTCTCTTTATAAAGGTAGAGATGGTAGATCTGACTGTGATACAAGATTAATACTTTGTTTAGTTATACTGGCAAGTTGTTCATGAGTATTTCAATCAGAGACTCAAAGTGTTTCTCGAAGATAATACATCACTGTCTAAAAATCAAGCCTTATTCAGATGGTTACATTCCACACTGGATCATGCTTCTCTTTTGCTATCTTTGATCAATATTTTTCATATACAAAATTAAAAATTGCACTGTGCAATTGTTGTTTCCAAACAAGCTTTTGATTCCATCTGGAGACAAGGCTTATGGTTTAAATTTTCTCAGGAAGATATCAATGGCAAGTGTTTAAAATTATTGTCAATACGCATAGTCAAATTAAATCTTGTGGTTTTGTAGAAAGCAAAACAACAAATTCATTTGGCAGTTGCAGAGGAGTTAGGCAAGGAGACTATCTTTAGTCTATGCTGTTTTCTCTGTATTTGATCAATACTGTTAAGCAACGATATTGCTATATAACGATTGTCAGACAATATTTGTTAGACAACCATTGCTTACCATGTAATGTTGACTTTGTGTCCCTGAAGTAGATCTGATTCATTACATACAGTTCCTGTTACTGCTTTATGCTGAGGATACATATTTATTGTCAGACTAGAAGACAGGTTTACAAAAACCTTCAGACACTCTATGTGATTACTGAGCCGTTGGAAATCTGAGATTAATGAAAACAAAACCAAGGTGACAGTTTTTAATGGACAGAAGAACACTTGAAATTGTAAATACTTTCAAATGCTCTGGGTGCAGAATTTTGTACAAGTGGTAAATTTTATATGGGTAAAAAGCTAACATGATCAAACTCAGAAAACTATGTTTTCTTTATTGCAGACAGTCAGAAATTAAGATTTGCCTGTAAATGTTATTGTTAAGTTATATAATATTACCGTTGTGTCTATATTAGTGTAGGGGTGTGAGAACTTGAACTTACTTGAGAAATTGCAATTTAAAGTTTTGAAACATCTGTTAAAATTACTGAGAAGCACTAAGACTGAAACATGCTGTGGTGAAACAGGGTTCTATCTAATTTCAGTGACAGTTAATTCTAAAACTTTAAAAATGATTCATTTTTGGTATAGCATTTTGTCAAATGACAATGCAGGGAAATCCTGTGTTATATTATACAAACTTCTCTTGGCTTATTTTTAAAAAGTATATACTGTTCAGACTGGATAGGTCATATTAAGAAAATACTGATGAACATAGGTTTTGATTTCACTTGGGAATCTAAAAATTTTGGGAACAAATCCGATTTTGCAAAATGTTACTTACTCACTCCAGGCTAAGTATCAGTGAGAGTAGAAAAGAGTTATGGAGAACAGTAATAAATGCATAACAACAAAATTTCAAAAACAAATTTGAAACATGTAAATATATTACACAGTTACCAGACATTCACCTTTTTCCTTTGAACAGATTTCAATGCAGTTGTCACAAGCTTGAGACTGAATCAGATATGAACAAAGGAGTGGATAAACAAAGCAGAATATGCAAGCTTTGTGATGATATTGCTTTAGGCAATAAGTTTCTCTTCATTTTTGAATATCCTAAATTCCATGGTGACCCACTGAAGTTTATTCCACTAAAATATCTGTCAGTCATATCATTGCATAACTTCATTTCTGGAAAGAACGAAGATCAACTGAAATTAGCAAAATTTGTCAAATTCTTAAAAATTGTACAGTTATATTCTGAACATAAGTGCATCCTATCATAATACAATTTCAAATGAGCTTTTTTTCTTCTCTTAGACTGTTTTGAATTCTTTCTGCTTAATTAATGATATACGTTGAGTCTTATGGAGTTTCACTTACCTCCTATTATCCTCTATGGCCCCACAGAGGTTAAAGAATCTGTTAAACATTTTGTATGTGTGTGTGTGTGTGTGTGTGTGTGTGTGTGTGTGTGTGTGTGTGTGTGTGTGTGTGTGTGTGTGTGTGTGTTTGTGTGTTGTGTGTGTGTGTTAAATGTGTGGGTTGAATGTGTGTGAGTGTGTGTGTATGTGTGTGTGTGTGTTTGTGTGTGTGTTTGTGTGTGTGTATGTGTGAGTGTCTTGTATGCATGTGTGTGTGTGTATGCGTGTGTATGTCTGTGTGTATGTGTGTGTGCATGTGTATGTGTGTGTGTGTGTGTGTGTGTGTGTGTGTGTGTGTGTGTGTGTGTGTGTGTGTGTGTATTGTATGCGTATGTGTGTGTGTATGAGTGTGTGTGTGTGTGTGTGTGTGTGTGTGTGTGTGTGAGTGTGTGTGTGTGTGTGTGTGTGTGTGTGTGTGTGTGTGTGTGTGTGTGTGTGTGTGTGTGTGTGTGTGTGTGTGTGTGTGTGTGTGTGTGAGTGAGTGAGTGAGTGTGAGTGAGAGGGAAAGAGAGAGAGAGAGAGTGGGAGAGAGGGTGAGAAAAAATGAGAAAGAAGAGAAAAGGAGACAGTCTTTTTTGGTTGTTGTCGGGGAAGAAGAGGGACTGGAATTTTCAAAACAAAACAAACAAAAAATATTAACACAGCTTACAGTTTGATCCAAAAACCAAACATAAATTGGTCATGTTTGGCTGATTTATTCCCGCTTTTAAAATAACAGTGATGCTGTTATCATGAAAAAACAAAACAAAAGATAAGAAAAGAAAAGAAAACAAAACAAACTAAAATCCCAATGACCATAATAATACAAAAGAAGAAGAAAAGGTGGAAGGGGGAGAGAGGATGTCTGCACAAAAACTGTCACACGCTTAAAATTAAAAATCCACGCCAGTGACACACATTATCTGTGACTGTTGCTCTTCAACACATAAACCTCCAAGCCCAGTTTGACAAATAATCACAAAATGCCTCAAAAAGATTTTAAACAAAAACAGTGGAATGTAAGAGTAGCATAACTGTAAAATGTTTCACCGCAATGAGAATGAACTTACCTGCCAGTTGTGTTATGCAATAAGAATGGTTTCAGAACAATGTAAAATCCCATCATTGACAAGCAAGTGAACTTTCAAGCTGCAACATGATCTCTATAGCCAAAGAACCATCCTTTCCACAAGCCCGTCTCCTCATTCTGAAACATGTATAATCAGACACTGCATACACTTGACAGCTCTAAGCTTCCAGCCATTTCACAATATACAAATTCTGATCAGATCAATAAATACTGTTTGTTACTATGATGAGGATTTTCGCAAATATTACTGCAGTGTGTTCTCACTGGTGCACTACGAGTTTAAATTCAAATCAAACATATCCCTCCCACTTTGAGAAGTGAAAAAATGGTATTGGAATTAAATTTACTGCTGCAAAGTCACAGATTTTTGCCAGAACCCCAAAGCTTTTTCCTTTCATCTCAGTTTTTTTTTTGTCCAGTAGACCAGTATATTGTAGTAAGACAACACATTAAAACAGATGGGAGATAAGCTGATGGGTGTGTAGCTCGAAAAGAATAATTAGAAGAAGCGTTGTGTCATTTTGTGACTGGCATAGAAACTGTATAACACCACATACCACAGCTCATGCATTTATAGTCAAATATTTACTGGGTTTAATCAAATCACTAAAATTACAATCAAATCATTTGTTTCAGTTTATAGTGTTAGTTGGATCTATGATCCAGTCTTCAATATCAATGTTTTGTTCAATCAATTCACATTAAATATTTAACCTGTTGTGTTTGTGTATACAGATTATCATTATGCTGATGGAGGTGACTGTTGATTACCGACTGGCTGTTGCGATAATTGTGTGCTGAGTTGGTGAACAGTTTACATTTGTATGTGCGTTTGTTGTTTTTACATGACTGTTGTTTTTACTGGGCAAGTTACCAATGCAATATAACAAATCAAGTGTCAAACCAGATACCATAACAAAAAAAACAAACGTTTTAAAAACAGAGCAAAGTGTCCAATCATGTCACAAATCAAATTTCAGCAATTAATCAGAATGTCTCAAGATGGCATATCTGCACTTGGTATAAATTCCAAACGCACTGATGCCACAGATACCAAGGGATAGTTAATGTCCAAAATAATCAGTGACAACAAACAAAAGCAACCATGTCTGATCACCACAAGAAGCCCTTGAAATTAAGGGAAAAAAGTCCATCACTCACAAAAATGTCAGATTTGAATGTCTCTCATCTGTCAAGTTACTCACCCCTTCAGTCTTGAGACTATGCGCAGGCCACAAAAAACATTAACAAAAGCTGACAGCAGAACATTCTATCAAATGTCAATCCGACAACAGGGACTGAAAATAGTCCAGCAAAAATCACAGACTTTGTGAAGTAACTTTCTTATTTGAAATGTGTACATGCACGGCAAAACTAGAAATCACTCACACATTCAAAGATGTGGTCTGCCGTCCAGTGTAGTCCCATTTTCTATCCTCATTCCCACCCACTTTCTCTCTCTTCACACACACACACAAACACACACACACACACACACACACACACACACACACACACACACACACACACACACACACACACACATGCACATTCATATCTAATTCACTGCAGTGACCACAACTTACGAACTGATAGGGATTCTTGATACATTCTCTTTCATCCATCTTGTTTTCGAATACTTTCCAGCCCTCAGCATACCTTTGTAGGTAATATAACTCATCAATGACAGGCTCAGGTTGCAGTGCAATAAGAAACAATACATCATCATCATCATCATCATCATCTGGTGCCCTGCCACATGGCATTGGCGATCATGGACTTCCATCTGTCTCTATCTCTCGTTGCCCCCAGCATCTCCCCCACCCTCCTCGTCCCTAGCCACTCTGCAAGTCCATCCATAATTTTCTCCCTGGGTCTACCCGGTGCTCTCTTTCCCTCCAGCTTTCCCGTTGTGACCAGGTGCTCCAAATCCCCCTTCCTCATAAAATGGCCTATAAATGTTGCCTGTCTTTTCCTAAAGGAACCAGAAGAACAAGAAAACCAATATAAGCGCGTATCCAACAAAACAAAACAAAACAAGCGCAAATTTTCGCCAACTAGCCTTTGTCAAGCGCGAACGCACAGTCACAAACAGATCACAAACACCAAACAATGGATAATAAATACGGGACTAAAAACTTTCCTGCCGCCTCGTCCAGTGGGTAAGAAGGGGACCAAATGGAATGCCCATGTCTTCATGAGCAGTAGTAAGAAGTGGGGAGAGGGGAGGCAACTATGATGTCAAAAGGGAAGTGAGATGAGTTCTGCAATTTTGAGAAGTGGCCATGCTATATCGGTATAGCCCTGTTCTGAAGAAGGCACAGGGCAAGAGCCAAGAGGTAAGGGAGTAGATTGTGCCCAGTGCCATGAATCTGGTAGGCCTGGGAACAGGAAGAAACATGAAACGGCATGTCTGAATTCTGTTGCGCAATGGATTACTTATGGTTTGTCCTGTTTGCTTGGGCGCGGGCAGTCACACTTGTTTTGGATCTTGTCTTTTCCTACTCTTCCTTATGAGTGATCTACTTGTGTCTGCCTCCATCAAGACTGTCTCGTTTGTTTCCTTTGCTGTCCATGGAACTCTCAACATTCTTCTTAGAAACCACCACATCTCGGCTGCCTCAATCTTGTTCTGGCTTTGCTTCTTGACTGTCCACGCCTCGCATCCGTACAACAGTATTGGTTCTATATAACATTCAAGAACTCTCTTCCTGATGTTGATTGACAGGCATTTGTTGGTAAGAATGCTTGTCATCTTCTTGAATGCTGTTTTGGCTTGGCCGATTCTGCCGGCTATTTCTGATGTGCATCTGCCGTCTGATGAAATGATCGTTCCCAGGTATTTGAATTTATCAACCTGTGTCAAGGTTGTGCCATTTGTTGTTATTTTGCATGAGGGGATTTCATGTTTTTTACTGATCACCATGACTTCAGTCTTCCTGCTGTTTAGTTCCAGCCCCTTACCTTTGCTTTCTATTTCTAGTATATTCACAAGGTTTTGTAGGTCTCTTTCACTTTCTGCAATTAGCACAGTGTCATCTGCGTATCGAATGTTATCATTTTCCCTCCAACCTTTAATCCAGGGTCTTCTTCTAGGTTTCTCATGATGTTTTCGCTGTAAAGTGAAAACAGATCTGGTGACAAAACACAACCCTGTCTGACTCCTCTTTTGATATTTTGGAAAGAGCTTACACTGTTTTCTATTCTCATTGCAGCTGTTTGTTCCCAGTACATATTTCTGATTATTCGTAGATCTTTTCCATCAACATTGAGTCTCTCCAGTTGGTTGATCAATTCTTCATGTCTTACCCGATCGAAAGCCTTGGTGTAGTCAACAAAGCATAAATACAAATCCTTATTCATCTCATTTGACCTCTCTATGATAGTTCTTAGGATGTATATGGCATTAATAGTTCCTTTCCCTTCCACAAATCCACACTGTTCTTCTGCTATTTCTCTTTTGATTCTATTCCTTGTCCTCATCATGATTATTCTAAACAGGAGTTTTGTTACATGACTCATCAAACTGATTGTGCGATGTAGTTTGCATTTTATAGCCCCTGTCTTCTTTGGAAGTGCAATGAAAATTGATTTTGACATATCTTTGGGGATTTTTCCAGTGTCATAAATTTTATTTAGGAGGACTGTTATTTTTTCTATGCCAAATTCCTCCAGGGCTTCAATCATCTCTGTAGTAATGTTGTCTGGTCCTGGGGCTTTTCCTGGTTTCATCTTTTTCAGTGCCACTCTAACTTCATCTTTCATTATGGGTGGTCCTTCAAAGTTCTTTTTTATAATGTGTTCTTCGTTTCTGTCATCCTCAAAAAGGTTGACGGATTATATAGATAAATAATGCTGTCATCGTATCACTGATCCCCTCTCCTATTTTTTCTTCTTTTGCATGCAATGTTGCGTATTGGTTTCAGACTGCAGTATAGTCCTTCTATATGAATGTCACTTCAACAGAAGACCGGGGATCAGTATGCTCATGGCTCAAGCATGTGTATGATTCCCTTCATCATCCCTTCCTTGCTTCATGGATGTTGACTGCAATGGATCAGTTTGGAGGGTTGACAGTAGTTTGTGACAGCTGGAATTCGAGGTCAACATATGATCTGTTTTTAGTGTCTTTGTGAGTGAGAAGCAAGGTCCACCACCCTGTTTTTACAATATGAAGGATTAAAATCTGTGAGTGATACAGTGATATTTTGTAGTCTGAGCATCCATGGGATGCTGATATTTCCCCCATGCACCTCCAGCCATGTTGGTGTTATTTCCCCTTGTTGAAACTGGAGATAACATGCAAGAACATTCTGGATTTTCAAGGCCATGATTTAGCTATGAAGAAAAATTTTATATGGTGTAGTAGATCATGTGTCTTCAGATCATGTGTTCAAAGACTGCCAGCACTCAGAACAATTTCCAGACTTTGCTATTCTTGCCAGTGTTTTTCTTGTTGTTCCTCTGATACATGTGTTATGTAACAGAGCACTTGAAGTTGAACAAATAGATTTCTTTACTTCTGAGTGTAGGATAGAACAGAAGAGTCAAACAGAAAACAGCTACCCAATGCCTAATGACATCACAGCAGCTGCAAAGGTAAATTTTAAACAGATTGCACAGGGAAATAAATAACATGAAACAAAAAGTAAAGAACCAAATCACAAAATTCTGAGTGTTCTCTGTCTGCCTGCCTGTGTCTCTCTCATTTTTCATTTGTGGAAATGTGACAGTATCTGTTGTGGTAATGACTGAATGATATAAAGTAATTGTGGAGTGTGACCTATCGGGACACTTAAAATTTGTAAGGGGACCCTCAGAAGTCTCAAAAAAAGATCCCTGTGACCCTGAGAATTTGTAATCTGTAGGAAACACTATTTTGTGTTACTCTTGACTTTGATTTCACGGCATGTGGATATCAAGATGTTGCTATCCTGGCATTCAGCCCTGGTGTTGATAGACTATGTCTGCGTTACCCACAGGGCAAATTAATTTTTTGTTTTACAGTAAACAGACATCAACATATAATGTGGTAATGACATACAGAGTATTTACAGTAATATTTTAACACATTGTAGGCTTCAAAGTGAGCATCAAGACTTAAGTACATGTCATAAACTGTTTTGCTCTCTACTGAGAAAACACTGGAATATCATTATTCTACTTCTGTTTCGTCCAGTGGGAGAAGAACACTCTTAGCATATTGTCCTCTTCTCCCACTGGACGAAACAGCAGGGAAGTTTCAGGTTTTTTCTCCTGATTTTTGTATTTGTTTGTTTGTGATCTTACATTCCCGCTTGACAAAGGCCAGTTGGCCGAAAATTTGCACCTATCTTGTCTTGTTATATTAAATAGGCTACGTGTTCTGTTTCGTGTTTTTCTGGTTTGTTTCAGTGTTTGCTTGAACGCGGGCAGTCGCACTTATTCACTTGGATTTGGACGAAAGTTAATTTGACATAGTATAGTATAATAATAGTAACTATTATAGTTGTTCTTAGGCTGACGAACATTACTTTTAAAAACTATGACAATGTGGCAAATGACACGTTTCACATGAAGATGACAATGACTCATTAAAATGAGATGGTGATCATGATGAACTCGCTGATTTCTCAGATCTAGCACGAAAATAATTAAAAAGAAATAAACTTTGCAGTTCATATTTACCCACCTGGGGCTCCTGTAACATTATTGTAAATAATGCTTAGAGTTGCGTCCCGTGATTTATAATTAATATGCAGATCGAAATGATTGGTCGGGAGAAGATACTACAATGATGGCTGCCTGACTGTTATACAATACTGCTTAAAATAAATGTGTTCAGAATTCTACAATATTGTGTTTACTTTCAGTTATATATATTGACTCGAAAGGCACAAGATTAAACATGGCGTCATTGTGGGATCGTTTACCAGCATAAGACGTGAACAAGAGCTAAGAAAGAAACTATTCATGCGACGGTAAACGAACATTAGATTGGTTGCTATGGAAAACAACCATATCGGATTCCAACCGTTTGTAAACAAACAAAGCTTGATCGTAGAAACACGATGTCAGATGAAGAAGGAGATCATCAAAGTACACAAGCATTACCCAGACGAAAATCAAGAACAGTGAATGTTCCTCCACCTTCAAAGGTTTGCATTAGTAATGGCATTCAGGAATGGAAACGTTTCAAAAGAGGATGGAACAACTACGAAATAGCCAGCCGCTTGAAAGATGAGACAACGGAATACAGATGTGCGGTGTTCCTTGCCTGCATTGGAGAGGAGGCAACAGAGCTACTAGAAGGATTTTCGTTCAAGGAAGGAGCAAAAGAAGACAACATTAATGATGTTATCAAGAAGTTTGAAGAATTTTTCATTGGTGAAAGAAATGAAGTGTATGAGGCTTACGTCTTCAACCAAAAAGTACAAAACAGTTCAGAAAGTTTGGTCACATTCGTGACAGAACTAAGAGAATTGGCCAAATCTTGTAACTTTGGGGACCAAGAAGAAAGAATGATAAGAGACAGAATTGTGGTGGGCATTGCTGATGATGTTGTCAGAGCTAAGTTGCTTGAAGTCAGAGGGATCACTCTTGAGAAAACCATAGACATATGCAAAGCACATGAAAAAGCAAAAGCACAAGCACAAAGCATGAATGTTTCAGATGAAAAAATCCACAAAATCAGAAAATCCTGTTATCAGGACGCACACAAGAAGAACATGATGAGGTTTTGGCTGCAACACTGAACAGGGCAAAAGAAAAAAAAAATCTAACACTCAAGAAAAAGAAGTGTGAGTTTTCACAAAAAGAAATAAAATACATTGGTCATATCATCAGCAAAGAAGGCATCAGACCTGATCCACAAAAGATAGAGGCAATACAAAAAATGCCAGCTCCAAAGAGCAAAAAAGACCTCCAGAGATACATGGGAATGGTCAACTACCTTGGTAAGTTTTGTCCCAGAATGGCTGACTACACTGCACCTTTGCGTACACTGCTGCAGAACAAAGTAGACTGGCATTGGAACCATGAGCAAGAAGAAGCTTTCAAGAAAACAAAAGAAATGCTGACAAAAGCACCCATTCTTGCACATTTCAACACAAAGAAGCCAGTGAAAATTACAGCAGATGCATCTTCAGTAGGACTAGGATGTGCACTCCTGCAAAATGAGAAGCCAGTGGCATATGCATCAAGGTCACTCACAGAAACAGAACAAAGATATGCACAAATAGAAAAAGAAACACTAGCAATTGTTTTTGCCTGTGAGAAATTCCACCAATACATCTATGGCAAACAATGCTCGGTGGAAACAGACCACAAGCCCATTGAGAGCATCTGGAAGAAACCTCTCAACAGATGTCCTCCCAGGATACAAAGGCTCATGCTGAGACTGCAGAGATATGATCTGAACATCACATACAAACCTGGAAAAGAAATGTATGTTGCAGACACACTGTCCAGAGCAACAACAATGGAAGCACAGTCACAGTCTCAAACGATTAAAACACAAAAAGAAGAGGAGATTCTTAGAATCCATGTGAACAATATCCTGGAAAACATGAACATAGAAGAACAAAAGAGAGAAAAAATGAAAAAAGAAACAGAAAATGACAAAGAATTGAAACTACTCAAGGAACAAATCCGAAAAGAATGGCCTGCAAACAAAGACAAAGTACCAACAGAGATCAGACAATATTTTCAATACAATGATGAACTTAGTATCATAGATGATCTTGTTTTCAAGGCAGACAGAGTGGTGATTCCCAAATCAATGCAGTCTGAAATGCTGCAAAGGAATCATGAAGGTCATCAAGGTATAGAAAAGTTCAAAAACAGAGCTAGAAAACTAATGTTCTGGCCAGGCATGAACCAACACATTGAAAATATGGTTAAGTCTTGCCACATTTGCACAAAATACAGGAACAAGCAACAAAAAGAGCCACTGCTTAGTCACGAAGTACCGCAGAAACCATGGCAGAAAGTAGGAACAGATTTATTCAAATGGGAAGACCATGATTATGTGCTTGTGGCAGATTATTACTCAAAGTTCATAGAATTTAATCTACTACCTGATACCAAAAGCACCACAGTGATCACATATATCAAGTCCATTTTCAGCAGACATGGTATACCAGAAGAAGTGGTATCTGATAATGGACCACAGTATACAAGCAAAGAATTTGCCAAGTTTGCAGAAAAATGGGAATTTAAACACACAACGGCCAGCCCAAGGTACCCACAGTCAAATGGATTTGCAGAACGGATGGTACAAACACTAAAAAAGTTGCTGCAAAAAGCCAGAGACAGTGGAGATGATACATACTTGGCTGTACTGAACTACAGATCAACCCCCTTGAGCAGCACACTCCCATCTCCTGCAGAAATACTCATGAACAGAACACTCAGAACAAGACTCAACACACCAGCAAAGAAAAATCAGAAAAAGAAAAACTCCAAAGTCAGACAAGAGCTAAAAGAAAAGCAAAAGAAACAAAAACAACATTTTGACAAAGGAGCAAAAGAACTTCCCAGACTCCAACCCAATGACAAAATATTTGTGAATGTCAATGATGAATGGATCCCAGGGACAGTTCTTAGAGCAACAAAATTTCCAAGATCTTATTACATTCAAACAGAAAGTGGCACAGTGAGGAGAAACAGAAGAGATATGATGAAAGTTGAACAAAACAGGAAAACAAACAATGACAGAAACAAAAAAAACAAAAGGCCACACCCACAACACAAAAATAACTTTAGCAATCAACAACAGCACACACACATGGAACAAACTGACAGTGACACTGATAGTGAAAATGAAACTTATATGCAAACAAAAGACAAGAAGGATAAAGCAAAGAAACAAAAACACCCTCTCAAACAAACTCAAGCTCCAGAAAACGAAGGAATACCACAAGGAGATCACTCTAAACTCACCACAAGGAGCGGAAGAGTTGTGAAAAAACCAGAAAGAATGAATGACTACTTTCTGTAAACAGTTTTGAAACAGCCAGAGACTAATTTATTTGAACAGTTATATAATGTTATAGGTTTGTTTTGAAAGAGCTGTTTTATAAGATTAGTTTCTACATTTTGTTTATGTTTAAAAAAAAAAAAAAAAAAAAAAAAGGAGAGAAAGTAAAGAAATGATAATGATAACATAGTCTGTTCTAGAAAAACAAAAGGAACTCTCAATTTTGTAAAAAACTCAAAATGAACACCACAAACTCAAGTTAGTTGTTTCAAGAGAAATATAGACTTATGTACTGTTTTTTAATTAAAGATTTGTTAATTAATTTCATAAAACATAAATGTTTATTCTCAGTTAACTGTAATGTACTAAATACAATATAAAGAAACTTGAGAAGGGAGATGTAACATTATTGTAAATAATGCTTAGAGTTGCGTCCCGTGATTTATGATTAATATGCAGATCGAAATGATTGGTCGGGAGAAGATACTACAATGATGGCTGCCTGACTGTTATACAATACTGCTTAAATAAATGTGTTCAGAATTCTACAATATTGTGTTTACTTTCAGTTATATATATTGACTCGAAAGGCACAAGATTTAACATTTCCAAGATTAAAAGAGTAACAAATAAGGCTAACCAAATGATAGGAATTATCAAAAGAACATTTTTGTACATGAATAAACATACATTTTTAATGTTGTATAAGGCTTTTGTTAGACCACATTTGGAATACGCAAGTGTTGTTTGGAATCCGTATTTGATAAGACAGTCAAAAAAGATTGAAAATGTACAAAGAAGGGCAACTAGGTTGCTTATAGAGTGTAAAAATATGAGTTATGAAGAAAGGCTTAAGTTTTTAAACCTTCATTCACTGAAAGGTAGGGAAACCTTTTGATATCAACATCATACAGGTGTATGCACCAACATCCGCAAGTACTCAGGAAGATATCGACAACTTCTACGAAGTTTTAGAGATGGCCAAGGTCCAATGTAAATCACAGGAAGTTACAGTCATAATGGGAGATTTTAATGCTAAAGTGGGACAGGATAGGGTGGAGGATATAGTTGGACCTCATGGCCTTGGTACACAAAACGAAAGAGGGGGGAAGCTTGTAGAATGGGCACAGATGAATGAGTTCATAGTAGGAAACACCTGGTTTGAGCAGCCTAACAGAAGAAAATGGACTTGGATGAATCCAGGAGATAATACCAAAAATCAAATTGACTACATCCTGATTAACAAAAGATTTAGAAATTCTTTACTGTCAGCAAAAACACTACCAGACGCAGACTGCAACAGTGACCACAATCCGGTAGTGGGAAGGTTTAGGCTGAAATTGAGGAAAAGGAAACAGACCAAAAGCAACATCAAACTAAACCTTGGACTCTTGAAGACATGAAATGACACGTCAAAAATTTAATGTACATGTTCAAAACAAATTCAGTGCTCTGGAAGACGTTGGTGACAGTGAGGAACAATGGACAAAGTTGAGAAGTTCTATAAATGAAACTTGTGAGGAAATCCCTAAGGCAAATAGAAAAGCAAAAAAGAGCTGGATGACTAATGAAATTTTGGGCCTGATGGAGAAAAGGAGGAAGGCAAAGAGAAACGAGGAGATATACAGGAAGATAAACAAAGAAATCAGGTATAGGTGCAATGAAGCTAAGGAAGCTTGGCTGAACACAAAATGCAAAGAGATAGAAGAACGACACAAAATGGATCCTCAGGGTATGTACAGACGAATTGAAGAAATTGTTCACAGGAAAAATACATGCACATCAACTGGTTGCTTGAAATCGAAAGATGGCACGCTTATCATGGAAAAAGACAAGGTATTAGACAGATGGGGAGAGTACATTAAAGACCTTTTTGAGGATGACAGAAACGAAGAACACATCATAAAAAAGAACTTTGAAGGACCACCCATAATGAAAGATGAAGTCAGAGCAGCACTGAAAAAGATGAAACCAGGAAAAGCCCCAGGACCAGACAACATTACTACAGAGATGATTGAAGCCCTGGAGGAATTTGGCATAGAAAAAATAACAGTCCTCCTAAATGAAATTTATGACACTGGAAAAATCCCCAAAGATGTATCAAAATCAATTTTCATTGCACTTCCAAAGAAGACAAGGGCTATAGAATGCGAACTCCATCGCACAATCAGTTTGATGAGTCATGTAACAAAAATCCTGTTAAGAATAATCATGATGAGGACAAGGAATAGAATCAAAAGAGAAATAGCAGAAGAACAGTGTGGATTTGTGGAGGGGAAAGGAACTATTAATGCCATATATATCCTAAGAACTATCATAGAGAGGTCAGTTGAGATGAATAAGGATTTGTATTTATGCTTTGTTGACTATACCAAGGCTTTCGATCGGGTACGACATGAAGAATTGATCAACCAACTGGAGAGACTCAATGTCGATGGAAAAGATCTACGAATAATCAGGAATATGTACTGGGAACAAACAGCTGCAATGAGAATAGAAAAGAATATAAGCTCTTTTCAAAACATCAAAAGAGGAGTCAGACAGGGTTGTGTTTTGTCACCAGATCTGTTTTCACTATATAGCGAAAACATCATGAGAAACCTAGAAGAAGACCCTGGATTAAAGGTTGAAGGGAAAATGATAAACAACATTCAGTACGCAGATGACACCGTGCTAATTGCAGAAAATGAAAGGGAACATACTAGAAATAGAAAGCAAAGGTAAGGGGTTGGAACTAAACAGCAGGAAGACTGAAGTCATGGTGATCAGTAAAAAACATGAAATCCCCTCATGCAAAATAATAGCAAATGGCACAATCTTGACACAGGTTAATAAGTTCAAATACCTGGGAACGGTCATTTCATCAGACGGCAGATGCACATCGGAAATAGCTGGCAGAATCGGCCAAGCCAAAACAGCATTCAAGAAGATGACAAGCATTCTTACCAACAAATGCCTATCAATTAACATCAGAAAGAGTCCTTGAGTGTTATATAGAACCAATACTGTTGTACGGATGCGAGGCGTGGACAGTCAGCAAGCAAAGCCAGAGCAGGATTGAGGCAGCCGAGATGTGGTTTCTCAGAAGAATGTTGAGAGTACCATGGACAGCAAAGAAAACAAACGAGACAGTCTTGATGGAGGCAGACACAAGTCGATCACTCATAAGGAAGATTAGGAAAAGACAAGCAACATTTATAGGCCATTTTATGAGGAAGGGGGATTTGGAGCACCTGGTCACAACGGGAAAGCTGGAGGGAAAGAGAGCACCGGGTAGACCCAGGGAGAGAATGCTGGACGGACTTGCAGAGTGGCTGGGGATGAAGAGGGTGGGGGAGATGCTGGATGCAACGAGAGATAGAGATGGTTGGAAGTCCATGGTCGCCAACGCCATGCGGCAGGGCACCTGATGATGATGATGATTGTCTGCATATTCTGTCTTCTGTGTTTAGTAGATGACGTCCACGATCAGCTTTCTTCGATTTCTATGTTTGAAAAAGATAAGGAGCAGATTGTTTTATATCAACAGCAGGAATGAATGAAATGCATATGCGTGTGTGTGCGAATGTGTGTGTGTGTGTGTATGTGTTGTGTGTGTGTGTGTGTGTGTGTGTGTGTGTGTGTGTGTGTGTGTGTGTGTGTGTGTGTGTGTGTGTGTGTGTGTGATAAAAAAAATGTGTAAACAAGCTTTTCTCAACTGTTTATGTGTGAATCTTGGCCAAACGTTTGTCAAAACTGCGGACCATTGTGGATTACACAAAGCATGCATTTAGAAAGTAAAGCAGCAAGGTCAAAGTCAAAAGAGAAAATTGTCTTTCTGGGGAACACTAACAATATCCAAACATCTGTTTTCATTGTTACGACAGTTTACCATTGACCTCGATGTACGTCAAGTTTTATTTCAGCCAAAGGTTCTTCAAAGTCACAATGACTTTAGAATTGCAAAACCTGAATTTTCTGTAATGACTGTTGTATGTTCAAGATCAAAAATTTGATTTTTCCTAAGATCTCTTGCCATGGACGTGTCTGGTTCGTTGCCATGAGATCTTTTACACGTGTGAAATGATGCTGCAAACTGGTCCTTGGTTCATCGGCTCATTTCGAAGATTTACACCCAGATCACCATCTAAGGTCTAGTGGAGGAAGGAGGAAAGTCCCTGCAAGATTGAGGATTGAATCAAGATTCGAGATTTCAAGATTTGTTTAATATATTTTTCCAAAACAGCGAGGAATTTGATCTGCAGAGTTGTCAGTGTCATATAATGATACACACACACACACACACACACACACACACACACACACACACACACACACACACACACACACACACACACACACACAACAACAACAAACAAACAAACAAACAAACAAACAAACAAACAAACAAACAAACAAACAAACAAACACAACAACACACACACACGCACACATGCATGCCCACATTCACTCACACACACACATGCACATACACACACATTCATGTGTAAACAGACACACACACACACACACACAACACACACGCACGCACACACACACACACACACACACACACACACACGCGCGCGCGCGCGCGCAGCACACACACACACACACACACACACACACCCACCACACTCACTAACACACTAACACGACATACACACTGACCCACCCGGGTTGATCTTAAGCATTTTCTCACTCTTTTTTCCTCACGACATATGGAGAAGGGGAGGGGGAAGTGTTGAAGGGATGAAGGTGAGGATGAGGATAAGAGAATCTGCGAAATCTTTCCGTCCAATAAGCACACGCATCACGCTAAGTCTGCCTGGGTCTCATTATTTTCACAATATCAGCAACGTAGGCTAATTGGAGACACACCATGCATGTGCTATGTATCTTTTATTAAGTCTTCGTCATTGTGAGTAAATCTTATAGTGAAAATGATGAGAGTGTGCGTTTTGATTCGATTGATATGTCAAGATTTAGCGCTTTATGATGATGGTGATGATGATAGTGATGATATGATGACAACGACGACGATGACCACGATGATGATGATATGATAATGATTAATAGAATTAAAATTTAAATATGACAGCGTGCGCTTTGGTTCGATTTATAGGTCAAGATTTAGCGCCTTATGATGATGATGATGATGGATGACGACGATGACCATGACGACGACGATGGTGACAACGACGACGATGATGACGATGATGATAGTGATGATCATGATGATGACGGCGACGACGACGACGATGATGATGATGATGGTGATGAACAGACATTGCCACACTTAATAGTATGGTGAACGAAACACATTAGGGCCAATCCACGGTAACTGACATGGCATTTAAAAGCCACTTTTAGAAGTTACACAAGTCATATGTCATGAAAAGAGTTGTTTTATTGTCATATAAAACAGCATTTTTAGTTGACTGTATCTTAATAAACAAATTTATTAAGAAAAAAAAAAAAAAGAAAAATTCTTCCAACGGAACTCTAGCTAGGGTTATCCTGTTGGTAACTGACATGACACAGAAAATGCAAATAATTCAATTAGTTTTCAAACGTTCAAATCTTTCTGAAGTGGAAGACTTCAGAATATTTAAATGTAGTTAGTTAACAAGTAAAATGGACAAAGTTAATGCCTTAATAGTTGTCTTAAGTAGACCATGAATATGATGATGATCAATAAGTGCACTTTTGGTAACTGACATGACAAGCGAATGACTGACATGACAAGTGAATGGTAACTGACGTGACATGTTTGTGAGGATAGTCCAGGATACACTGTGGCTTTCCTAGTAAAGTATTGCTTTTAAAAACAACAAATACTTATTAACTTGAGCTTTTTGCCATTGAAGAGCTTGAAAAAGTAGTATGAAACATTCTTATTTTTTTTCAGTTCAACATCTTTATTAATAGAATACACTTATTCTGTATTACAGTCACAGATGATGCATAAGCACACAGATACAAGTTCTCATTACTTTTACATCTCAGAGTCGGATATCTTAGACTACTGACTGGATGGCTTTCTTCTAATGATCATAATGGAAGCATAAACCACTTGTATAGAGAATTTTCAAGTCAAGAAATATTGTCACTTTGAATAGACTTCTGTTTTCACATCGGCTGCAAACATCAAAGCTCTCGAGCTAGTGACATGAAAGTGTTAGCTTGAACTTCTATCTTTGAAAGCACTGATGATGTCAACAATATTGTCAATAGTGTAATCCAAACAGCCACTCAAAAAGACTGGTCCAAAGAAAATGCAGCTCATGTAGACTGTGTCAATGTCAGGTCGCTCAGGCCATCGGAAATGCAGTACACCATCGTCTGAATGTTGATCGAGAAACTTCATCACCCAGAATCCTTCATCTGCAGCAGATGTCACTCTGCCAATGTAGAAGCGATCCACATAATCAACTGCATAGTAGTTTTCCAATTTGATGCGAACATCTTGCTGTCTTGAAGTTATCGCCACATAATGCTGGATTTCTGGAATGTAGCCAACGCTGACTTGTCTGTCGAATTCTGCTCCAATAACAGTTTCTCCAGATACCTTTAAGATTCTCACAGCCACTTTCAAAAGTTTGCTGCATGTATGTATGGCCAAATCATCTGCACATGTTCCATTTTTGGATAAATTCCTGACATAGTCATCAAATGAGCTACACAGGAACCTTTCCAGTGTTTGTTTTTCCTGTAGAGGTAAATTTTCCAGGTAATCAATAGTTAATTGTCTAAGCTGATTTTGTTGAATGTCAATTCCTAGTTCATGCAGCTGTTCAATCAGAGCCCAGAAGAAACAGTTTCCATCACTTGGTGTGACTCTATTCAATTACATTTTTTCCCCCTGGAGAAAAGTGATGAAGCGAGACATGTTATCATTTTCATGTGAACTTGATGCCAGCATTTGGGGTTCCTGAAAACTTTCATCAGTTTCTTGTTTGTATGTTTCCTGGAGGTCTGTATCAAGAGTTTTCTCTTCCAGTGAATTTGATGTTAGATTTTCAGTTCCATGTGAACTTGGCATCAGAGTTGCAGTGTCTTGTGCTTTCATGCCCCTGAATATTGGGAATGAACATCTGGAAGATTTGTCAGCATCAGAATCTGGTTGAAACAGACTCACATCAGACACCTCAATAGCTGAAGCTGACTTTCACTTGAAAAAATTATACTTTCTGGTCTCAGGGATTGTTTTGGGACATTGTTTGACCAGAAAGCACTCAGTTCATCTGTTACAGCCTCAATCTCCTCCTTTGAGACAAAAAGAACTTTGACTGCAGGACATGCTTCACCTGCCACTTTTGCAAGTTCTCTTGCTGTGTTGATGACTGTGCGCTGCTGGAGAATCCGTCTCCAAACTGCCCGTTTCACTGTTCCACCAATGCCATCTATAGGCCCTTTCCCATGTGCCGTTGCAAAGAAAGTCCAGTCCATCATTTCAATGTTCTTATTCAACATGTGTGGGTTTGTCAGCAAAGACAGGTTGTAACAGTTCTTAAATTGTTCTCCAGCCCCATCAGAGAACACATGAACTGTTTTCAGTGGAAAGTTTGACTTCTCAGCTTCTTCAAATATTTTTCTATTGAAGGTTGCAGCTGCATACTTGCCATGAACTAGACTGTCATTGACCACAACAAAGGATAGAAACTGGGCTGCAGAAGCACAGATGATGGCACTGAAAAGTTTCACTTGAGAGGTATCTGACTGCTTCCACTGAGCAGACATTATTTCATTCTGCTGTTGAATGTTGAAATTTTCAGAAAAATCTTCTTGAAGAATGATTTCATCATCTCTCAGACTTTTTTTTCCAGTTTTTATCTCATTTAGCTGATGTTTTGCTATGAATGAATGCCAGCACATTTGTTTCAGTTGCCTGACAAGCAAGGATTTTGTTTGTGCAAATGTGGATTCCACAGTTTCTTTGACAGAAGTTTTGCTCCACTGGGTGTATTTAAACTGTGCAGTTCCTTTCAATTTAGCCATGACGAGGTCTTCTACAACACTTTCTACATCACCACATTCATCGCATTCCCCTAAAAAGCATTTTGCAGTTTTGACTGGACAGACAGCTGCATTGACAAGTTCCTCTTCTAGAGGGATATCTTTATTTATTTTCCTTAGACCTTCCAACAAAAGTGTGAAGTTTTCGTGATACACACAGCAGCAGACATTATAATCTTTATCAGAGCAAATGCACACATGTGGTAGCCGGAGTGAAGCAAATTTGCTCTTTCCTATTTTCACATCATTTTCTTTTCGAAAAAGCTGGTAGGCCTCCATCACGTTCATCATTAGGATTTTTTTCTGTACCTGATGTTTTTCTCCATCTTGAAAAACAGTGACAAAGTCCTTTCTGCCAGGCAATTGTCGAGAAATGTCATCACGTTCACAGAACTTGTGAATCATCTCTACAATGTCAGGTGGGAAAATGCGTCGTTTTACATTTGGTTTGTCAATGATGATGCATTGTTCACTGAAAATTTTATGAAGTACTGCACTTCTTCTTGATGTGCTTGGAAGCGCATTTATTACTTTTTTCATTGCCTTTCCTGCAGCCTGGCGAGTGGAAAATGCATGAGTGGGTGAAGGCATTTTTTCAGTCTTTCTGGCCTTTTTTGCATTGCGAAGTTTTTGTTGAATGATGGTGTCTTTTTGCTGCTCTTGTTTGCGTCGATTTTGGGGACCAGTTTTTCCTTCACTCTGCCTGTTGTAGTCGGGTTTTTTCTCTCGCTGCATTGCGCTGTTGCTCTAACATTCTTTCGCGGTATCTCCGCATCTTCGTTCACGGTGACATCACCATGATGGCAAGTCTGAGGAAAAAAATATGACAAACATGAGCAATTTGAAACAAAACAAAACAAATATATATATATATATATATATATATATATATATATATATATATATATACGTATAAGTATTATATATATGCACACGCATTTCTCTCTCTTTCTCTCTCTCTCTAGTCTCTCTCAAGTCTCTCTTTCTCCAGTCTCTCTCGTCTCATATGCATGTGACACACACACATGCAGACATAATTGGATACATGGACACACACATGAATACACGCACACGTATCTATAGACTGACTCATACCATCTCATACTGTAAAAAGACAATGTAAGACTTTGTAAACAGAAATTGAAAAAATGTCTCAAGTCTATTGTCATGTCAGTTACGTCAGTCACGTCAGTGACCGTCATGTCAGTTACCTTATTATAACCAACAATGATGGAAAAATTCAAGTTTCACTATTTCATTTTCTGTAGACATTGACTGATATAGAAAATACAGAATGTCTTTATCTTAGTCCATTTGCTTTCTGAGTGGTAAAAACTTTTGTGATGAAAAGTAACTGACATGACATATTTCCTGACCATTCTTCTCGACAATATTTTATCAAATCTAGAAATTAAAATATGTAAATACTTAGTGAAAACTTACAATAAAATGTCCATTTAGGTAATCAAAGAATGAAAACTTACCTGCAAGATCAAAAGAACCTTTATGGAATTGGATTTTGCTGGTGCACTGTTGAACAGCATGAGGTCTGTCAGACATCAAAATTCAAGATGGCGGCCAGGTCACATGACTAAGTCAAGATGATTAACCCATGTGCTTTTTTGAGGTTCAGACATTTCCCTTCATTAAAAAAAACATTTCCATGAAAAAATAGCCAGGTCTAAAAATCTGTTATTTGGTTTACGTTTGCGTGGAATGGCCCATTAACAGAACACATGCACAGCACTTCCAGAACTGGAAGCCCGTAGACACGAAATCATTCAGCCAGCCAATGCTCATCTCAGATGATATTATTACAGTCTGTCCTGGGAAACCTCCGCTATGTGACACGATTCTCCAACGAAGAACCGAACAAAAACCTTCTCCTCCTCCTCCTCATCATCATCATCCTGCTGCATGGCGTCGGCGATCGTGATTGTCCATATGCATCTAGTCCTGGTCACTGCAAGCACACCTTCCACCCTTTCTGTTCTCAGCCACCCTGCAAGTCCGTCCAGTATTTTCTCTCTGGGTCTATCTGGTATTCTCTTTCCCTCCAGCTTCCCTGTAACAAAAACGTACATTATAATAATGTAAGTATGACTGAAGTACGCAAGGATTTATGGATAGACACACAGATTTATTTGTTTGTTTGTTTGTTCGTTCGTTTGTTTCTTGGGAGGGGGGGGGGTGGTGGTGGCAGTTCACAGCATGTATCTCGACGGCGGACTTGGTGTGAATCACCGTGATAACAAGTCTGTGTTGATTACGCTGAATCAGAAATGCACGGTTCACTTCAACGGTTAACTCCACAACGTATTAGACCAAATATCAATGCAAAGTCTCCACTAATAGGTAAGGCTACATGGTAGTAGCTTAACATTGCGAGACCCCGTGGGCTTGAGTGTACTCTAGCTCAACATCTCACGACGTGTGTGAGAGGGACAGATAGATGATAACGGCTTGGGTCAGGGGTCACACGTCCTACTCCCCTCTTATCATCTCCCTTCCAGTATGCGTGTGCTTTGTGCTCCGGAAATTTGGTCCTTGTTGGGTGATTGCTTTGGTGAATGATGAGAGTGCGAGCCTTGGTTTGATTCCTGAATCAAGATTTGGCGCCTCGTATATGTCATTCTCATCATCATCATCATCATCATCATCATCATCATCATCATCATCATCATCATCATCATCTTCATCATCATGATCCAGTAAATTCACAATGAAATCAAAAGTTCTCAAACCTATCACGTGGTAACTTCACAATACTATTGCTTAAAAAGTACTCTTACCAATCATGTAGTAAGTTTACAACAACAAACAAACAAACAAACAAACAAACAAACTAAAACAAAAAAAAAGTTTAAAGCTTAAATGAGTAATTGGCTGTCGTCAGGAGTCAAACGGGCTTTGGGCTCAGCCGTTGACAATGCTGGGATCATGAAGCCCTCCTCATTCTGTCTGTCACTCCACTCTAAACAAAAACATCTCAACGTGTATGACCAGCATATAGGCGTTCGCACTGAATTCCCAAATCAAGAGTAGATGGAAACATAATGAGTAATTTAATCCTTTGGCTACCGCAACCTGTTCCCCAAGTTAACTCGAGCGTGATTTGCAACTGTGCTACTTCGTGCAGCCAGACCGGAAGGTGAGTGCTCTAGCTGTGCGCAAACCAGGCCTCAGCACAGCAATAAAAACTGAAATGCAGCAACGCTACAAAATAATAAAACCTAGAAAGGAAGATCCATTTTGTGCGCGCCAAAGAAAAGCCATCCTTTGGGAAAAGACTGATGCTCCGGTATGACATGTAACCCCCCCCCCCCTCAACACCCCCCTCCTCTCACCAAGTTGTCTAAAAAGCAGTAGCTGTAAAATAAATAGAAAATAATTAATTAATTAAATATTAATTAAATAATTAACCCTTTGGCTCCCGCAGTCTGTCCACCGACTGCAAAAACTTGTTTTTGCAGTTGGTCCTGAAGGAAGCTGGTGGACAGAATGAGGGAGTCAATGGGTTAAGTTTTTGGTTTGCTAGCATGGTTGACCATGCAGGATCTGGTGGACAGGGTGTGAAAGTCAAAGGGTCAACCCCTTGACTCCATCAGCATGATGACAGCCACTGGCAGACTGAGCTTGCCTGGAGTTTGTTCAAGGGGGATTCATCACACTCGAACAATTCCATATGCGCACCACCCAAACTGCCAGCTAAAATTTGGCAAACTCCCTCATGAACCTGTGCTTATTAGGACGCTGGTGGACAAGGTGAGGGCGTCAAAGGGTTAAGTTTTTGCAGTTGGTGGATAGAGTACGGGAGTCAAAGGGTTAATGTTTAATCATTGTGAACCTGTGTTTATTAACCCCATGCGCTGGCAAAGCAATTTTGAAATTGAGAGGTTGGTGGGTGTGTGGGTGTGTTGTGGGTGTGGGAACGTATGAAACACTAAGCTGACACCACTAGAAGGATGGAAACATTAAGCTGGACAGCTAACAGGCCAGTTTTTAATGTTGCGGGCTGGGATTGAACTCGAGGTATCAGATCTTGAGTCCACGTGTCTGGCAAAACGACCAACTAGCCGGCGTAGAAAAGCGTGGCCTGACCACACTGAAGGAGTCCAGGGGTTATATATTCATATAGCTTCTGCTGGTTTCTTCACACGTGGTGCTGATGTGTCAAATAATTTCCGGTCAGTAGCGCGTTAGTCAGGAAGCCTAATCACACGGCACCGGCACAATACGACAACTACAGCTTCTAATATCATTTTTGTCGATTTTCAGTGAAAGGCTCTTTCTTAAATTAAACCGAGTTTCACTGACCAGTACATTGTGACGGGTGGTGGCAAAATATGTAACTTTTTTTTTTCTCAATCGTTGTGATCCTATGCTCGCTGTACGTCAACTGTCTGTGAGCAAACACACACACACACACACCACACACACACACACACACACACACACACACACACACACACACACACACAACACACACACACACACACACACACACACACGTCTAATATCACTTACAGTGAAAAGACGTTAAATCAAAGAACGAACACACACACACACACACACACACACACAAAACACACACACACACACACACACACACACACACACACACACACACACACACACACACACACACACACACACACACACACATTTTTGTGCTCCCTACGTATTTCTTTCTTTTCCATATTCCTCCCTCCCCTCCCTTCGCCCTTTCCCCACGATCTACAAACCGATCCACTGACCGTATATAACTGATATAACTGCATGGTTTGTCATTCTGGAGACTTGCACAGTCTGTAGAGGTGTACGGAAACACCATGTCATCAGTGTTCTAATGGTATGAAACTTGTGCGTTTCAAGATTTAGGGCATAATTGATATAGTTCTGAAATACATTTTCTGTCAGTATGTTTTTTTTACACACATGGGCACATGTCTGTCAAAACTAGCTATCATGCCTCACTATTCTGATGAAATATTCCAGTCTCTGCACTGTAGGCCTATAGTTTTCGAGAAAGAAATGTAGCCTACATGATGTAAAGTCAGTGATACCAAGAATGTATTTTGTGAACATCTTTAGCATCCGAAGTCAGGCCTGTTTAAGTGACAGACAACCCAGGGGTAACTGTGAGCACCACTGTAGGCTGTAATGTATTTCCTGTGCCGGAGGAATACCGATACAGCTGAGTTTATGAACCTTGTTTTTTTGTTGTTTTTTTCCCCCTTTCAGATGGACATTGCAATGTACTGCACGGATTACCATATAAAGAAATCCAGTTTTCCTAGTGTTAGTGCGTTATTGGGACTGAACATAACGCAGTAAACATTGTGTCTTCTTTTCCCTTACAACTGCATGTCTGATTTTACTGTCTTTTTTTTCCCTTTCTTTCGAAGACTACAAAACAAAGGCTTGTGTTTTTTGAAGATTTGAGGATTTTGTTCTTTGGGAGGAGTTTTGGAGTTTTGTTCAAGCGCGACTCATTGCATTCGAACAATTATATGACATGCGTTCCAACCAAATCTACCAGCAATTATCTGACAGACCTCTTGAGCCTGCACAAAAACCTGTGAGCTGGGAAGGCCTTTGAGTGGAGAGGGGTGTAAGGTGAGAGAGATGGGAACTCTGAAACACTAGGCTGACATCATCAGAATGATTGAAGCATTAAGATGAGCAACGAACATGGCAGTTTTTGTGTTGCAGATTGGGATTGACGTCGAAACATGAGATTTTGAGCAAGGAGAGTGGCAGAATGGTTCAGACGTTCATCTACCAATAACTAAACTCGAGGTTTCAGGGTTCGCTCCTCGTAGAGGCCTCGACTTTTCTCCTCAGTCTAATCCTTCGGAAGGGGACGAAAAACGTGTCGGACCCGTGTGCCTTCTAGCTGCGCACGCTAAAGACCCCACGGCAGTTGAAAATCGTGAAGAGCGTGGCATTGCCTGGCTGCCTTGGTATAAAACATTGAAGAGATAGGTTGATTTCCCAGGTCCCACCCATCGAAGATCAATGAGCCTCTTTGCCTTTCTGAAGTTTTGGTAAAAAAAAAAAGAAAAAAGAAAAGAAAGTGGGATTTTGAGTCCACATCTCTGATCAAAAGAGCCAACCATTTTGTTGCAATGATACCAACTGTCTGAGGAAAAGACAATGGATGACGTCATGTCAACAAGTACATTTAGTGACAACACAACATGGTATACAGAACAGCCCCTTCAGACAGAGCGCGAGATGTGGAACGCCACCTACCGTGCACGTAACCTGCTGATCGGCCTTACTGGGGTGGTTTTGAACGTTCTGACTCTGGTGGCGGTGATGCGACACAAAGACCTCACCAGGTTCCTCCGCTGTGCCCTGGCCAGCCTGGTCAGTACAGACTTGGGTTTGCTGGCCACAATCTTCGCGGCCAGTCTGAGCTACCAAACTCCTGATCCCATCACACTTGGCATATCAGTTCTGGTGTACGTTTTCATCGACTGCACGGCCATGACGCTGCTGGTGATAGCCTTGGACCGTGCCTGCGCCGTCCTCTTCCCTGCATGGTACAAAAGCATGAGTGAACGGTATGTGAAGATCGTGTTGTTAGTGCTGTCTCCCTGGGTACTGGCCGTGTGTTTGTCTATGGCTTCCTTCAAAATGGACATTGAAGGTTTACCCCGCTACCCTATTGGTCTGTTGAAAGAGTCTGGCGTGCTGCTACAGTCTGTCCTCCTGCTGACCTGTGGCACAGGTGTGCTTCTGGCCTATGTAGGTATAGGCTTGAGGATGAGGCTGAAGGCAAGACACTTCCTGGTTCATCCCTCCTTCCTGGCCCGTGCAGCTACTAACCACCCGACCCCAGCAGAGTACCAGCGATGTCGGCGCATCACCATCCATACCGCTTTCCTGGCT